>OX369308.1:24343635-24744545 GCA_947284805.1 Coleophora flavipennella
CCAAAAAAATAATTAAAAATGGAGCGATCAAACGATTTTCGTCCCTATTTTATTTTGATTAGAAAAGAAGAAGAAAAAGGTGACAAATACGCAAAAATCAATATGGAGGTTAAATACAAAGCCCTGCAGGAACCTCTGAATCCGTTCGCGAAAAAAACCGTTCACACCCAAACGTATCCGACGACGCTGGTGCCGGCGGCGCCGCGGAGAGCGTGCTGCTTCTACTGCTCGTGAATCAAGCCTGTGTTGAAGACGTACAATGCAAAAACGATCCACGGTAAACCCAGCCCTTACAACGATATCAGAAACTCCTTACCGAAAGAGACCACTCCTGTACTTGGTGTGTCTCATATGGACCAGATGTTTCGGAAGCATCCTAGGAACGTACGTGAGGCTGTTAACATGTCATAAAATGTCTTCGAACTTATATCTGTTTGCTTTGCACACGTTTAAAATTTTGGCCGAACACCTCAGCATAGATATGGCCGATTTAGCTGAAACACCGAAAAAACTCAAGATGGACAGTCTTGTTACACTTTCTGATTAATAAATGTTGAGAACTCCGTATCTGATTGTTTTGTTTGTTGTACTATATTTTACATTGAATATATCATTACCATACCAACCGAAAGATGTCCACCGCTGGACAATTTTCCCCAAAGGACTCCACAACGAGCAATCCTGCGCTCCCCGCATCCAGAGGCTTCCGCCCTTGACCTTCACCTTCACCAAGCGTTCCTAAGCTCGTATTTCGGTGCTCGGTCGCTACTCGAGAACTTTACTGCTTCACTGTGCCCCGCCCACTGCCACTTTCTGAGAGCTATGTCGGTTACTTTTATTAAATAAAATATATTAAACGTTGAACATATAAAACGAGATAAATGGACTAAAGAAGAAACCCGACCTATCTACGGATGTGTTGTGGTCTCTATCCAGAAAGTGAAATTGATGTAACGGTACTTGGTAAAACAACTAAAACGCATTGTGTGTCTATGTTATACATAACATATATTATTATGCGTACAGTGCAGGAGTGGAACTCCTTGCCTGCGTCACTGTTTCCCGATTCCTACGTTTCGGGGATCTTCAAGGCAAGAGTGAATAGGCATTATTTGAGTTTGCGTGTACCATCCTCGACTGCATCATTACTTACCATCAGGTGAGTTGCAGTCAATCGAACTCAAATTTTTAATTAAAAAAAATTAAAAAAACAGACAGGCAACATAAAATTGACATAGGGCTCCTGCTTTTTTATTCCTGCTAATTCCTACTCTTGTTCGATTGCGTACAACGTTTACCTGCGTCGCATACACGGGTTATCGCGATCCAGCCTGTGTAATGTCTACTTTGTTATCTATTACAGTTAACTATCGCCTGATATCGCACTTGTCGCGTTGCGCCGCTTCCTATGCTCTTAATGTAATTAATAACCTAACCAAACTAGTAATACTGTGATCAAAATGGAGGGTATAGAGACCTCAGCGGATGCTGGAATTGAGTCTACTCTTCTGCAAAAGGCCAAAGAATCTAAGGTGAGTCCTTTGTCAGTGATATTGTGTTATAGACTTATTTTATCCTTAATAAGGCCAAGAGGAGTGAAGAGTACATACATACAGACTATTCAGCGCATAAAGGTTTTATTGCTTTCGAAGGATTTGGCCTTGTTAGCGTTGGTGTCAACTCGTCCGTCTGGGTAGGTATGGGGTCTCCACAAAGGTATATTTTACGCCTAAGTAAGGTTTATAAAGATCCATAATCGTTAAGTCCTTGGCATCAACTCACCTAATGGTAAGTGACGATGATGCCGAAGATGGAAGCGGGCTTACTAAGATACTCTAACGCAATGGGAAATTGACAACCCTACCCTAAAAATGAAACGGTCTTGCAGTCTAAGCTGGCTCCGCAGGCATCATCTTGTTTTCTTGCATCCTGTGGTACAGTCGGCGAGTTCGATATGATGACGCAGGTCTTGGCAGTTCTGTCAGTGGCACGGTTTAATTAAACCGTCTTAAATAGACGAAACGGGCAAACGATAGCACGTAAAAGCACAGCACGTAAAGCTAGCACAGCACGTAAAATCAACTGGAATTTATTAGAGTGATTATATAGAACTATGAATATTACTTTTTGCGCTTAGGTATAGTCACTATTTTTGACTACAAACTTTACCTTAATAAATAAAAATATTAACAAGTACCTACCTATATTGCAGAATTTTGTTATATCAGATTTTATCTAATTATGTATTTAACCAATCAGAAACGAGGAGATCTGTAGGAGAACCAAAGTAACCGACATAAATATAGCAAATTTAAGTGGCAGTAGGCGGAGCACATAGCTCGTAGAACAGATGGCCGTTGGGGTAGTAAAGTTCTCGAGTGGCGACCGCGCACCGGAAAACATAGCGTAGGCAGGCCTCCCACTCGGTGGACCGATAACTTGGTGAAGTTCGCGGGAAGCCGCTGAATGCGGGCAGCGCAGAACCGGTCGTTGTGGAAATCCTATGGCCTATGTCCAGCAGTGGACGTCCTTCGGCTGATATGATGTATGTATATTTAAATGCTACTACCTGTACACAAAATTAAACTGTAACGAGGCCGTGTCTGTAAATAACAACCGCGAAGGACATGACTATCGATGAAGAGAACAAATATTTTTTTTAGAATTTTTGTCTGTCTGTTCGTTTACACTGGACAAAGGCCTCCCCGAAGGATTTCCCCCAACGAACGGACTTGCGTTGCTCGCATCCAGCGGCTTCCCGCGACTTTCACCAGGTCGTCGGCCCACCGAGTGGGAGGCCTGCCCAAGCTACGCCTTCCGGTGCGCGGTCGCCACGTGAGAACTTTACTGCCCTAACGGCCGTCTGTTCTACGAGTTATGTGCCCGGCCCACAGCCACTAAGTTTAGCGATTCTGTGAGCTATGTCAGTTACCTGGGTTCTCCTACGGATCTCCTCATTTCTAATTCAAACGCATAGGGAAACTCCGAGTACAGCTCGGTCCATCGCCCTTTGGATGACCCTGAGCCTTCTCATGAGGCCCACAGTAGCAAGTAGCGACCACTCTGGTCAAACACCTTAGTCTTGAGACACTGCGGTATTTGGGACGTGAAGATACTGTGAAACTTCCCAAACGATGCCAAATTTTGAATGCAGTCCTAATAAAAATAAGAAATATTCGAATAAAAATACCATGCCCTGCTGTATGCTAATTGGGAAATCAGACATAATTTAAAATAATAAAGTATTTTGTTTATTTTACAGGTAAAATATACCGAAGTTCCAGACATTCATAGTTTTCAAGAAATTTATCTAAAACTAAAAAGCCTGTCTTTAATATTTATACAGGTTGTGCAAGGAATATTTAATACTCAAAGTGAGGGTTCTCCTTATCATACTCAACAACTTTCACAAGGAAACCTACCAGGCCAATCTGCTAGGAATTTTCTGTACCTTTGATTAAATAAGACGATTGTGAAGCTGCGACTTTTATACAAATGGCGTTAACGATTTTCACCTCTTAAATGTTAACAGATTTAGACCAATTTTTGATTAGTTGTCAGCTAGAATAAAAGCTAGACTTATTACGTTTCGTTTTTTAAATTACTGATTATAAATAAACAAAAAATGGTCGAAATTAGTTTTATATGAAAACACGTGAACGGCAATAAATATAAACTTTATCGAAAAAACAAAAACGTATTAAATTGTTAACGCCGTTTGTATGAAAAGTCGCAGCTTCACAATCCTCTTAACTGAAATAAAAAAAAACCGGCCAAGTGCGACTCGAGGGTCACACAAACAGGTTTCCCTAAAACTTTTAACTTTTAAGCGTTCTCTAACTTACAAAATATTATATGGGTTGGCTTTAGTATCTTGGTGCACGCGGAGAGGGCTAGAAGAGAGAGGGAAGATAGATGGGGGTAAATATAGTCTCCCCTCAAAATCCGGTGCGGAAAGTTCTGGTTATTTTTTATGAATTTTATAAAATTCAATTTTGAGGTTATGTTTCCCAAACAAATAGACAAACTTTTGAAATAGCAAAATGTTTTATTTCTAAAATAGAAAGAAATTTGACTCGATTCGATTCGAGAGTCGACTAAGAAACTCAACACTGTAGGAAGGGTGTGGTACGGGGAGTACGGGGAGCGAAGCGAGCTCGGACTTTCGGAGCACCCCGACTCGGATCCTTTAGGTTCGGAGACTGTGTCCCTCACACGCGCGAGCAAGCGAGCTTGGCTCTGTGTACAAAGTATACAAAGTATCTGTGTACAAAATTTTAATGCTGCAGGTCTAAGGAGTCCAGACATACGGACTGCATTCCAGCTGCATATTTGCAGTTTAGATGGAGTCATAGCGCAAATTACTATGAGAACTGCACTCAAACTACATCCAAACTGAAATTTGCAGCTGGCTTACAGTCTGTGTGGTGTGGCTGGTCTCTAATAGTAACAGAGAAAATTGACTATGACATGGACAAACGTACAGATGGACGGACTGTCATGAAGAAATTATAAGGGTTCCTTTTTTTGTCATTTTGGCCCTGGAACCCCAAAAACCATATCTACGTGGGCGAAGTCTTAAGTAATAGGCTTAATACGAACAGATTTTTGATGTGCGATTGAATATGATGAAATAATGAACCTAGCACTTGCGCAATGACTAACATGTTTGAGTGATGATTCAGAGCAGGAGGATTTCGGCAAAGTATAATACAAAGTGAGTTTTTTTAAGGGTAAGTATGGGGGAATTCTAGACTATAAGAGATAGAGAAAAACGCTCTTAAGAACCGTGATCTTAATTTTAAAGAAAATAAAAATGGCGTTTTACAAAATAAAAATATCTTAATACGTTCGGAGATATGGTTTCTGTTGAAAAAAAATATCTTTTTGTTATTTCGATTGTATATCACTATACAAACCAAAAATTGTATGGACACCATAGGTCTAAAGTTACTAGAAGTTGTTGAAATTACTTGAAATTAGATTTTTTTTTAAAGATACATTTTATTATCCAATTGATAGGATGGATAATTAAAATGAAACAAAACAAAAAATCTGCCACTTGCCTTAGTCCCACGAAACTAAATTTATATAAAAAATTGTTCGAAATGTCATCCACTTTCGCTTAAGCACATTCGACTTCGGCGAAGCACTCCCCGAGTTGAATTTCTCAATGAAATGTATGGTATTGTGCTTAGCATTTGACGGACTGAATATTTTAAATCATCAACAATGTCATACCGATTTTTGTACCTACACTTCATTTTTAGGTTCCGTACAAAAAAAAAACAAAAGGAACCTTATAGGATCACTCGTGCGTCTGTCTGTCTGTCCGTCCGTCTGTCCAAGCCAATTTACTCCGAATCTACTGGACCAAATTCGGTGAAACTTAATAGAATGGTGTAATCCTATGACCCAAACACAGCTGTGCAAAGTAAATAAATATTTTATTTAAATAAGGGTTATTTTCGGGGGACAAAGAAATTAAAAAAAAAAGAAGTTTTGGCAACCTTGTTGTGTTATACATCAAATGAAAGGGCTTGTTATCAGGATCTTAAAAATATTTTTGATTTTATTGTAAAACAAATAGTTTTGATTTTATTCATTAAAGAAGATGAAAATTAACCATTCCCCGCCCCCCGTTCTCCGAAACTACTGAGCCTACAATTTCTAAAAAAATATATTTCATTGTTTGTAGATTACAGGAAAACCTATTAGAATTCTATCAATTGAAAAAAAGTGGAAAACTCAATATAATACGTTCACCTACGGAAAATAGTTCTAGTCATAATAGAAAATAGTCTATTGGTGTTCTACAGGATTCATTTCGGAGAGCTTCACGACCTCATTCCCTCTCTTCATTTCATCATCGAACGTCCAGGTGCGGAGGGCGATTCCACTCCTTTGTCGTTGATGTTCCACCTTTATAATTTAGGAATCTTCAGGACGAGAGTGAATAAGCACTTTTTGAGCTTGCGTGTTACATCTTCGGCTGCATCGGCACTTATCATCGGGTGAGGTGCAGAAGAAGTTCACTAAAACACCACTTGATTGCGCTAGTAGTAGTTAACTGTATGGAGTACTGCTCTCACTTGTCTCACGGATCGGCACGTTACCGCTATATGCCTTGGATTCTATCGACCGACGCGCTAGGAGACTCAATGGCGGCGAGGAACTTGTATCAAACAGGCTCCAAAGCCTTGAGCATCTCCACAAAGTCGCCTGTCTATCGGTGTTCTACAGGATTCATTTGGGAGAGTGTGTCTTAGAGTTTCACGAACTCATTCTACCTCTCCGGTTCCACCCCTTTGTCGTCAATTTCCAACTTTACGAATATACGAAGCGTTTTGCTTCTTCATTCACCATGCGAACGGCCAAGGGGTGGAAGACCCTTCCGGCGCCTGTATTCCCCGATTCGTAAAATATAGGCACTTTTTGAGCTTCCCCGCGTTACATCCTCGGCTGCATCGGCACTTACCATCAGGTGAGGTGCAGCCAAACACACTCAAATTTTTAATAATAAAAAAAAACTCGCGTCTTACTGTGGGAATTTCAAATGTGATATTTTTTATCTGACTTTGGCATTGTACGGAACACTCTATACGAGAGTTCAACTCGCACTTGGCCGGTTTTATTTAAGTAACCCCATAGAAAAAATCCATGGGCGTTAGATCAGGTGATCGCGCTGGTCACTGGACTTCGCCTTAGGTACCTATCCACGTGTTCCCAAACCTTTCATTTAGGTAATTTTGCGCAAGGCGACTATTGTGTGCAGGGGCTCTATCTTGTTGGAACCTCATGTTACGTATTGCTGCCAGAGGCAAATTATCTAAATCATCATGAAGATTTTTGAGAATATTCAGGTATGTTGGATCTCGAAGGGTCCCACCGTAAAACTGAATGGACACTACTTTATTGTCCAAAACAATTAAATAATAATCGAATTTGGTTCTGCTTTCAGTGGTTCGGAGAGGATTTTCTGTGGACCAGTAATGGTTGTTGTGCTGGTTATATATCCCTTAAAAAAAGATACGTGGCATTAAAAATTTATGTCATAAAACGCTTAAAAAAGAATGAATAAATCGGAGAAGTAATCTCAGTTAACCATTATTTGAAAAGTTAAGTCTCATCCGTCCAAAGAATTCGACTCAAAAAATTTGTGTCCCGTGTTACAAGCCAATAACCAAATCACAGATTGATGATATTCTCGCATGATCGCTTTCGAGAAGTTTCTGAACAATACATCCTTGTCGATACTGTTTGTATTTATACTTTTTTAATATCCTTATTATACGAGTAGTACGCTGTGCAATAACCATTTCCGTAGCGATATCTCTCGACGAAATATCCGGAAAACTCTCGCCAAAACACAAAACATTTATTTCGACATCTCGACTGATGATGTAGGAATGTTTTTTGTGAGGCTTCGTGAAGATTCCGTACCCCAGTAAATTATTTAACATTGCGGTCAAAGTATGGCGACTTGGCATTTCTCTCATTACGATACTCAGGGAGAATCATCCTGTTACTTAAATGATACCCTGTGTTACTAATATGATGATTTGTTTCGGAATTTGACAACGATTGAGGCATTTTACCTATTTAGTTCACCATTGAATTCACAACACAACTAATTAATTGAAAAAGTCTGAATATTTTTTGGTTTTTTCCTTCTTCATTTGAAAATCGGCCAGTAAGTTTAGTTTCCACATAACTGTTAAATAAAACTGAAACGTTAATTTCAACAACTTTAGACTTTAGACTTAACTTAAACTATGGTATCCTTAAAATTTTTGTTTTGAGTAGTGATATACAATCGAAATAACAAAAAAAAATTTTTTTCAAGAAAAGCCGTATCGTTTAACCGAACCTATCAAGATTTTTTATTTTTTAAAACGCCATTTTTATTTTTTCTAAAATTGAGATCACAGTTCCTAAGAGCGTTTTTCTTTATAGTTTAGAATTTCCCCATACTGACCCTTTAAAAATCACCCTATATTACCATACAGTATGGACACTCCCTGCCGCTCTCTGGATTCCCACCTCACCCCCTCGTCATCCAGATTGATACAGATTGGTTATAGTTTGGTTCTCGAACGTATGGGGTTTCGCCGTGATTTTGTTTGCTCCGTCATTTCTTTTTAGAAATGTCATTTCACGACCGTTGTATGCAGTGTCCGGGGCGTGGTTTCGGTTCGTATCCAGTGTGTCAGATTGTCCAGTGTTTCATTCAATAAGGGTTTATTTCTAATATAACTTCGAAGTTTTGATGGAAATCAATTGTTTGTGTTTCGTAATTGATATTAACACTAATGTATTGAGTGGGTTTAGGTACTCTTAGTCCGTCATATTGCTAAGTGAAATGTTTAATTACAAGCTTTTATTTACTTCCACCTGTCCCGGTGTCTATAATGAAATCTTGCAAGTTAAAATTGACCCACTTCCGGGTTTCCGATTAAGCTGAAATTTTGCATGCATATGTACCTATATCGCGTGACATTGCAATATTAAAAGCGTGTAAGTACCTAAAACTTTGAAGGTTTTTCGAAAATTATTAGATCGTTTTGTAAGAGATGCCGCAACCAAAGAATATGTAGATAATAAGTATCCGCGACCAAGGTCACGGATACTTATTATCTTGTATTGTTCTCGGTTCATCTTGTCGGAACGTCCTTGCGTTTGCTAAGGAACTTTTTTCCTTATATCCATCATCCAAAACGTTTACGCGCGCAAAAAGACCGACAGTACCTAATGTCGATGAAGCATTCATTCTTTCTTCACTAGCAGCCGCCCGTGACATTATCTGCGTCCTGCGTCGACTTGTATTCAGAAATACTACATAATAATGTAGCTTATAATATGTTAATGGTAACTATGAGCCAAATTTTACAAAGATCGGTTTTATCGTTTTTGTGCAATTATTTTAAGTTACAAACATCCGTCGCTTACTATGGGCCTCATAAGAAGGCTCAAGGTCACCCAAAGGGCAATGGAGCGTGCTATGCTCGGAGTTTCTCTGCGTGATCGAATCAGAAACGAGGAGATCCGCAGGAGAACTATAGTAACCGACATAGCTCACAGAATCGCTAAACTGAAGTGGCAGTGGGCAGGGCACCTAGCTCGTAGAACAGATGGCCGATGGGGCAGTAAAGTTCTCGAGTGGCGACCGCGCACCGGAAAACGTAGCGTAGGCATGCCTCCCACGCGGTGGACCGATGACCTGGTGAAGGTCGCGGAAAGCCGATGGATGCGGGCAGCGCAGGACCGGTCGTCGTGGAAATCCTTGGAGGAGGCCTTTGTCCAGCAGTGGACGATTTGTGGCTGATATGATGATGATCAAACATCCGAATAATCAAACATTTTTTCTACTAGATTTTGATCCTTACTTTTACATTTTATCGTGGCAGTCATGGATTCAGTAATTATTTGTATTAATTAATAAACAATTAACATTCATTAGGACGGTGACATGTGGTATCGTGTACTTGACAGGAGATGCGACTTACAGACAACCAGTCAGTTGTCCTGTAGTGTGGTGTGGTCGTCAGTGTATCGGTAAAGTCGGCACTTGCAAGTGCTAGCCACTCCTCTGTCCTCTCCTCAGTAAACTCAGTCAGTCAGTCAGTCAGTAGTCTGTGCATGCGCAAAGGCATACCACGCGCCCGCCCGCCATAGTCTCACGCGCAACAACACAAACAACTTTAGCGACCGCATAAAACAACAAACAGTTTAATAGTGAAAGTTTCTTATGACTTATGTAATTTATTGAGTATATAAATTAAATAACCATGGACGCGGGCACCAAATCTGCAACGGTCGGTATCATAACATAAATTTATTTTACTAAAATTAGCGATGCTTGGCGAAAAAGTGTTGCGAATTATAATACCTAGTTTGGTATTGTTATAAAACAAACTCTCATATTTACTTTTGACTCACTAACACTCCTATACTCGTATTGGGTTGGTATGAGCGAATATGATTTCCAAAATCATAATTGTTTTTCACTATAGTGGTTAATACCTACGCGTCACCAAGTTAAACTAATTGCGAATGATAACACCTGCATGTGTGTCTTTTTAAATTAGCTAGTAAGACCATAACCATTTACTTACCTGTAATGTAAGTATGTTATTTACAAATGTTAGTCGAGCGCGACCTCAAAATTTATAAGTTTTTTTTTACTCTTTTGTATGTGTAATGGTCATGTTTTGTATGTAGGTATTTCTTTCCTAGATATAATGACTATATCACAGATGATTCTAATAGTACCTACTATGACCACATCATTTAGGTTAGGTAAATCTCTGTTGATTAATTCATCATTTATTAATTGAAGATTAAACTTAATTTTTAACTAATTGATAGTTTTCACTTTTTAGCGATACTTATAATTAATACTCAAAATGTAATCCCTACAAATAAAATTCCCCGTGGACTTACTTAATTTGTAACTATTTTTAACTAATTAATGGTTTGCACTTTTTAGCGATACTTATAATTATTACTAGAAATTTAATCGATAAAAATAAAATTCCTCGTGAAGGCCCACCGGGACCATGAATAAACGGCCAAATCCATACTTCATTCAAACTTCCAACTCCAGTATCCAGTTGGCTACAACAAAAAGTGATTTATGTTTTTGCTAATTATTCACAGGAGTATAACAATGATACATATTCATTTCAAACAGAAGACATCCACGAGAGTGACGGAAAAATGTTTTTTATTTTGTTCGTGGTCCTCAGCGCGAGTACGATTTACACTTGCTCGGTTTTTTTTTATTACGGTAGGGTAGGGTTTGTACTAAAGTCACACCAAGTTTCATGCTTGTATGTGTAACCGTTTTTAGGATAGAGCGTAACAAAACCTTACACAACACGTATCTTGTATAGAGAAACCTCTATCTGTTTAACACGCATATATTAGCTTCACCTGTATGTATGTATGTTTGTAACCGACTTCTTTGCACTCGATTTTGACCCACTTTAGACGGACAGATTAAATTCAAACTTTGTACATTTATCAAGAATCAGTGTCAGTAAAATAATTTCATAAGTTTATCTCATTATCCTGAACTAAAAATTGAAAAATAAATAGGGTTTAAAAAAATTAAAAAACACGCTTTTAAAGCACATCAAACTAAAAAGTGAAAAATATTTCTTAATTATAGCTGAAAACAATAATTAACGAAAAATATTAGTATTATTGTGAAAAAAGCGTGGGGCGCTTTGTGCCATATTTTTCGTATATCGAGCAACCCACGCTTTTTTCACAATAGTACTAGTGTTTTTCGTTTATTATTGTTATGAATTATTTTTCACTTTTTAGTTTGATGTGCTTTTAAAGCGTGTTTTTAAGTTTTTTTAAACTGTATTTATTTCAATGTTTTATTATTATATCTGCCATAACAACACGTATATCTGTGAACACTCAGCGGGTTACTTAATACGGTTCAAAACATACAGCCTTTTAAAGGTCAGACAGACAGACATCCTTGGCTTAGTAAGACAAGTAGGCTGGTACGGAACCACGGAGCAATAGTATAGGAATAATTACTCTGTGTTCGTACCCTAAAAAGACAAGTAGGGATGATTAGTTATGATGATATGTTCTATGTGATCGATTCAGAAATGAGATTCCTAGGAGAACCAAGGTAACCGACATAGCTCACAGAATCACTAAACTAAGTAGTAGTGGGCGGAGAACATAGCTCGTAGAACAGGTGGCCGTGGGGGCAGTAAAGTTCTCGAGTGGCGTAGGCAAAACTCCCATTCGGTGGACCGACGACCTGGTAAAGGGGAGGCCTTTGTTTAGTGATGATGATGATAACTATTAATTTCCCAATATGAAGAGCAGCGCCATAGAGGAATGGAAGAAATAAACTTAACATTACCCTCAGCTGGAAACACATTTTTAGGGTTCCGGACACCCAAAGGGTGACAAACGGGATCCCATTACTAAGCCTCCGCTGTCCGTCTGTCTTGCTGTATTTCATGAACCGTAATAGGCAGACAGTTGAAATTTTCACAGGGTGTATTTCCCGAAATAGTAATATTCAAGAAACGTGTTTTCGCAGTTTTTTTAGAAACTAGCGACGTCAGTAATTAGTTCCCTATTATATCTATGAGGGTAGCGCAGAACCGGTCGTCGTGGAAATCCTTGGAGGGCCTATGTCCAGCCGTGAATATCCTTTGGCTGATATGATGATGATGATATCTATAGATGGCGGTGTAATTGAAAAGTAGTTTTTTGTACGGAACCTCAGTGTGCGAGTTCGACTCGCACTTGTCCTGTTGTTATAATTAGGCATGTGCTGTGAATATAATGTCCACGTTCAGACCATAGACTTAAGTCTGTTTGATACTACTACGGGATCAGCGCGGGCATAGTCACAGTGAAAAGAAAGAATAGTAGGTTATCTTCGTACAATGGTTCATCAAGCGGTTTGTATGTGTGCGCGTCAGTAGACACGCACGTACACTACAATAATAAGAATTCACAATGACGTCACAATGTGGTAAAACGAACAATATCCGAACAAAGTGTCGTTTTTGACAGTTGATAAAAAGTAACTCAAAAGACTAGTAGTACTTTAGTAGTAGTCAAATACCGTCAATTGCGCACTTGTGTCATCTTTCTTGTGTTATCGTGGAGTAGGTAAAGAGGCCAGCACATCAAGCTAAACACTCGTAGTGCGATGCTGATACATACGGGATAAGAACGGTACAAAGTTCAAAGTGTTTAGCTTGATGTGCTGGCCTCTGTACATACAGATGCTTGTATCTGTAGCCGCGTCGATGCTCACGTCGTCGTTGTCGTGTGCCGCGTCAAAGCGCAGTAAAAGTAATAACAATAACAAGATTTACAAGTAATAATAATAAATAACAAAGCATTTAAAATTAATCGTAATATCTGTCGCTATATGTATGCCAAACAGCCCCATCCGTCCAATGGTTTGAGCTGTGCGTTTATAGATCAGTCAGTCACGGTTTCCTTTTATATACCTACAAATTAATTTAAAATTGATACATCCACGCGATCCTGAGAAAAAGGGTTTTCATTGACAGATATAGCTCCTGGTCCTCAGTCATATCCCCGTCACCACTTGAGAAGGCAGCATTCCCTAGCCAAGGAAGCGAGCAAAATTCATGGAACCCTACTCTGCGCGTAGTTTACATGCACTTGACCACTTTTTATTTTGTGTTGTATGGACTTTACCTCACCTAAATTATTTGCGGGTGCTAATAATATCTAATACCTAACCGAACTAATCATAATTAAGTAACGGTTTTTATCCACATTCTATAAGCCCTTGGCATCGTCTCACTTGATGGTAAGTGACGATGATGCCGAAGAGGTAGCGGGCTTACCGAGATAACACAATAGAGAACAGGATGTCTTATCTTCAGGTCGGAACACATTAATGCTGTCAACATGGATGTTTGGCGGCAAAACTTATATATAATGGTGGTAGCTAGCTAGGCATCGGTGGCTCAACCGGTAACGACTCTTCTAACCAGAGGTACCGGGTTCAAATCTGGACGGCCAATGTACCAATGAGTTTTTCAAAACTTACGTACATACTTACCGATTGCTTTAACGGTGAAGGAAAACATCGTGAGGAAACCTGCACACGCCTGCGAAGAAACTCAAAGGTTGTGTGTGAAGTCGACCAACCCGCACTGGGCCCGCGTGGTCGACTAAGGCCTGATCGCCCTAATTCAGGGTAGGCTCGAACCCCTCGGTGGGGACGTATATGAGCTGAGTAGTAGTAGTAGTAGCTAGCTAGGCTAGGTTAGAAAATACCCTACCCCCAACCAAATCGAGTCTTACAAAGTTAGACTTCACAAGAATCAAACCCGCGACCTTCTAGTGAGAAGGGAATGGATTAGCCATTACGCCACAGAGGCGGTTACATTTAACAAATAGTTGATAAATGTTGATTGAAATAGTTGATATGAGAAACACTTGCGAGAAAATCTAATAAATATGTAATAGATTTAAGTACCTACTTAGATTACCCATTCAGTTAGGTACTGACGAGTGATTCGCATCTACGTATAATTCATGGACTATTGACATTTTTAATCCCAGAACAATATGTAATAATGTTGATTTATAATTATTACTTGTTGGCTAGTATTCTCAAACAAAGAAAAGTAATAGTTACGTATGATCGACACTGAATTAAATGTTTAAATACTTCAGGAAACGTATTACGGTATATACAGACACGAGGAGATCTGTAGGAGAACGAACCAAAGTAACCGAAATAGCTCTCAGAATTGGGTATGCTAAATTTTTTATAAGCCATGAAAATAAAAAAACCATTTCGAGATATTTTTATTTAAAGCCATATTTTTTCATTTTCCACTCGAAAAAGTAAAAGATTGCGTAAAAAAATCGGAAAAGGACAATAACCTTCATTTGACCCCTATGACGTCACGAGTTTACAATAAAACCTTATTTCACCACTGAACGGAACGTGCACTCTTACTTGTCATATCAATTACGGACCTTGCATTTGAGGACGAGCTTTCGTCGAGCACTGAAAAAGGCACTATTTATTTATCATCCACCAAAAACTACGTTTGAAACAATCAAATATTATTAGAACGTCATTCAAATTAAATACTTAAATGGGTAAGATATTCATTAGAGGTCCAATTTTTATTGTGGTTCTAAAAAACATTTAAACTCTGAAGGCCTTGTCCATACATAGATTATGATGTTTGATGACAAGTAAATTTTGACTTTGACGTTTCGTTGTTGGCTTTGTGATAGTTTCGTTTCGGAAAAGGCAAAGGTTACTAAGACCATACAGCCAGGTCTGACGTATTTAGGCTTCCTTAGCTGTTGGATTTGTAATGCTAGTGCCGGTGCAATGAAAAAACAACAAAATAAAACTACGAATGCGTCTACCACAAATCCCGCCAAAAAACCTTTGGGAATGATTGACTTGAGTGACTTGACAGTTGACGTCAAGGCCTATTCATTTCATCGTCATAGAAATAGGGCTGTTCGTTTCATAGTAATGTGAACCGATGACGTCATCAAGGTTTCAAAATTTAAAAAAATATTTAAAAATATCTAGAGGCTTAAAAAATGAAATATTCAAATTAGTTTTTCAAAATGGTCTAAACCATCAGAAAAAAAATTAAAAAAAATACATTTTCTTTTTTTAGCATACCCAATTGCTTAACTTAAGTGGCAGCTGGTCAGGGCACAATTATGTAGCTCACCCAGGACACTGCATACAACGGTCGTGAAATGAAATTTCTAAAAACAAATGACGCAGCGAACAAAATCACGGCGAAATCCTATACGTTCGAGATCGAAACTATAACCAATCTGTATCAATCTGGGTGACGAGGGGGTGAGGTCGGAATCTAGAGAGCAGCAGGGAGTGTCCATACTGTATGTTAGTACTAATACTTTGTATGTAGCTTGTAGAACAGATTATTTTTATATATCTATCGGTTCCAATGGTACACTTACCAATCTTGTATCAGATTTAATTTTGAAAATGGGTATATATTAGGTTCGTGTCAAACCACACTAAGTGTAGAGTTCCGGAGTCATTACTTAAAAATTTATTGCGTTGTGCCGCTTTTAGTTGTATGGGAGGCACCCCTAAAAATTTATTCGACAAAATTCATTTATTCATTTATTTGCGATTTAAAATGTATTACACAATTTTGTAACCGTAGATGTTATAGATGAGGAGGTGCAGTCGAAAACAACTTTTGCTGGTACCTATAGAGTTTTTTTACATGGCTTATATAATTTTCTTTTTTTATTTTAGTTACATCTAGTAACTGTATTTTTTGAGAATTTTAAGTCCCGTTGTTAAGAAGTTGAAGGGAGGGATACGTGAAAAGCATCACTTATCCACTCAATATTTTGTAAATGATACTTTAACTTAAAAAAAATGTTCAAACAAACCTTTAGCAAAGTATGTATATTAGTGCCTTTAGTTTATTTTATGAGACCTATTTAAAGATACTCCACTGGAGGGGGTACATTAAAAATATGTTCATCCCCCTCATACATGTAGGGTGCCCACGGTGTTTACAGTCCATAATAGTGGGTGGATTGAAAACACCGACAAGTTTAGTCAGTTTGAGTAATTGTTAATAGATAGCGTTAATAACGCGTCATAGAATATTGTACAGCGAATTATAATTAATCTTATTTATATTATATTATTAACACGTTAACAGTCTAGTGTAACGTATGTGGTACACGGGTAGCGGATCCGCTGAGTTCGTGTACCCTTTGAGGCACACAAGCCCTGTGTTACTCTAAGGGCTCACACATATAGGCATATCCCAGGTAGCAAAACTTCGTCATAATGAGTTACGAATAAGGTCTCTACCGACGTAATTGACGTCATAGGGTGACGTCGAACGGTCTAGAAAGTGACCTTAATTTGTCACATCCTCAGGACGTCATTTGAAGACGTCGTTCTGACTAAATATATTGACGTTATTGTAACGTCTTTTAAGGCGTTGTCCATCGCGGCAGCAGCGATGCTTAGCCGTAACTGCGAAAGCGCTTTATGAAGAGTACTTCTGAGTAAGCCTCATAAAGCTCTTTCGAATTTACGTCTAAGCAGTGCTGCAACCGCGATGATGGTGGTGATGGCTCAGCTTATTATGGACTTGTGCAGCTGTGAAAAACTTCGCAACATCAAAAAATAGCTTTTTTTATTATAAATTTGAGTGCGTTTGGCTGCACCTCACCTGATGGTAAGTGCCGATACACTATGTAACACGAAATCTTAAATAGTGCCATTCAGTCTTGAAGATTCCTAAATTATACAAATCGGGGAATACAGACGCCGTAAGGGAATTCCACTTCTTGGCCGTTCGCATGATGAACGAAGAAGCAAAACACTTCGTGCGAAAAGGTGGAACATTAAATACAAAGGGGTGGAACCGCTCTCCGCGCCTGGTCTTTACAGCTAAAAGATCCCCAGCGGCACTGATTGCATTGGCCGAGCCGACCCGTGCACGCAAGCGGAGTAAGCTCCAACTTACGGCCGGTTACAAAAATCAGTTTAATTAATATACTGGTCCCTCAGTGACTTCAGTGAGGGAACTTTTAGACATTATACATAAATTAGTGGTTATATCTCAAATTGATTCTGCTTTCAACAGTTAACGGCATTTCGTGACACTATTCGCAACCGGGTTTTTTTAGACTAATTCGACCCTGCTGAACACGATTCTGCCCGGTGTCAACCCCTCCCAGCTCCCTTCCCCCCTTTTTCCCAAAAATGTGTCCTAATTTGCGGTTTTTTCCATATTTTTTTTCGAAACTATTATAGATAACAGAAAACTGTCTATGACAACATTAATTTGCATTAAATTCTATACAAAATTAACATATAAATCGTTTGACTGGCATAATAACTTAAGAAATAAAGCCTTCCCCAAACTGTATTTTTTTTTAAGTTTTGGCTTTCGCAGTTAATTTATCGAAAAACGGTCAATGCTATGACAAAATAGTCACGAATTGAATTAATGTTCATCCTTTTATCTACAAAACAAAACCTACCTTACCGTCCTACGAGTATTCGTTCACGATTTATAGAACGCAGCGCAGACGCGCTACCGCCAGTTACGTAGTTGTAAATATTATATAGGGTGTAAAGTATAGCTTACCGAAAACGTCGGGAAGATATTTGGACCATAATTCTGAACAACTTCTAAAAAACCATAACAATATATAGAAGTTTCGGTAAGCTGCCCTTACACGTATTGTAATAGTTACATTTTGTAGGTGATATGAAAGACTATACTGAAATAAAATTAAATAGAATTATTTAATAATTTGGGGTACTATTGAGTTATGTCGGAACGTTTTATATTAAACACACCATTAATCTTAGTTTGTAAAATAAAATATTATTTAATTTATGGCACAGAACGAATTTATAAATAAACTTAAACATAAATTATAATACAATTTATATCACTCATTTTGGTATAATTTTACACTAACTCCACAGAAAATATATAAAATTTCATGTTATAATTTGTCAGCGACCGGTTTGAAACACCATCTTCAGGCAGACTATTTTGACTATTATAAATAGGCTGACTGAAGATGGTGTTCGAAACCGGTCGCTGGCAAATTGTAACTATTTGACTATTATAAATAGTCTGTCTGAAGATGGTGTTCGAAACCGGTCGCTGACAAATTATAACGAGTAGTTTTATTTCTTTTCTGTGAAATTAGTGTAAATATATAGGTATTAAAATGAGACGTACTACCAAAAACGTAAAATCAAAAATATCAACAATTCATATCTTTTTCATCATCATCTTCATATCAGCCGAAAATCGTCCACTGCTGGACAAAGGCCTCCCCCAAGGATTTCCACGACGACCGGTTCTGCGCTGCCCGCATCCATCGGCTTCCCGCGATCTTCACCAGGTCGTCGGTCCACCGCGTGGGAGGCTTGCCTACTCTACTTTTTCCGGTGCGCGGTCGCCACTCAAGAACTTTACTACCCCATCGGCCATCTGTTCTACGAGCTATGTGCCCTGCCCACTGCCATTTCAGTTTAGTGATTCTGTGAGCTATGTCGGTTAATTTAGTTCTTCTGCGGATCTCCTCGTTTCTGATTGGATCACGCAGAGAAACTCCGAGCATAGCACTCTCCATTGCCCTTTGAGTGACCTTGAGCCTTCTTATGAGGCCCATAGTAAGCGACCATGTCTCAGTTCCGTAAGTCATCACTGGCAACACACATTCGTCAAAGACCTTAGTCTTGAGACACTGCGGTATTTGGGACGTGAAGATATTTCGAAGCTTCCCGAACGCTGCCCAGCCGAGTTAGATTCGTCGATTTATCTCTTTCTTGAAGTTGGACCTACCTAGCTGGACTGCTTGTCCCATACATATTCGTCAACAACTTCCAGTGTCGAGTCTCCAACCTTTAGAGGGGTGGGTGCGACACGGACATTTAACATTATTTTCGTCTTGTCCATGTTCATTTTAAGACCCACTTGTTGAGAGGCTTTACTGAGGTCATCGAGCATTGTGCTTAGGTCTTCCATAGTCTCAGCCATGACCATGATATCGTCAGCGAATCGGAGGTGGGTTATGTACTCGCATTTGATATTGATGCCGAGTCCACCCCAGTCCAGCAGCTTAAAAACATCCTCCAGGGCGGCGGTGAACAGTTTCGGAGATATAACGTCTCCCTCCCTGTCTCACCCCTCGCTGCAACTGGCTAGGTTTCGAGTTCTGATCCTGGAGGCGAACCGACGTAGTGGCGTTTTCATACAGACACTTCAACACCGCGATGTATCGATGGTCAATTTGGCACCGCTGGAGAGACTGTAGCACAGCCCAGGTTTCGGCTGAATGAAAGGCTTTCTCATAGTCCACAAACGCCAAGCATAGTGGCTGATTGTACTCTTCGGTCTTCTGTATAATCTGCCGCAGCGTATGTATGTGGTCTATGGTTCTAAAGCCTTTTCAGAAACCGGCTTGTTCGGGAAGATGAAAGTCATCAAACCTGCGTGCGAGACGATTCGTAATGACTCTTGAAAACAGCTTGTAGACATGGCTCAGAAGTGAGATGGGTCTGTAGTTCTTCAGCAGGGTGTTGTCACCCTTTTTGAAGAAAAGCACGACCACACTTCTTTGCCATGCCTTAGGCGTTTGTCCCTTGAGTATAATTGAATTAAATAACTTCTGAAGAGCTTTTAATACCGGTGATCCACGTGCTTTCAGAAGTTCTGCCGTAATTCCATCATCACCCGGTGTCTTGTTGTTCTTGAGCTGTTTGAGAGCCATTCTAATCTCGTACAGGCTGACGGTCGGGATATCTTCGATATAGTGTCGGGTTAGTCTGACTCTTCTTAGTTGGCTGAAGACAGCCAGATCGCTGACAGGCAAACGTGTGGTATATCTTTTTATTAAGTAATAATTATATAAACTTTTTTATATAATGATAAGAGATGTGAACCAACTATTGTGTTTATAATATATAATCAATTACGATAAACTGTTAAATACAGTCTGCATAAAGTATAACTCTACACTACACAATCAAGGGAAATAAAGTTATTCCTGGTGGTTTTTAGTCCAGCGTTGGCATATATTCCTTTACAATAGCAGCCTGGTGTGCAAGGCTGCTTAACTTATCTACGACAAATACAAGCCGCAGTTTTGCAACCTGCCCGACAGCCGCATGTAAGGAGATCTTGCAAGCTTTTGGAACTGCTTCTAAAGTTATAAGCACTGGTATCAGAATATTACCACCCTGACGCCACCCATAATCTGTTGGGGAAAGCCGCTCGATCTCTCCAACATGTGCGTTTCTCCACATGAAAGTTTGATAATGAGCTCTGCGTTTATGTAGTTGAGCTGCATCTGAAGTTGATAGCAGCTTCCAATCCACGAGTTTGCAAAAAATATCAGTGAACAGGAAAAAGCAAATTTCCCGGCACAGTATGCTTTCACAGGTTCTGACGAAACATCATATATAAGCGGAATCAGTAAATCAGAGGCTCTGAAAGTTTATGCACTCTACGGACAGCTGCTCTCTCTTTTAGGAGTCTCCCCATTGACCAAAGAAATGCTCGTGAACGTAGAGAAGTTCATGGTTAGACTCTACAAAATAAAATCTCCTGGTAAACGTGCAAAATAGATGAAGCAAGGCCCGTTCTCTCCTCCAGAGTTACTACACTTGAGGCTCTGCCACCAACATCAGATGATGCTCGACTACATAAACGCAGAGCTCATTATCAAACTTTCATATGGAGAAACGCACATGTTGGAGAGATCGAGCGGCTTTCCCCAACAGATTATGGGTGGCGTCAATATAGTAATAAGCTGATACCAGTGCTTATATATAACTTTAGAAGCTGTTCCAAGATCAAGCAAGATCTTGCAAGTTCTCCTTACATGCGGCTGTACGGCAGGTTGCAAAACTGCGGCTCAACGAATAAAAATTGCTCTTTGTAGACGCCGCCGGCAGCGGCAGATGCGGACATTACTGAGCTGTGGCGCAATGTATTGTGCATGAGTTGCATAGTTGACAATTATTAGACCGTTGCACTGTAGTTCCACGTCGCACGCCGCCACCGCTCCGCCGTCAACCAAAGAAGACCCATTCATAAACATCAATCACAACGTTGTAATGAAAGTTATTTAAGTTTATCTGATAGATAATACGTACTCGTACATAAGCAGGTACTGACATGAGTAAAATACTAATAACATGTTTTGGAACTCCAATTACAACTACGTAAATAGTATTAAGAAACTAACCAACCCTTGACATCCCCATGAAATTTTCACAGATGATGTATTTCTGTGGCCGCTATAACAACAAATACTAAAAATTAGGAGAAGTGAAAAAGGGTCTCCATATAAAAAAACGTGTTTTTTTTAAAAGTGGAGAAACTAGCGCCATCTATTATGATGGTAGGGAACCCATCTAGTATGGTGGTAGGGTGTGCGGTTCTGACTTAACACTTGGCCGGTTTTTTTACAATCTTGTTATAACGTATGTCCTGTCTTCTTTTAAAGAATGTAAAGTGAATTTTACAAAGCGTGTTTAAGTAAAGGCATTTTTCAAATAAGCAAAATTCTGAGATTTTAGGCTTTTTCAACGAAGCAGATTGCAGCAATCATTGTTATGTCCAAAAAACTGTAATCTAATTATGGTAACTGTAGTTTTAACCTGTCCCAAAAGACCGAAGATTGCGTAAACATATAGAATTAGCTCGTGCATCCTTTAATAATAAATATTTTTTGGAAACCGGATCCGCTTGACGTCACAAGCGATTTCAGAAAAGTTGCATTTTTTTATGTTTCGTCAGTAAGAGATTTCTGGTTTACCTAATTAAATACAATACAATACAATACAATATTCTTTATTGCAAAAAACTAGTAGACAGATGGGAGTTAGGAAAATTTCGTTTGCTGGATTAACTTCAGCATTGACGGCTCGCGACAAACAATCTGTCAATGAAGCCGCTTTGAGACAAATCGCGCCGCCCGGGTCAGCTGCGCCGCCGCCGCAGTTGTAGGTGTCGCGATTGAACTCAGCGCGGCCCCTTTGTCGGAGTGTTTAACTGTCGCCGCTGCCGGCTCCCGGCATTCATCAAAGATGCAGTTAAATGAGCGAACGAACTATACCAACACCTGATAGTGTTAAGTTGTTAGATTGCCAAAGGAGCATCAAAACGAACGATAATTAGTTGCTAAACAGTGACAGCGTATACAATATATATATTACTAGCTGTTTCCCGCGGCTTCACCCGCGTGGACCACGTTTCTACGACTTTTCGAGGGTGCGCAGTGCGCGAGCCGCAAGCGGCTCGCGATCGTGGTAAAAAGTAGCCTATGTCTTAAGCCAGGTCCTAATCTGTCTACCTACCAAATTTCAGCCAAATCCGTTCAGTAGTTTTTGCGGGAAAGCGTAACAGACAGACAGAGTTACTTTCACATTTATAATATTAGTAGGGATATAGGGTTGCTAAAGCTATTTTAGAAAAACAAGACCAACAATAAATATGTCGCAGTCATTCAGATTATAATTAATCTATTTAATAGCTAATGCTATTCAATTAACTGCCTAGAACTTAAACTAAAAGGCGCCGTTCAACTAACTGCCTGAATAATTATTCAGTCATTCAGTTAAACGCCTCGGCAAATGGCTTGGATCGATAACGTTCAACTTCAGCTAGCCAAGTAGTTTAAATTCGGAGTGCTTAATGGGGGAGGTGGGAGGAAGAACATTTTTTAGTCAGTTCGGGGCTTCTATTTCTATATTTTCATGTTCAAACTAACACTCCGAACCTAACCAAATGAGTCGGGGGTTCTTCGAAATTCCGTGCTCTAGTTTCGATTGTTCCATATCCCAGTCGACAGAGCCCCTTCGGAACTCCTACTTGTGTATTCGCTTCGCTTATTTAATGAATGGCCTAAGCATCAGCCAGTCACGTCATTAAATGAATTATAATTCATGCCGCCATTTAATGAACCGGCTAAGCAGTTAATTAAATGGCTAATTTAACAAGTTGGCTGAGACACATAAATTACGTCATAAATAATGTAAGTTAATTCTCGACTTACCAAAGTAGGTGTACCTATGCTGAGGGGATCGTGATGTCGAAGTACCTACTATGGTGTTATCGAAACAGATAGTAAGGTGACAAAGTAGACATACATTTCAACGTTTAGATATGTCTACTTAACCTGAAAATATGCTTTCAAACAACCTCTTGAAAGATAAACGTATTATTTGTCTTATCATGCTTTATCCTTGGAAATGGAAAAGTAATCTCTTCAGTTTATTATGCAAGCAGAGCTGTGACGAAATCATCTTTTTTTGTTTATTTTCCCTTCTGTTTAATTTGCTATATTTTCTGCCATTCCAACCATTCTATAAATTTATTTTAATCACCTATTTTATTTGTCTTTTAATATTAATAACCAGTGGTTAAAACTTATTTTTATTAAAGTAATTTCATTTCAAGTCTTCGTAGGCAACGTCGCTAGTCGGAGGGCGCGACGGGGCTGCAGAGATAAAAAAACTGTATGCTGCAGGGTAGCTGTTCTTCTCGACACTATTACAATGTAATGGTAAAATAATTTGATGCTGAAATTCTAATGACAATTCAATCTTAAGGCATGGATGAGAAATTGTGCTTCTTATGCTAAAGCACTATTACAAGTAGTCGAGGGACAAAAATGTAGGTACCTTATGTAATATGAGTCTGTCAACCAGTCTAGCGCCATAAGCCGATAGACCGCTTTAGATGAAATTTAGTGTTTGAAACTAACATGTCACACTATCGTACAAGTTTTTTATACATTTGCGTTATTCTGTAAAATTATACAATTGTTATTCTTATAACTTTCTTTCGATTGAAACTTTACTGAAGAATTTTTAGGAAAACACCGGATCAGGGGTGCCATTGATAATACTGGGGACTGACTAGAGGCTAGCGCACCTGCCTGCTGTGCGAGTGTTGTGGGTTTGATCCCCAACCGAGGCAAACATACTTGTATCGAACAGGTTTATCTGCTGTGTGTCTGGGTGACTAATATCTATAAATATATTTACTTAAATCATGTTTATTAGTCTCTGGTTCCCATTATACAGGGAATCCTAATATGGGGCCAGATGACGTATCTGATTAAATTTGGCCCCGAATATTATTATATTAGTAATAATTGTGTTTTTTTGTGAGTTTTTTTGCACAATAATGGTCCGCGAGCATTTACGAGACAGTACCTACTCGTAACTCAAGGTAGCTTGGACTTGTTTCATTCCTCACTGAAAAGTATAATAATCTGTAATCTGTATCTCATCAAGGACAGTAATCATCATTTCTATAAAACAAGTCTGATTATAGTTTTGATGCAATCTGCGTGTAAAACTAACTTGGTCCTTGGTGGCTGATGTGCGGTAACACCTCGATAAATTGACTCCTGCGCATCTATCCACCTTGAAACGGCTTTTAAACCGAAGTATTTACTTTAATACGAGTACACTAGGCCTAGGCCATCATGACCATAGCGATCCAACTGTTCATCGTTTAGATTTTCCCTTTATCGCGTGCTACGATGAATTATTCATAAGATTGAGGTTCTACCTAAAATAATTTTATAATATACTTACCTACACTATATTTTGGGATATTGAAAAATAAGCTTTTATTTGAAAAGAGTTTTCAAGTTCAGTGTGCCAAATGAGAAATGCTTGATTTCAAAATTTTAAATCCACAGATGTCGCGTTCTGCCACGACTTTTGGGTACATTGAAAATAAATCTGCCCAATGAATTGTTTTTTTTTATTATTTATAAAAAGAAATACGAAGTACGTAGTAAGGTCATCATCATATCAGCTCATATACGTCCCCACCGAGTGGCTCGAGCCTACCCTGAATTAGGGCGATCGAGCCCAGTGCGGGTTGGTCGACTTCACACACAACCTTCGAATTTCTTCGCAGGCGTGTGCAGGTTTCGTCACGATGTTTTTCCTTCATCGTAAGAGCTTCGAATAAATGACCATATGAAATCGAAATTCTAAAACACATTGGTACATGGCAGGATTCGAACCCAGACCTCCGGATGCAGGTGTATACAGGGTGAAATATAATTGGTGAGTATACCGTTAACTGAGGCTTCTACTTACACTGAACAACAATTTTGTTCTATGACTTTGCTGATATAGCAAAAAAAAATTTAAGTATTCATTCAAATAGATCAGCTGATCGATTAATTTTGCATATTAGTATGGAGGGTCAATTTTTTTTTTAAATTACCTGAGTTTTTTGGGAAAAGTTGTTCAGTACGATGGATGAGTAGAACCCCCAGTTAACAGCTACTCAGAAGCTATTTACAAACACAAATACTCGTTATCGGGTAATAAGTACCACAGAGTTTGATTGGAGGTACATTATAAGATAGCTTTGTGTTTCAAAGTTTGACAGTGCGTTGGTGTTAAGGACATCACTGTTCATAAATAAATCGGCAACGTTCATTTATTCCAAATGAGATCTTGGCCTCAAAAAGTATCAAAACTGATATCCTCCGTGCCTCTGCAAAGTTCACTGGCTTTACACAGGAGGTCGCGGGCTAGATTCCCGGCGGGGTCAATTGTAAGACTCGGTTTGGTTAATGGAAGGGCATTTTCTAATCCCACCTGGCTACCTACCACCATGTTATCTAAGTCTTGCCGCCAAATATCAATGTTGATATCATTGGTGTGTTCCAGCATGAAGATAAGATAGCCAGTTCCCAATTGCGTTGGGGAATCTTGGTAAGCCCGCTTCCATCTTCGGCAACATCTTCACTTACCACCAGGTGAGATGTTGTCAAGGGTTTACCAATTGTGAATAAAAAAAAACTCATAGTAAATAAGCGACAAAATTCACTTTATTCGTCGGTAGTCGTCAAACATCGCATGCGAACTGATTGTACCTTGGTGTGCGTGTGTATTACCTATCGGTTAGAAGGTAACCAGAATCCCGAGTTTTTGTAAAAGTAATAATTATCAAATTTAGGTACTCTGTGGTATTTTCTACCCAGTAGCGAGTACCGCCGGGTTAACGGGTTCTACACCAATTTTGTTACACCGGTATACTATTAGTTTATTTAAATACATATTTCATCATCATCATATCAGCCGAAGGACGTCCACTGCTAGAACTAGGCCTCCCTCAAGGGTTTCCACGACGACCGGTTCTGCGCTACCCGCATCCAGCGGCCTCATAAGAAGGCTCAAGGTCACCAAAAGGGTAATTAATGGAGCGTTTGATCGGAGTTTCTCTGCGTGATCGAATCAGAAACGAGGAGATCAGTAGGAGAACCAAAGTAACTGACATAGCTCTCAGAATTGCTAAACTTAAGCGGCAGTGGGCGGGGCACATAGCTCGTAGAACAGATGGCCGTTGGGGCAGTAAAGTTTTCGAGTGGCGACCACGCACCGGAAAACGTAGCGTAGGCAGGCCTCCCACTCGGTGGACCGATGACCTAGTGAAGCTGAAACACATATTTATTTATTCAATCAAAATCCCATCTGCGTAAAACTAAACTATAAAAAATTTGGAAACAAGATTACATACTTCTATCTTTAATACCACACCCCGTAAATCCATGCTTATTGGCTAGTTTACCTTAAACTTATTCTGCAGAGAGTAAATTGTAGTCGCCCTCTCGCCCGCCGATTGAAGCAGTAGAGATCATCTGCTGCACAATCTCTCAACAAACTCAGGCATTATTTATCAATAAAGACATATTGCCTCCGACTGCATGAGAACATGGTACTGGGAGAATGGTACTCTCTGCAGAATAAGTTTAGGGACAACTAGCCAGTGGGCACGGATCTCGGCTTAGGGTGTACTTACGGGGTGTAGGATTGGAGACAGAAATAAACGATTGTGTGATTGCAGTGACAAATGAACGTGTTATCTATCTATCTAATTAGGTCATCTTGTTTCCATATTTTTCATAGTTAATTTTTTACGTAGGTTACCTGTTTGATTTTTTAACGGCTAGGGCCGCTACCTACTGTGGGAGGTCGTGGTTCGAATCTTGCCAATGTGTTTTCGAATTTAGATTTCATATGTACGTTTATTCGACGCTCTTACATATTTAGTATTCTTCGCTCTTACGGCAAAGAAAAACATTGTGAGGAAACTTGCACACGCCTACGAAGAAACTCGAAGGTTGTGTGTGGATTCGACCAACCCGCACTAGTCCCGCGTGGCCGAGTAAGGTCTAATCGCTCTAATTTAGGGAAGGCTCGAGACCCTCATTGGGGACGTTTATGAACTGATATGTATGATGATCGCGATATGAAAAAGCGTCGGTGGCTCAACCGGTAACGACTCGGTCCATCTAACCAGAGGTATCGGGTTCAAATCTGGACGGCCAATGTACCAATGAGTTTTTCAAAAACTTACGTACATATACTTACCGATTGCTTTAACGGTGAAGGAAAACATCGTGAGGAAACCTGCACACGCCTGCGAAGAAACTCGAAGGTTGTGTGTGAAGTCGACCAACCCGCACTGGGCCCGCGTGGTCGACTAAGGCCTAATCACCCTGATTCAGGGTAGGCTCGAGCCCCTCGGTGGGGACGTATATGAGCTGATATAATAATAATAATAATGTATGATGATGAAATCGACTACACATACTACTCGAATTCCCTATATATTCAAGCGACTTCCAAAAAGGAGGAGGTTCTCAATTCGTCTGTATGTTTTTTTTATGTGTGTTACCTTATAACTTTTGACTGGGTGAACCGATTTTTATGATTTTTTAAAATTTGAAAGCTAGTACTTCCCGTGTGGTCCCATATAAACTTAATCAAAATCGGTGTAGTACTTTATTAGAAAATTAACAAAAAACAAAAATAATAATGCAAAAATGTAGTAAGTTGTTGCGATGGAAGTCGGTTTTTTAACGTGTTTAGCGTTTTCAATTATACATATTACGTAATATCTAATTATATCTGTACCTATATTTTTTAATTCTTGAGTTTTTAAGATTTCTACTGGAAGGACGATAGGTGGAGTATAGGAAAATCGATGTACCTTTTCAATCGCATCGCCCACCCAGCTGGCAGTTCGCAATGACTTGTCAACGTACTCGTTGGTAGTTACAAGACTATTTCAGTAACGAACGACTAATTGCTTAGCGGCTTCATAAAAAATCCAATCCGGCTCATTCCGGTTACAGCACTCCTTCCAGCAGACGACGCGCACGTGCGTGGTTATCAGGAACGCCGAATAAGACGCGGGACCGACTCCAGTTAACTCTCATTAACCCTTTTTGTGATTTTCGCCATTGAATTGACTACAAGCAGTTAAAATTAAAATCTAGACATTGATGCTTCTCTATATAGTAAGCTAGTATTATAGTTTTACAGGGAGTACGCAGTTAATTTTTGTAGTAAAAAACAAGTTTGTAATTAAGGAAACAACACACCATTGAAATCATCACGTCGTTACGACGACGTACGGTACTATTTCTTCTTTTGAGAAGTTGCGTTGTGTCGCCCGTTCACCCCAGTTAGCGAGCGACAATCATATTATATTAATTAATATATTACATTTTAATTTTTTCACTAGCCACGCTGTGAGTCTTTGTTTTTGTAAAAGAGAATTAGGTACTGGCTAAGCTTTTCGATACCATCTTAAACGAGTACCTACCTAAGCTGCAAAAACTAACAGTTCTAAGAAAGCGGGAATGATATAGTTTAAATTTTAAAGCCGAAAAAAGCCTTGATATAAAAGGATCTATGAATTTGTTCATCATAGGTATTAAGTATACCTAAACAAAAATGGGTGTGAACGAGCTTTACGACGACGACGCACAACTGGTAATGTGCGCGATTCTATTGATTGGGCCGACTGATTCAGTTAAAGCGACTTTATGAACCGCGGGATATTTTCGAACGAAATTGTAGTTCACATTTACAGAAATAGATATTATATTAGCTTTGCTTGCAGCATCGCCCGCGTGGACATAGTTTTTATGACTACTTTCGAGGATGGGTGGTGTGCAAGACGTTGCGGCTTGCGAGTGTGGAAATGCGCTTTCTCCAGATCACTGGGGAACTATAACAGGCTATGCTTATAGTAATCTATGTCATATCCTTCCCCCGTAACTATCTCTGTACAAAATATCACGTCGATTCTTTGTCCCGTTGCTTACGACGCGCGCGAGCGTGGAAATGATTTTTAGATCCCTCGGAAACTATGTCAGGCTAAGATAATTAGTAGTCTGTGTCACTTCCCACCCCCTCAACTATCTCTATGTAAAATATCACATCAATCCGTCGCTTTGTAGCGACGTGAAAGAAATCAACAAAGAAGAGAAGTTTTTTTTGTTCCTCCAGGAACTATATCGTTATTTTCACGAGACAAAAAGTAGCCTATGTCATATCCCCCCCCCCCCCAACAATAATAAGTATCTGTGGAAAAAATCAGGTCGATCCGTTGCTTTGTTGTGACAGATCGACCTGATTTTTGGCCAAAGGCCAAACAAATAAAGACACTTTTACCTAATATACATATATACTTTACTTTAACATTTATAATATTAACTATATCATAGTAAGAATGGGGTTAGTGTTTTATTCATTAAAAAGTAGTAAATGATAGATGGCACTGATGAAACTGAACTCAATTCCTCAAGGAACGATTAAAATCGGAAAATAATGATATGTATTCCATCCATGCAAAGTTTCCAAATAGACTGATGAATAATAATTTTGTTGATAGTTAGTACAAGAAGATTTTCTCTGATTATTTAAGTTGTTCAGTTTCAGGTTAATATCCACCTTATCCTGCTTTTCATAAAATAAAAAGTTACTTTGTATTTTTACAGACAGCCCCCAACTTCGTCTATTTTAGAATGCTTCTTCTTCAGATATTAATATAATATTGCATATACTATAAACTTTTAGGGTTCCGTACATCAAAAGAAAAAAGGAACTCTTTAGAATCACTTCGTTGTTCGTTATTCTATCTGTCAAGACTTTTACTCAGGAACGCGCGAAGATATCAACTTGAAATTAGTAGCAAATATTTAGCTCTATAGTGCCTTAAAGCTGTAAAAAATCGAACATTTAAAGCAACATCTAAAAAAATACGGCACTTCAAGCAACATTCTTTAACCCTCGCAAGTAAATAGAGACCTCATAGAGTACTTCCCATTGATTTAGTTACAATAATGATATTTGCAAGAAGCTAAGTTGTGCAGCACAATTAAGGGGAAAAATAGTTAATTAGTAGATTAATCACATAAAAAATATTTTTTGCGGTTACAAATTTACACTTGCAATTGAGAAATTGACCGTGACGCATATCGATGTATGGGAGAACATTTTATCAACTAGAAATTGATGTTTGTCTTTTAATTCGACTTATAAGCAACACAAATATATTGTGTGGTGGTACGGGACCCTCGATGCGCGAGCCCAATTCGCACTTTACCGGTATTTTAATGTTACTTACCTAGTTAAGTCTTTGTCAACCTGTGCATCAAAATTCATCAAAGGTCGTTGGAGCAATTTTGCGTGATGGAGTAATTATTTTATATTCCAACTTTCACATTCTAATAACCATCAGCCGAAAGACGTCCACTGCGGGAGAGAGGCCTCCCCAAGGATTTCCACAACGACGCGTGTTGCCCGCATCCAGCAGCTTCTCGGGACATTCACCAGGTCATTGGTCCACAGAGTAGGATGTCTGCCTACGCTGCGTCTTCCAGTGCGCCGGTCGCCACTCGAGAACTTTACTGCCCCAACGGCAATCAGGTCTACGAGCTATGTGCCCCGCCCCCTGCTTCTTCAGTTTGGCGATTCTGTGAGCTATGCCGGTTACCTTGGTTCTCCTACGGATGTCCTCAATCAGAATTCTATCACGTAGGGAAACTCTGAGAATAGCTCGCGACCTTGAGCCTTTTTATGTCATGATAATAGTCAGATGAAATACTCTTTATTATAACCGCCTTCGTGGCGTAGTGGATAAGTCCATTAGCTTCACACCAGGAGGCCGCGGGTTCGATTGCCGAAGGTTGTCTATCTTTGTAAGACTTGGTTTGGTTGGTGGAAGGCATTTTATAAGCCCGCCCGTCTGGCTAGCTACCACCATTTTATCTAAGTCTTGCCGCCAAAAATCAATGTTAACAACATAGGAGAAGCTGGGGAACAAAAGCGGACTTGTCCACACTAACGGTTTTATTTTATGAAATCAGGCTTTTGTAATCCATATCTATGAAGTCCTAAAATCTTTTTAATCAAAATCAGTTCTTTCCTATATAGAAAACTAGCTGTGCCCGCGTCTTCGTCCGCGTGGAGGTTTTAAATTTTCCAACGGGAACTCTTGAAATGTAGATGAAAATTAGTTATTTAGTACGGAACCCTTAGTGCGCGAGTTTGACTCGTACTTGACCGGTTTTTTTGTCTCTTCTGTAAAAAAGCGTTTATTGAACAAATCCGCTTTTGTTCCCCAACTCCTCATTGTGTTCCAGCTTGAAGATAAGAAAGCCAGTTCCCCATTGCGTTAGGGAATCTTGGTAAACCCGCTTCCATTTTCGGCATCATCGTCACTTACTATCAGGTGAGATGATTCCAAGGGATTACTAATTGTGAATAAAATACGCCTGCGAAGAAGCTCGAAGGTTGTGTGTGAAGTCGACCAATCCGCACTGGGCTCGCGTGGTCGGCTATGGTCCGATCGCCCTAATTCAGGGTAGGCTCGAGCCCCTGGATGGGGACGTATATGAGCTGATATGATGATAAATGCATACAAAGAGCAAAATTACAAAGTTAATTTGTTTTTTATTTTTTATTTTCAGAAAATACCATATCCCAGAGCAGTCGGCTTCATAATTTCAAATGAATTCTGCGAAAGATTTTCCTTCTATGGAATGCGAAGTAAGACATTTTCTTTTATCTCGTAACATGTCTTAGAGGAATGTTTTCATTTAGTTAATTGCCCTCTTTGTGTGTAAGAAGTGAGAACCACCTCTTTTTGGAACTATCAAACTAAATATCATATTTTCTAAATTTTTATACTTTAAATCAAAGATGTACCTACCTTTACAGAGTTAAAAAAAATTGTGTAGGTACCGTTAACTAGGGCATCTACTCATCATACTGGGTCTGGGTGTATACCCTGCCCAATGTCTTAAACAAACTACCTAAAGACTGGGTCACGAATCATATACATGACAAAAACCCTAAACAAATAAAAAATTATCTAAAGAAATTACTTCTGCATGGTTCGGAGGTGCACCCGGACAGTTCCCCCGTATCAGCGCCCAGCGGATGTCGGGCAGCATCCAAATTAGCTATAAACGCGCATTATTATTATTATTATTATTTTAGTCTTTAAGTTAACCCGTGTGTGTAGTGTGATCCATCAGGTGCACACAATCTTAATATTAGATTTAGAGTTCTGATGTTGTTTTTTTTATATATGTAACTCAAAAAAAAAACAGATTAAATTTTAATATTTTTTTTTACTGAACATCTTTCCCCTAGAAACCCATAGTCAGTTTAAAAAAAATTCGACGCTCCATACCATAAAAATGTTTAAAATCGTTCTATCAGCTGATCGATTTGTATGAAGGGTTCAATTATTTTTTTTGGAATTTCAGCATGCTTCAGTTAACGGGTCCTACACCAATTTTGTTACAGCTGTATATATAACCATAATTGTTTTTGTTTTTTCGTTAACAATCCATATACTGCTGGGGTGGGGCACGGGTCTATTCACAAACTTGCGAAGGATAGGCCATATTGACCATATTCCATATACGGGGGCCAAGGTCGGGTTAGAGGAGGTTGGAGGGTTAGTGGGGGGACTTTTTCAAGCCGTCTGTGGGTAATGCATCTTACACGGCGTAATAGGTAACTGCCTCTAGTGATATCAACAAGCACCAATAGTTTAACGTGTTTTGCAGAGTACGGAAACAGTCGAGAAAAATGTCATTAACAGTTAAACCCATCCAAGTAATGACCGTGCTTTAGGTCAGTTACCTAACCTGCTTGATGGACGCTACCACGCCACGTACACTGTGCTAGGACAGTTTCTATTTTATTTCATATTGTAATTCCTGTATAATGTAAAAAATATCTCTCCAGTCAATGAGCGCTTTTACTAAGCCTACGCTGTCCGTCCGTCTGCCTGTCTGACCTATAGGGCTGTGTCTTGAAAACCGTAGTAGATAGCCGGTTGAAATGTTCACAGGATAGGTATATTATAATAGAGAACTACCAAAAAACTAAAATAAAAATAGAATAAAATTAATGGAGTGCCCCTATACAATTTCATCTTCTGTTCAACTAAATCATACTTGTTTTGTTTTTGTATTTTTTCCAACAGATTTTATGGATATATTCACGATTTAAGGGCCATGTGCTGTGTTGGGATGTCCTAATAGTAATAAAGGTGCACTTACCTACAATTTTTTTTAAATAATGATACTGCTGCGGTCATGCTGACAAAGCAGTTTCTAATCTGCAGAAATATCTAAGTAAGAAAAATAAATATACTTATCTATCCTCGTAGAATAGGTACTTTAAGTTTAAAGTCGGTTCCACCAACATACTTCACGAAATCAAGTAGGTAGGCACCTAATAATTTCAAAGAATCAATAAAATAAAATCAACAATATACGTACCTCGCCTCCTAGCTCCAGCTCCTGCAATCCGATGCTGAATACCTTAACTCTCCTAGAAATTTTGTGAAAAATGGTTTCTAGATATTGTTCCGTCACTCCTGGTGATATAGCGATGTGATGGTCCGACACTAACAAGAGGGTTAGTTTGTAGAATGATGTTTTTTGTAATGGACAGTGAATTCCAAAGAATATTTAAATCTAGATTCACAAGCATTAATATTTAATTCAAATTCAGTGAATGGGTTACTACAGGCATATACATAAGCCACCTTTATGACAATAATTTTCGAAAAAGTTGAGAACTTTAAGGTACGAGCTTGAATTTCAATAAATATTTTAATTATTTCATATTCTCAGTAAATCATTTTATGTGATACCCATATCAAAGAAAAATAACTGATCTGATTGGATTTAGAATGACGTCCCTTAGCCCAACATACATTATTCTCCAAAGTGAACGTTTACCTAAAGCTTCAGCACAATCGAAAACCAGGAAGTGGTTCAAATTTAGCTTTTAACATGTGTCCCAAATAAAGCTTGTTAAAGATTTTCAATTTGATGATAACATTAGAAGATAAGTGAAAAAATATTCAAAAAAATTTATGCAGGTACGCCACGTTGCGAAATCCAATTATTTAGCTAGAAAAAATAAAATTGTTGGATAAAAAAATAAATGTTTGGATCATCCAGTAAATAACATAACCTGAGACTGTTATCTGAATCATGATATTATTCGTAATAGACATAAGGTTTTTTTGACTATTTAAACTAAATATTTTTGAATAGAATTTTGCATTCTTTTGTAACGTTGCACTTTAAAAAGTGGTATTTATCTACATAACTGTGGGGAACAGTAAGACTTAATACTTTTGTTGTTATACACCTGCAAATATTTCATAGGGTCTTTCTAAGTTAACTAATAACCTACGATGCACGATGATAGGTACTTAAAAACCGAAGATTACTAAGCAATAGGTTGACAAATCGTGAAACAAAAGACACTCAGACAACGCATCGCAGTAATAATAAACTGAAGCAAAATAGCATTACGCTTAGTTGTTTATTACTAGTCGATTAGATATCCATTATTTCTGTAACAGCAATCACGTAAACTATTTTTTTTCAATTGTGTTATTGTATTCTGCTAGCTTTATGTAGTATTGTTCATATTTGATTTCGTTTTCAATTAGTTCTAAATGTAATGAAGAAATTAACTTCATATATTGAGTATTGTGGTACAGAAATAATAAAAAAAAAGTTTTATATGTATGTTTGGTCTTCTCGAGTGCTTCCTATCCTACATACTTAGGTTAAAAAGATTTTCAAGGGTTCCGTAGTCAAATAGGCACTCTCATAGTTTCACCATGTCCGCACTGTCTGTCTGTCCGTCAATATGATTACCGTCTCATTTACATGACTTCATAAAATTAAAATTCTTAATCGTATAGTTATACTTATAGATAGGTATTCTAATTTTCGTATCAAAGTACTCCAGTTCACTAAGCAAATGAACTCAGCGGTAATACCCGACGTCTACGAGAAGATCTTATGTAAATAATGTTTTTTATTTATTTGTGGCGAGTGCAAGAATGTAGCTTGAATAAGTCTGACTTCATAAAACAAGCTTACATGGACTTATTTTGGAAGCCATTAGAAACAAATATCTAGGCCCTGGATCCCAAATTAGGTACGTAAAAGCTGCGATGAGTCTTCGCGTTTATGGGCAAATAAAAAATCCTACTTTTTAATACAAAAGCTTCATGATGTGGCTTGAATCATCAAATCATCACGACAATAGTTATTTTTTGTGTTGTGGACATTACTAGAATAAACCGCAAAAATAGCAAAATAAGCTGGAGCTGTTCTTGGAAAAATAATTTCAAATGAAAAATCAACGAGGCGAGTACATTTAGAACCAGGTATTTTTATTTATTTATTTATTCAGTCACAATGTAAGTTTACAGTTTTTAAGGTATATTTTTTTAAGGTATACAAACAACTCCATGTAACATGCATGACAACGGTAAAAACGACAACAATCACAAAACTGCGGCGTTAAACCGACTACATGAATTGATTGCTACACACTTACCAGTCCATATCTTGAAAACTGCTTAACCAACTTTAATTAAACCTGCACTGTTCCCTAAATTGAAAAATACTTCAACCAATAAAACAAGAATTATTTCAATTCAATGTCTGGCTTCTGCGAAATACGAGGATAAAACATGTATACAAACTGAACATACATACACTTACGAAATGTGGCACACCTGTTTAGAAAACCACATAAAATAACAAAGGAATATTTCGAAATTCCAACAGCATTACATACTGGTCGAATTGATAACCTTATTTTTTTGAAGAATGTTAAAAAAGACTGTTTAGCGAGGCGTTGGGGTCACCATATAAATACACTCCTCATTGACTGGAGAAGGTATTGAATAAAGAAGGGTTTCAATCAAAATAGTATGTGAGAACATTTTCAGGGATTTATTGTCTTTTCCTGAAATTTGACAGTATCTAAAACAAATTATAACTTATGATCCACTAAATAGAATTTCTTTAACAAAAGCACAATAACTGATTGATATTTTGATATTTTAGTCAATTTAAAATTTTATAAAAGTTAAAAAGAAAATCACTAAAATAGTTCGTCAAAGACAATGACGTCACAAGAAGCTAGTAACACGAACAATTTCAGAACAAAATGTCGTTTTTGACAAGTGATAAAATGTACTCAAGGGACTTGTAGTCAAATACCGTATTAAAAATTTTATAAATTGTATAATGTGAATATCTGTATGAATATTAGCGATGATTCAGACTATTGTCGAAGATTGTTAATAAAATGAAAGTTATTTTTGTTTTTTGGTGCCGTAGGAACTACCTATCGAATTTAGATTATTCAATAATGATAGATTATTCCAAATAGCTAAGCTTATTAATTGGCGGTGGGCAGGGCACATATCTCGTAGAACAGATTGCCATAAAAGGAGTAAAGTTCTCGAGTGGCGGCCGCGCACCGGAAGACGTAGCGTAGGCAGGCCTCTCACGCGGTACACCGACGAACTGGTGAAGGTCGCGGGAAGCAGCTGAATGCGGACAGCGCAGTATCGGTCGTCGTGGAAATCCTTGGTGGAGGCCTTTTTCCAGCAGTGGACGTCTTTCGGCTGATTTAATGATGATGATGATAGATTATTCATTAAAAGTTTAGATTTTTCTCTTCTTTATTTAAAAAATTGAATGCGTTTGACTGCATATTATTACCTAATGGAAAATGACAAAGGTATTTTTTGTGTTCATGTGTAGTGCATATTTATTTATTATATTCTGTGATCTTTCAGCCATTTTGGCGCTGTACCTCCGCGACAAGCTCGGTTTCGGGGACAACAACGCCACCATCGTATACCACGTGTTTACTATGTTCGCCTACTTCTTCCCCCTCTTAGGAGCCATGATTGCCGACGGGTGGCTCGGCAGGTTCAGGTAGGTACCTACTCACTTTGCTTTATTTTACCGAGACCTTGCTATTGGGCTTAGAGCATACAACATTTTTGAGAAAACAATTTTCAAGACCTACACTTAGTTGGTAATAAATTTCTTCTAGTTTATGGTACTCACTCATCAACATCGCGTGATATGGCCAGCTATATTTGTGTTATTTTGAAGTAAAACATCTTTACGCACGCTTGACTTGGGGAGTAAGCTGGTGGATGCATGACGAAAGCGTTACGGAATTTTGATCGGGCGAGGCGAACGGAAGTTGAGAGGGATATATAAATTAGTGAAGATAGAAAGAGAGATACTATTTATTTTTGTTTACCAACAATATCGGTTGCCAAGGCAACAATATCGGTTGTCAAAACAAACATATAAGATAAAAAATATTTTTTTTTCGAAGGTTAATCAAACTCTTTTCATAACCTGTCTATACCTGCTTATGACAAAAAGATTTGATTATTTTCTGAAGACTAAGTATTTACTTTCATACATATAGATGGAGCCTTAGATTAATGATATCATTAATCTAAGGATGGAGCTAAAGAAGTTTTATTTCAATCGTGTGGTCTAAAGCACACTTGTATTTTTTTTTGTACGAACAGGCTGCTAAAATTAGTAAATTTTTGTAAGAATATGTTGAGTCGGCCGCAAGCTTGCTGAACGTGAAAACTACAGACCTAACTCTTTGGAACTTCCAAAACACAATTTATTGGTATTTGCTAGATACTTTTTATTTGTAAAACTGTGTAGTTGAGAGATTATTGGATTTTTCTCCTACATTACATAAGTTAGGCGCATGAAATAAATACCGACAGTAAGAGAATAAAATTATTGATAAAACGCCTATGACTAAATTTTCCTAGAATTATTACTAAGCTCGCATTTAAAGAAATGTGCATTTACGCCTGAGGCGAAGTAACTCGTATCTCATCTGTGCCCAAGGGCCGCGAGCCTGCTCTTAACTTTATTAGGTACCTAGGACGCGCGGGCACTCTTAGTGTTTTTGTGACGTACAGCGTCTTTCGCTTGGCTGTTTAGGGTTCCGGAGTCAAAATAGCATAAAAATGGAACCATTATAATTTCGTCATTTCCTTCATCTGTCTGTCTGTCCGTATACCACAGTTGTATATCACGGTATATAGTAGGTTTTTTAAGGATCATATCAGCACATATACGTCGCCACCGAGGGGCTCAAGCCTACCCTGAGTTAGGGCGATCGGTTCGAGTTCGATTCGAGTTTCTCCGCAGGCGTGTACAGGTTTCCTCAGGATGTTTTCCTTCACCGTAAACGTACATATGAAATCGAAATTCGTAAACACATTGGTAAGTGGCAGAATTCGAACCACGACAGGACAGGAGGTAAAGGCCCTTGCCATTACACCACCGATGCTCCCTACTTTAAAAAAAAAATACCGGAGCAAAAATAGCGAAAAACGGTACCTTTATAAATTTCGTCATAATATAAAAAAAAACATATACGTACATGTAAAAGGGCGATTAAAAATACATGAAAGGTTTGTTTGAACTTTTTTAGGGTTTATTACAAAAATAGGAACCCATTTAGGATCACTCGTGCGTCTGTCTGTCAGATCGTCCGTCTGTCACAGCCAATTTGTTTCGAATCTAATGGACCAAATCAGTATTACTAATTTGGTAGGATGGTGTAGTCCTATGACCCAAACACAGTTGTGCAAAGTAAATAAATATTTGTTTAAAATAAGGTTCATTTTCAGGGGAGAAATTAGAAAATTAAAAAAAGCAAATCTTACTGTGTCATATATCAAATAAAAGGGCTCGTAATGAGGATCTCAAATATATTTTTGTTATTATTGTAAAATAAATAGTTTTGATTTTATTTATGAATGAACCTCCTAATCTCCGATACTACGGAGCCTAAAATATAAAAAAAAATACAAAACATAGTTGATTTCTTGTAGATTACAGGAAAACCTATAAGAATTCTATCAATTGAAAACAAAGTGGTAAACTTAATATAATACGTTCACTTACGGAAAATAGTTTACTAAAACACCACTAGATAGCTCTAGTAGTAGTTAACTCGCGTCTTACTGTGAGGATTTCAAATGTGATACTTTGTATTTGACTTTGGCATTGTACGGAACCCTCTCCACGCGAGTTCGACTCGCACTTGGCCGGTTTATTAAATTAAAGCAAAGAGTAGGGATTATTACAAGTAGGAAAGTAGGTAGCGGATACAAAATATTGAGTTTGAAAATGACACTTTTCGTGTGTGGAGTTAATAATAATTAATTAAACTTTTAACTTTGGAACTAATAATTCTGAAAAATACAGACTTTACCAAAATAAGCAAATAAAAAGTATTTTAGTAATGAATTTTTGTACCAGTACAAGTAAATGTTCTTCTTTATGCACTCCGTACCCTACTCCTATAAGACCTGTGGTAATGTAATTTACTTTTAATACATCTTCATTTATAAGCCAAATAAAAATTTCGTGATTTCGTCAAAAAACCTTTTTTTTTTATAAAAAATTAGTTTGTATATAAAAAAATATATATAAAAAATGAGTTTGTGGTGAAATGACAAAACACGTCCCCATTCTTTATTCATGTTCTCTAACATATAACGAAACCAGTAATTAATTATCAATTTTTTTTTGAACAAATCTCTTCTCAAAAATTAGGTTTGGTCAATTTTTAGTACTTTGAAGGCCATTTTCTCCTAACAGGTTGAGTTTGCGCAGCTAAAACAAAATATGTGTCCGTTATTTTAGACTACTCTATAACATATATCAAAATAAATCAAATCGGAGTCGGACAGTTGGGTACCCTTCCTTGTCAGATCTAGGTACCAAATATACATAGAAAATTTAATGGAAATCCGTCCAGCCATTTCAGAGGAGTATGGCAACTAACACTGTGACACGAGAATTTTATATATATAGAAGAAGAATAGAGATTATTTACGTACAAATAAAATATATCTTGAACGTTACACGTAATTCAATTACACAGGTATTTAAAACAATATATTTATCGTCGTGACGTGCTTGCATAGCGAGTTTCTACTAATACTTAAGCAATAACTTCCTTACTTGATTGATATCGACGACGGTACGCTACAGCAACTCATGATTTGCAAAAAATATATAGGATTTATAAATTAACGATGTTTCGCAATAAAGATGTCGTTTTTTTTTCAGGACTATATTTTACTCGATATATATAGAATAATAGAGATTATTTACGTACAAGGAAAATATATCTTGACCGTTACACGTAATTCAATTACACAGGTATTCCCAACAATAGATTTATCGTCATGACGTGCTTGCATAGCGAGTTTCAAAAAAAAATTTTGCAAAAAATCTATAGGATCTATAAATTAACGATGTTCCGCAATAAAGATTTTGCTTTTTTTTTCAGGACTATATTTTACTTGTCACTAGTCTACGCCTCAGGGAGCATACTCATATCAGTGACTGCAATGCCTCCTGTGAAGATACCGCAATTGTAAGTCAAAATTTACGCTTATTTGATTTATAATTATAACGAAAGGATCGAAAAGACCACAGATATTACGGCTACTAAAAAGCGTCGGTGGCTCAACCGGTAACGACTCGGTGCCCCTAACCAGAGGTGCCGGCTTCAAATCTGGACGGCCAATGTACCAATGAGTTTTTCGAAACTTACGTACATAATATATTCACCGATTGCTTTAACGGTGAAGGAAAACATCGTGAGGAAACCTGCACACACCTGCGAAGAAATTCGAAGGTTGTGTGTGAAGTCGACCAACCCGCACTGGGCCCGCGCGGTCGACTAAGGCCCAAACGCCCTAATTCAGGGTAGGCTCGAGCCCCTCGGTGGGGACGTTTATATGAGCTGATGTGATGATGATGATTACGGCTACTGATGTCTTACACATTAGGTACCTATACGAGTAACTTTTGATTGTAATGCGTGCCTTCATTACTTTAATTCGTTCGCCCATTTAGCATCTTTTATAAATGCCGCGAGCCGGCAGCGACGACAGTCAAACACTCCGACAAAGGGGCCGTGCTTAGTTCAATCGCGACGCCGACAACCGCGGGCGGAGCGATTGAATGAGTTCAAAAGATGGCGGCCTCTTTTACAGAGTATTTTCATGTATATGTCGCGAGCACAGTCGCGAGCCATCAAAGCTGCAGCTAATTCAACAAACGAACTATCAACTTTGACATAGGTATTATTTTCAGAGAATTTTCAATGATTGCGCTGCTTTTGATCGCGTTCGGCACGGGCGGGATCAAACCCTGCGTCTCGGCGTTTGGCGGCGACCAGTTCAAGTTGCCTGAACAGGAGAAATACTTGGGGTATTTCTTCTCACTCTTCTACTTCGCTATCAACGCCGGAAGCCTCATTTCTACTTTCATTACACCTATATTAAGGGCAGATGTCTCCTGTTTTGGTGAAAAGGACTGTTATTCCTTAGCATTCGGGGTGCCCGGCGCTCTGATGATCGTGTCTATTTGTAAGTTCTACTCAAATATTTGTCTTAGGTATATTAAATACATTATTTAAAAAAAAAAAACATAGATGATGATGATGAACACGATTATGAAATGTTGTAAAGCCATAATTTCTACCATTTTAGTACGTATAAAGTTAACCATATTTTTCACGTCATTTTAGTGTTCTTCATAGCGGGGAAAAGACTGTACACAATCAAAAATCCTGCTGGAAATGTGCTCGGAAAAGTAGTGACGTGTGTCGGTGTAAGTTTCTATAATAACTAATTATTAATTAATCTAAAGAATACTTCCCATGTATTTAGTTTCATTTAGGCAAATAGACAAAACTATGTAAGGAAAGTATAAAAACAAATATTACTCGTCTAATACAATCTTTGTGTTTAGCATTAAGAGTAAGTATTTAAGTTACTTACATCATCTTGGGATTCAGCGACGTTGAACAAATCTAAAATCATTAAGTGCCTGCTTTATACCTGCACTATTTGCCTTTTACACTATTTTCTAGGCCCGTAAAAAAAAACTAGCCAAGTGCGAGTCAGAATCGCACACAAAGGGTACCACCATCGTACTAGATGCCAAAAAAAAATCTACGTTTCTTGTATTGGGGCCCATTTTTTTATTGTTTGCTATTATAGCGGCAATAGAAATACACACTCTGTAAAAATTCAGCTGTCTACCTATAACGGTTCATGTAATACAGCCAGCGGACAGACAGACGGACAGACAGCGGATGCTTAGTAATAGAGTCCCGTTGGTCACTCTCTGGGTGCACGGAACCCTAAAAGCACCACACTATACACACTATATGTGTACATCAAAATTCGTAAAAATAATTATGAGGCGTCGCGTCTCAAATTTTGATCTCTTCTATCTGCCTGTATAAGCGTCAACTTTATCCATCCCGTAACTATTCCGAACGCAGAACACCTATTTCATTAAAAGAGGTACTAACTTTTGAAATATGATTGCCAAGTTTGTAGCCATTTCAGAGGGAACATAAAATGACTTGCCACGAAACACTTCAGTTATAAGTAATGTAAATTATACTCCGATAAGCATGTAAAGTACAACGAAAGTATAACCAAAACAGGTCTACATCCTAAACAACCTCCATCATTTCATATTTATGCAAAACCAAGAAACCTTTAAGGATGTGAATAAAAGACCGAAATTGATCAACTTTTCCAAAATTGAGCAACGGTCAATTCTAAAAAAAAAATTGACTTCCCATAGAACTTGACTTGTTAGCTGATCGCTTTGTACCTATCAATTCCAAAAAAAAAATTAGAATCAACCGTAGGTTTCTTGGGGAAAGTTGTTAAGTTTCGGTGTCTTATTCACCTCTTTAAAGGGTACTTTGGTTTGCATAAAGACCTGTTTACTACAATATTCTTATTACTTTAAGTGATCATTCTTGTATACCACCTACTTGTTATTCACCGTGACATATATTACCTATTGTAGCAAAAATAAATTAACAGGGTTAAAATACCCTTTGGGAATTTGCCACATATGATACGTGGAATTTGAATCAAGGACTAAACGGAGTTTTAAAGAAAAATAATTTTAGGGTAAATCAGAATAACTTTAATATAATAAACAATTTAAAGTAAAAGAAAAGGGTAAAACATACTAAAAAGATAACGAGATGACGATGTAGGAAAGTTTTTACATAAATTAGCTCAATGCAACGGTATACCTAAATTTACAAAATTTACCTGAATTAAAGATTACTAAATAGATTAATTTTAGTAGTAGACCTGTTAGGCAACGATCGTCCCCTTCCCTAGGTATTAAAACGATAAAACCTAATAGTGAGATATAAATAATAATAAATTTTACTTGGGGTCAAAATTACCCCAAGGTTGTAAGTATCACCAGAAGGCAACACAATACTCTTAAGTAACTAAAAATGTACAGTCCGTTAAAATAGAAAGAGGTGAAGGAATCTGAAGGTTGAAAGTAGCATTTCATGTAGGAAAACAGAATCCCGCAGGGCAGCAACTATACTTGACATCGCACGGCCTCGAAGGCCGCACACGGTTAAAATAATGAAAAAGAAATCACTTCCCTTGGAGCAAGAAGTCGGACGTGCCGCACAGCAATAAAGGGTGGCCGGCAGAACGCACAGCTCCTTCCCTGGATCCAACTACTCTTCAACCAAGTTCTGCACCGTGCGGCGCAGCAAAAGAAAGGGGCAGCTGGCAAAACGTCGTAGTACATTGTATCGTATCGTATCTTATCTCAGGCTCTTCAGAAGCGGAATATCCTCGGGATTCCAAAAATGCGGCCGGAGTGAAAAGGCCCTCGGAAAACCTCAAAATATAACTATGAGATAACTAAAAATTGAAATATTTACAACCCAAAATATATCAAACAAAATTCCACCGTCATCTCTTTTATCTCCAAATTGTCAATCTTTTCAATAATCAAAAAATCCATACTACGACCAACAGCGGGAACCAAAAAGAATTTAATATGAATCAGAAAGAAAGGAGATCGGCTTTGAAGCGGTACTTTGAGCTTCACTATATAACATTGGTTTTTCAGAAACGGGCTCTAACGATTTGGATGAAATTTTGTATTTAGCCAATGTTTTCATTCCATGGCTACCTTGATAGTTTTCATTCCTGAGAAAATCAGTTTGCACACATTTCTCAATACATTTTTATACAAGAGGTGGCTCCAAATAAGTATGATTACTTTAAATAAAGAAAACTAAAAAGCGGTATCAGTAGGTTAGGTTCTCGGCTACAAATTTGTCGAAGAGCACAACATTCTGCAGATCCTCGGGGACTTAGTAAAATTCTCAAAACATGTTTTTTTCTGCAAAATGAAAGGAAAATTTGCCTTTTTTAACGTGTGTATCTGTGTGTCTGTCTGTGACATCGTATTTCTTAAACGAATGGACCGATTTAGATGCATATTTTTAGGGCGTAGGATTATCGAGGTTGGTTCTTAGCCATAATTCATGAAGATCTGTTCAGCCGTTTGAAGATCATTAGCTCTTATCTTGATGAAGGGATGTGGGCAACATATACCGGTCTGATCAATTCGAAATTTGGTGCCCTGTAACTGTAATAATATTGCAAAACCATGGTCACCTTGACATAATGCTGCGGCATCTCCTAGAATCTGCAGGATACTTAACTTCTCACCAACTTACACCAGAGGCATCGTATTAGGCTCATTGCAATAGTCTCAATGAATACGTGTTAGATAGAACATGATAACCTGGAAATAATGATGCAGCATCTCCTAATATGTGCAGGATACCCAACTCCTTGCCAACTTACAGCAGTTGTATCGTGTTTGGGATATGTAAAGCTTAAAAACCATGAAATAGAACTTATATTAAAAATTAAAAAAACCCCCAATAAAACACCTCTAAAAAGTAGAAAATAATGTGTTTTGGCCCTTTAAGTTTAATATAAGTAGTCTGTTTTATTTTGCTATGACTAATTACTAAAAATTTCACAACTTAGCGATTCCCCTTCGCGAAGACACTTAGATCAAAATATGTATAACTACTTATATTAAACTTAAAGGGCCAAAACATGTTATTTCTACTTTTCAGAGTTTTTTTGTGGGGTTTTTTTAAATTTTTACCCTTATTTTACCGTAGTCTCTCTTTTAGACAGTTTACTGAGTTCCTGTGGTTCTGCAGAATGTTGTGCTTTTTGACAAATTTGTAGCCAGGAATCTAACCTACTGATACCACTTTTTGCCGTTAGAAAGAGTACATATAAAATATTTATGTTTGTGGTATCCCCAGCATGCGTTAGTGAAGTCGTGCAAGTCGAAAACGAAGCGCGACCACTGGCTCGACCACGCCGATGACAAGTACGACCCCGCCCTTATCGAGGACATCAAGTCACTAATGAGGGTGTTGCTGTTGTTCATACCCTTGCCGGTCTTCTGGGCGCTGTTCGACCAGCAGGTGGGTACTTCTCAACCCCAAGAAGCTTCGAAGGATTTTTCTTTCAATTGATCTTTTTTTTATTACAGATATAACTATATTTTAGTCATGACTCATGACTTTCAATTCTTACCTAGGATACCCACTATGTTTTCCATGGGACCTTACAACGCTAAAAAAAGACTTCCTATTTTCTGTTAGGTACGTTACATTCCGTCCTGAACTCCTGACGCGACTAACAGTCATAACAATCAATCTCAATCCTTCCTAGCAATGCTTGCCGACTACAGGATTACATGGTAATTTCACATATAAAGAACAATTTTTATTTTATGACCAAGTTCGGAAATCTCCAAATAAAAACTCCCTGTAGTCGGCAAGCATTGCTAGGAAGGATTGAGATTGATTGTTATGACTGTTAGTCGCGTCAGGAGTTCAGGACGGAATGTAACGAAAAAAAATGTATGTACATAATGAATAATGTTGTCACTATGCCACGTTCCAACCCTTTCCAAATCGATAATTAATATAATTTGACAAGTCAACACGATTTTTGGTTCTGGGTTCACGATGTTATAATATTTCGATTTATTTTAAGTAACTAATAGAAGAAATAGATTTATTAGATAAGGTTTGTTTTTGTAGAAACCAGAACGATATTTAACGTTAAGTAAAACTTTAATATTTCCTTATTAAAGACTAGCTGTCCCGGCGAACTACGTACTGCCGTACATTACGTTACACTGCCCTACCCTACACTACACTACCCTACCCTACACTACTCTCCCTACACTACACTACACTACCCTACCCTACACTACCCTACCCTACCCTATATTACCCTACCCTACCCTACATACACTACACTACCCTACCCTACATACATTACACTACACTACCCTACACTACACAACCCTACCCTACCCTACACTACCCTACCCTACCCTACACTACCCTAGCCTACCCTACCCTACCCTACATAAGAACCTTCTCCTGACAATAACGAACTCGACAAAAAAAGAATTAGCCAAATCGGTCCAGCCGTTCTGGAGTTATAGCGTCAGGAAGGAAAACCCGACTTATTTTTATATTAAAGATAAAAAGATAAAAGTAAACTATAAGTATAGTAAATGAAAATCAACCAGTTATTATGTAACCAGTATTAAGTACATACTTTACAGGGTTCCAGATGGACCTTCCAAGCTGATAGGATGGAGCAAGATATCGGCAATTGGACTTTGAAAGCTGACCAGATGCAAGTCGTAAACCCATTGCTTATTTTGGCGTTCATTCCGTTGTTTGAAGTCGTAAGTGTATTATATCATACTACATAGTGCCAATTTGAAGACTCGTAAAGACATTGAATTAACGGAGAATAATTAATGAATCTACAACTAATTAGGTATTCTGCCTATTAGCCAGGTGAGATGTTGTCAAGGGTTTACCAATTGTGAATTAAAAAAAAGCCAAATTAGTACTTTTGAGGTGATAACAAAATTTCGCGCTTTTTAACAATATAACTAAAATAGGCTTATATTTTCAGGCAATCTATCCATGTTTGAAGTGGTGTAAATTAGTAAGGAAACCGTTACACAAAATGATCTTTGGAGGTCTTCTAGCAGCCGGATCTTTTGTAATTTCTGGAATAGTAGAGCTGAATCTGTTGGTAAGTAAGTAAGGAATATGTCCTGATTACGACACTTGGGCGTCAAAAAATCGCATCACCTAATTTTTCTCAATACATTTTCATACAAAAGGCGGGTCCAAAAAGCATCATTAATTATTAAAATAAAGAAATCTAAAAAAACTAAAAAGTGGCGTCAGTAGGTTAGATTCATGGCTACAATTGTTTCGAGGGGCACATCATTCTGCAGAATCACGGAAACTCAGTGTACTGCTCAGAAGAGAGCCTGCGGTAAAATGGCAAATTTTCCGTTCATTTTGCAGAAATTCCCAAGAATCTGCAGAACTTAAAGTATTTTAGATTTCTGGCTACAAATTTGTTGAAATGCACAAAATTCTGCTGATTCTCGGGAATTTTGAAAATATATTGAGAAAAATTAGGTGATGAGATTTTTTTTACGGCGAGTGTAGTTTTGGCATATAGTTAGTAACGTTTCTTATTTTGCAGCCAACATATGGGACCCCTGTTTCAGAGGGATTGGCACAGCTAAGGGTATACAATGGATTTAACTGTACATTCACTTTAAATACCCCAAATATAGGCAATACATCTAATGCAGTTTTTATTGAACCTTTGTCAGCGTATGAAAATCTAAATATTGAAGCATACGGATTTGTACACCTGAATTATTCTCTGAGTGGACAAGCTAATTCCTCGTGTGCTGGTATATCACACAATGGAAACTTCCATCTAAAAGAAAAAACAGCTAACTCATACTTTATAAATAACGAAGGAGTATACAATTTCACTGATAATAATGATAAAGCAATCAAAGGTGTTGCTGTGAGGTAAGAACATATGACATTGGTCATTACTATCACAATTGACACTACAATTCATCATGATTTATCTCACTCTTGCAATTTTCACTTGAGTAATATCTGTCGTAAATACCGTTCCAGAAACTGAACATGTTATCTTCAACTTTGCTATCAGTTAGTTTATTTTCTTTTCCAAATAGCATAATGTTGTTTTGAGTTTCCGTCATAGGAGGCCATAGAACGCTATCGGTATGTGTAAGCTCCGGTTGATTGGGATTACCGGTTTTTACAAAATTTGACCAGTAGCTAGCAATTTGGAGTATGAAGTTCCTATCTTTGTTGTTGGTGTCATTGGCGACTTGCACGTAAGCTTCCCACAGCGGCTCGCACTTAAGCAAATAGCAGAGTTCATCACCAGCGGCGGCGCCGCGCACGCGTCCCGTCACGCCTGCCACTGAAGTCCATTTCATTGCATTAAATCTTCCCACATAATTGAATTTATAAACAAACATCTTGTTATTGTTCCCTTTCAGATAACTTTTTATAAACTTGTAGACTGGATATTTACGAATATCTGTAACATATCTCAGAAAATCATCAACCGATTTCTCAGAAATACCTTGTTTGAAGTAATTTCTTTTAATCTTCTCTGATATTTCTCTGTAAGTTTCTGAACTATATTCGTATTTGCAGCCATCGGTGAAAGGTACCATAAATTTGAAGAAACTAGACAAGGATTTCAAATACAATGGGTTATGTAGAAATGGTACTACTTCAGAAATACTCTCTTGGCTATTGAATCCAATAAGTATTGGTAACTGAAAACTCTGTAGATCGTTGATTATAAACTCGGGTTTTTTCATAACTAATGATTTATTTGATGATCTTTCTATGATTGGAGAAAATGGTATTACAGACTTTTGAAAATTGATTATTTCTTTGCTGCTGTAAATTTTTGATGCTGCTGTAAGAATATCCTTTGATGGAGCTTTCGCTAACTTCTTATCGGAAATTTTTTTGAGTTCCTTTTCTAGCCTTATCAGTTCAGTTTTATGGTCTCCTTGAAATATGGACGGGGATAATATAGATCCACTCTGTAGAATTAATTTTGAAAAAAATTTCCTATATTTGGTTGTCAGCAAGAGTGATACGAATGTTGCCGCTGAGTCCGAGCACATTACCGTGACCTTCCTCTTATCACCGCCAAATTCCTTGATGTTCCTGTTCACCCACTTAAGCGCCATGCCAATGTCCTTAAGTCCCATATTTGCATTAGTGTCACTCTCATTAATTTTTAGGAATCCGAATACGCCTAACCGATGCGTGGCACTAACAAATATTATTTCATTGTCGATGAAGAAATCTGCACTGTAAATATGACTGAAACTTGAAGTAAAGGCGTATCCATGAATCCAGACAACTACGGGTTTCAACTTCATTGGCTGTCCCTCAGGGAGACGTGGAGTATAAATGTTCAAATGAAGGCAATCCTCGTTTCCATATATGCCGTGTTTATGAACTATATGCAACTGAGCACAAGTGCCACGGAACTCAGTGGTAGCGTCATACGGTTTCTTTAATTTCTTCGGCGGCAAAGGATCCCTGAATCTTAGTTTCCCCACTGGCGCTCGAGCGTATGGCACAGCGTAAAAGGCATAATAAAGTTTTTTGGAAAACACAGTAGCTTCCATTGTTCCTATGATTAAGCCTTGTTTAACCGATACTTTGATTAAACGCGTTTCGGTGCAAATAATTAACGAAAAGAGAAAAAAACATGCTACCCGATACATAACTCATTCTATTGCGAATGTCGACTGACCAGTGAGGATTTCTCTAGGTATTTTAATGATAACGCGCATGTACTCATACATAAATTAATTTCACTCATGTGTTAATTGTTTTGGTTAGCTGGAGAAACACAACGATACTTACCTGCGTACTCACTTTCACTGTAGGTAGTATAAACTAATAAACACTTCATGTATGAGATATGTTTTTTTAGGGTTCCGTACCCACAGTGTAAAAACGGGACCCTGATGGTTACTAAGACTTCGCTGTACGTCCGTCTGTTACCAGGCTGTAATTCATGAACCATGATAGCTAGCTGAAATTTTCACAGATGATGTATTTCTGTTGCCGCTATAACATTTGACTAATGTATTGCTTTCAGATTTTTAGTAAATTCAGAAAATATAGTTTCTGTATTAATAAAAGATAAAAAGAACCAAACAAAACTAAGTATACAGAGCAATAACAATACCCAAAGCAAAATCGAAAAAGGGACATATGATGTTGTGATTGATGGAGATGTGGTTTTGCAAGAGTTTTCTTTTCAAGCCGGTGCAGTCTACACAATAAATGTATGTGAAGACAGCTACGGATTGTATGTAAGTGTATTCTATTATGTAAATAACCTAACTTATAAATGATAATCTAAAAATGAAATGTTAGAATAACAAAGAAGTCAAAATAGCTAAATAGATTAAGATGAGGTCACAGGTAGGTTGTTTGTTTACTTAAAACAGTATCAAGTTTGTTACACTTTCATACTTTAGCATTTCTTAACACACAGGTACATTGTTTGTTTGCTCAAAATGGCATTGTTTGTAACACTTTCATGCTTTAGTATTTCTGTGACGAGGAGATGGACATCGGTATTTTATGTTTTTCATACTTTACTAAGCGCCGAGCTAAACCACGTGCAACGTTCTGAAAATGTTTGAAATACATAGACAATACATAGTTTTTCAGCGTCATTTTTGATTTTGAATAATTAAAAATTGAATACTTAACGGAAAACAAAGCAGTTAAGGTTTATTCAAATTGTATAAGGAGGATGATTGAGTGATTAACAGTTCATAATTTATTTTTGATGCTGTCATCATTCGAATTGATTTACAGTATTTATAGGTTTTTTAGCGATAATCATAAAAGTGTATATTTCTTCTTTTAGCTAGCAAAGGCAGTAATGATAACACCAGCGAACACCGTACATATATTGTGGCAGATACCGCAGTACGTGGTGCTGACCATGGGTGAAGTCATGTTCTCCGTGACTGGCTTGGAGTTCTCCTTTACCCAGGCCCCTACGTCAATGAAGTCGGTTCTGCAATCGGTCTGGTTGCTTACAGTCGCTTTTGGGAACGTCATCGTGGTTCTGATAGTCGAGGGAAACTTCATGGATGCTCAGGTGAGGACTTGAGGAGTAAATAGCAGTATAGTGCATGCCACTAAAGATGAGATTTGTCATACCACGTAAAACATTTAAAAGACAAAGAAGGATGATGGTTTACGACGTGTGCACCTATATGACAAAACAAGTAAAGGATTATGGATAACTATTTCGTACACTTCCTACTTTGTATTTTTTTTACGGAGTGTGTCTAGTCTCATCTTTAGTGGCACGCATTCTACAACGACGAGCCAAAATGCATGTTAATTATACTGGGTGTGGCTGGAGTTTTCTTTAATAAGTACGGTATTTTACTACTAGTCATTTGAGTAACTTTCTATCAAATGTTAAAAACGAAAGTTTGTTTTGCAATTATCGCAATACTGACATATTGACGTCATAAATGCCATAGTCTCTAACGAACTATATAATTAAAAATTGTTTAATATTTCAAATGAGCAAGTGTTTTTGCTATTCTAGAAGAAACGCTATTTATTTAATAGTATGTACGTAGTATAACCATGTACGGCGTGTTTTAGTTGAGTTATTTATCTCTATTAGTCGTTTAGAGTGATTTTTCATCAATATCTCAATACCAGATTCTTTACCAACATAATACTCTCTCACCTAAGTACTACGCAGTTCGAAAGTTAAGGTTCTACCGTATAAAAAACTTTATTTATTTATTTTTAATTTATTTTTATACGGTAGAACCTTAACTTTCGAACTGCGTAGTACTTAGGTGATAGAGTATTATGTTGGTAAAGAATCTGGTATTGAGATATTGATGAAAAATCACTCTAAACGACTAATAGAGATAAATAACTCAACTAAAACACGCCGTACATGGTTATACTACGTACATAGTAATATCTTATATTCTTTGGTTACACCTACCACGAAATAGACTAGATAAACTTGTTTAATAGGTAAGAATTTGTGTTTTGCTAGTACCACCGGTTAATCTATTCGAAAACTGTCTAAGAGTAAGAATAGACCAAGGTGACTTGGACTATTCACAATTAAGATATATGTACTTATGAGTTTATCAGATCCGTTTGTTGCTCAGTATACAAATTGGTCTGTTCAAATTTGAAGTCAAGCAATTTATTTCTTTATTTCTCAGTGGAAGGAGTTCTTTTTGTTCGCTGGTCTAATGGTGCTCGATATGATGATCTTTACGTGGATGGCGCTCCGGTACAAGTACGCCAAGTTGCAGTCCAGCTCTGAAAACCTGGCTGTCGAGGAGATCAAGCTTCCGGAGAAGCCCCACTCAAGAGTAGACTAAACAAAAGACTTATTAAATGTTTTATATGTTAATAATAATAAAATGTTTTCTTAATCCAATCTTCCGATTTATTTCACTAAAAGTTCGTTCAGTGGGGACGCTTTCCAGACAAAAAGTCACCTATCTTACACTTTATGAATGCCACTCCGTATGTATTTTTAAACTCCTTAAATGATTTTAAGACCCCCACCCCCCGCCCCCTCCGAAACGTATTCTATCGTGGTTTTTTTTTAAATTTTACTCATTTGCAATCTTTTTCTTTTCTACACAAAAAAGGCTCAGTTTCGACAAATTACCCATGGCCAAGAAAAAATTTGCTTAAGTTTGTATTTACCTAGAAAATGAGAAGTATTTTTTATGTACAAGCATTGAATCAATCGCGTTGAGAGCTGTATCTCGGAAACCAATGCTCGTAGGATAATAAATTAGGTCTTGCTGTCAATAATGTTAATATGTTCCTGGATTATTTAATAGTGTCGTTTTTGTAGAAATTCAACCGAGAAGAAAAAAATAGTTGCGTTTTTGTAAATGTAATATTTTTTCACTTTTTCTAATTTTTAGTAATTGTTGTTATATCCGAAACAGAAATACACATTATGTGAAAATTTCAACTGTCTGACTATAACGATTCATGAAATACAGCCCGCTGACAGATGGACAGACAGCGGAGGCTTAGTCGTAGTATGTTAATACTAATATATATACTTTGGTCGTAGGTTCTCGTTGGTCACCCGTTGGGTGTACGGGACCCTAAACATAAATTTAAAGAAGATATAACAAACAGATCGAAAATAAACAAAAAAGGGATGATTTATCATAAGGTTAACTGATAATAAGCATGGTCATTGTCAGATCGGGTTTGAGTGATAGAAACCTTTATCTTGACCAACTTGGTGCTTCGTAAAGCAATGATTCTAGTTTAATTATTTAGAGACCACCGCAGAACCGTAAGACAAAACGTAGGCAGGCCTCTCACGTGGTGAATTGATGACCTGGTGAAAATCGCGGGAAGCCACTGACATAGTAAAAGGAAAGAATAGTAGTTTATCTTCATACAATGGTACATCGTGCGGTTTGTATGTGTGCACGATACGCACGCACACTACTATAAATAGGAATGACATAAGACTGATGCAATTAGGGCCGCGCCAACGGAGTACAGATGCTTATAGTAGTGTAGCAGAGCCGGCCGCGCTCATGTAGGTACCTGCACGCCACAACACTCGCCCCGCCCGCCGCCCGCCACCCGCAGTAAAAAAAAAAGATTTAAAATTCATATCATCATAATCGACGTAAATGTGACGTAGTAAAACAAGGAACCCTTGAATTTTACTGTGTATATCTGTCTGTCCGTCCGCGGTTTGACTCAGCAACTATTAGTAAGTACTTTAAAGGCATATTACATATTAATTATTATTACGCCGAAAAAATTGTGAATGGAATTTTTCCGGTTTTTATTGTTTATGGAGAAGGAATAGTCGACCAGCTTAAGATGTGCAGCTGGATTTGTAAAAAGTTCATAGGTTTTCAATACAAAATATTACATACCAACTGAAAAAAAACTTATTTTTAAGGTTCCGTGCCTAAAGAGTGCCAATGGGACCATATTATTAAGCCTCCACTGTATGTCGTCTGTCTGTCAGCGGGCCGTTTCTCACTAATCTTGATAGGTAGACAATTGAAATTTTCACAGAGTGTGTATTTCTATTGCAGCTATAACATGAAATATATAAAAATAAAATTGAAAAGTAAGGGGGCCCCTACAAAAAACATAAAAAGTGACAAACTATACAAGAAACGTTATATAAAGGTTTTTTGTTTTTTCTATCGCAAAAACAGTTAAACACACAAGCGTGAAACTTCGTGTGATTATAGTAATTATCAACAAATCATTAAAACTGGCCAAATGTGAGTCGTATTCGCGCTAAGGAGTCTGAAGTGATTTTTTTTTTCTGTTTCGCCCACGTTGATGTGGTTTTATTTGCAATGTATAATATAGGTATTATTGTCATTGTTCTGTAAAGAGGTGTGGAACGGAACCTTCGTAGTGCGAGTTCGACTCACACTTGGCCGGTTTTTTAAAATATGCATTTTTTTGGTCAGACTACGGATTCCTATTTTGTGCATGGTCCAACACGCACTTGGCCGGTTTTTTTAATATAACTTATTGTTCAATGTCATGCGAATACGGATAAGGTCGAAAAATGGCAATAGACTCCTAGCATACGCATAATTTTGAAAAATAAAATTGTGTGGTATCAGAGTAAAAAGGCGGCGTCATCCTCTCACTCGATAATTGTGAGGTTGGTAATGTATATAGTTTATTGTTAACCAGAATAGGTAACATTTATTTTGCTACCGTTTTAGATTTAATGTTTTGATATCCGCAGTGAACATTCTAGAAATTTATTCACAACTACTCTAAAAGCTGGGACGAAAAATATATCCACATGAATTTTTTGTATTTAATATTACTAAGAATCCACTTACATACATAACTAAAAGTAATTGGCACAGCCCTGCATATCTGCGCAACAGCAGGCCTTGAAGTCTCCCACAGGGCGGAAGACAACTTAGGTACTATTCTTTCCTTTTACTATGCCGCTGGGTCCGGACTCCGGGAAGCGTAGGACTGGCCGTTGTGGAAATCCTTGCCTTATCACTGTTTGCTATCACTAGATGGAGTTGTTAAGCCATGTCACAAGCCTTATCATCATCATCATCATATCAGCCGAGAGATACTGCTAAAAAAAACCTTACTACTACAAAGATTTCCGCAACGACCGGTCTTGCACTGCCCACATTCAGCAGCTTCCCGCGACCTAAAGATTTTTTTGTTCACGATTGGTAAGCCCTGGCATCATCTCACTTGATGGTAAGTGACGATGATGCCGGAGATGGAAGCGGGCTTACCAAGATTCCCCAAAGCAATGGGGAACTGGCTACCTTATATTCAAGTCGTAATACAACAATTTTGTAAGCACTTATGTTTGGCGGCAATTCTTAGATAAGATGGTGGTAGCTGGCCAGGCGGGCTTAGAAAATACCCTTTCACCAACCAAACCGAGTCTTACAAAGTTAGTTTCCACCGGGAATTTAACCCGTGACCTACTGATGCGAAGCTAGTGTACCATTGCGCCACGGAGGTGGTAGGCGGCTTGAATAGTACTACTTTCACCAACCGTGCCGTGGCCCCTATGCGTGGAGTATGGCCTAACCTTCCCAAGTATGGCATGAGACTCGAGTGTCGAGCCTCAGCAGTGGGGAGACGTCATGGATTGTTAATGATCATGAAAATCTTTCTAAGATACCTCGCGTAAATGTACAAGTCATCATCATCATCTCTTTATTGCAAATTCTCTATAATATTAAAAAAATGCTAAGTGCTAGTAGAAGCTGGCGCAAAATAGAGCTCCGTAGTCTTTAAAAAAAATTGCAGTTAGTAATAGAATATTTTGTATGTAAAAAATCTATGATTTTTTTTCAAACCCAACTGCACATCTTAAGTTGGTCGACTATTATCTACTCCTGTGTTATAAAAATCTACTTAATTGTGATAGTTTCCTTTTAAAACTAAATGTCCTAATATTTACATTTTTTTTCAGATGTCCTGAAAAAGTAGTTTAGGTGGCGGGGGATTTAACTCAAACAAAGATAGGCCGTCCTTGGCCGCCGTTCGTATAAATCGCAGTCCACTGATAAATTTGAAAACAAGAAGTTGTATAAATACCAAAAAAGTCGATGTCCGTATATCCCTGTCTGTTATATGCTGAGATACAACGGTCTAAAGTAATAATACATATAAATGTGTTTATTTAGTTATATCGTTATATCTCAGCGTATATAAGTATTTTGAAAAATACAGGGATATAACGGACATAAACTTGTATTATCCAATAGTAAATAAATTGATGTTTTTATAAAACAACTCCTTGCTTTCAAATTATCAGTAGACTACAATATTTATTGACGGCGACCACGGACGGCCCTGCAAACGAATCCCTAAATAAAAAAAAAGGTTATAACTTACCATCAATATTGTTGAACGACCTATCCAACGACACTCCTCACCATTAGATAGATGAAAAAAAAATAACCCCTACTTTTACGCGTAGCCGTAGGGGAAATCATCATATCAGCCGCAGTACGTCCACTGCTGGAAATAGGCCTCCCCCAAGGATTACCACGACGAACAGTTCTGCGCTGCTGGCATCCAGCGGCTTCCCGCCACCTTCACCAGGTCGGTCCACTGAGTAGAAGGCCTGCTTACGCTACATTTCCGGTGCGCGGTCGCCGCTCGAGAACTTTACTGCTCCAACGGCCATCTGTTCTATGAGCTATGTGACGCGCCCACTGCCACTTAAGTTTAGCAATTCTGAGAGGTATGTCGGTTACTTTGGTTCTCCTACAGATCTCGTTTCTGATTCGATCTCGCAGAGAAACTCCGGGCATAGCACGCTCCATTGCTCCAGTGCCCTTGAGTTTTCTCATGAGGCCCATAGTAAGCGATCATGTCTCAGTTCCATAAGTCATCACTGGCAACACACACTGGGTCGAACACCTTGGTCATAAGACATTGCGGTAATTGGGACATGAAGATATTGCGGAGCTTCCCGAACGCTGCCCAGCCGAGTTGGATTCGACGATCGATCTCTTTCTCGAAGTTGAACCTACCTAATAGTAGTCTAGTGGAGGTCATGATAAATTTGGTAACGATAACGGAAATGGATAAACTTAGGTTGAGAGGATAAATTGCAACTCTCTGAGGTTAAATATGCCTCCCTTTATTTTATTAAGGACAAGTCGAAATTTACACGTGGACAGACGGACAGACGGACATAGCGAAACTACTACTTCGACCATACATAAAAAAAATGGTTACTCCATATTTTAGCTCTAAAAACTATCCTAAAGGAATAGGTACCTAGCTGCAAATAATAGGAACAGAAGCTATCTTTAATTTACAGAGCAGCAAGGGGGGAAACATTTTATCCAGACATGCGTTTGACAGTTTGACAGTATTTTATTTTTTATACCTACCTGTCCTGCTCGTAGTACCTATATCCCTACTAATATTATAAATGCGAAAGTAACTCTGTCTGTCTGTCTGTTACGCTTTCCCGCAAAAACTACTGAACGGATTTGGCTGAAATTTGGTAGGTAGACAGATTAGGACCTGGATTAAGACACAGGATATTTTTTACCACGCTCGCGAGCCGCTTGCGGCTCGAGCACTGCGCACCCTCGAAAAGTCATAGAAACGTGGTCCACGCGGGTGAAGCCGCGGGAAACAGCTAGTATGTAATATATTAGTTATTTATATATTATTATTATCATAATCGTAATATCGTTGTACGTAACTTTTTGAAGTCGAACTAATTTATTTATATTAAATTAAATTATACGGATTTCAATGTTAATTGAAAATGATTTATACCTAGGTACTTACCTACGTTTAAAACGCAAATCTACCAAACTAATCAAAATTATGAAAGTAATCTTTATTCAATAAAATAAAAGCGTAGGTAGAAAAATAAGTACTTAACTATATTTTGCGAAATAAAGAGAAGATACAACACAAAAACTTTTTTATTTTGAAAAAAAAGTTAAAACAACAATTTTGAAAAAAACAAGATAAACAAGCCTGGCACTCAATGTCGTCAATCTGTTTAACTAAATGGCGTGAACACATTACACAATTAGTTTTGGATAATTTGTGTGTTATTCCCACAGGAGCGGCTCGGCGGCGGCGCTGCTCCAGCGCGTGGCTGCGTGCGCTGGGGGCGCGGATGAGCTGACATCGGTTAACCCTCAAGCGTGCTTGTCTTGTGGGGTGCAATTGACAATGGCTAAGATATCCAAACTTTGCAAGCTGAGCGAATAATTTATCGTTTCGTATTTTGTCGTTAAGTATACATGTACAGGAACAAGTGGAACACTACACTAATACAACTAAACTCATTACTAACACATTTTTAAACCCAGGAAATTAAACAGAACTTTTCATTACATAATTAAAGACAATACCGATGCAAGTCGGACTCGCACACAAAGGGTTCCGTGTTAAAAAAAACACTTTTCTTTTAAAGCGGCCTATTTTTATTTTAAATTTTATTTGGTTTTTATTATTCGTTGTTATAGCGGCATAGAAATGTACACTTTGTGAAAATTTAAACTTTAATTACCGATAATGGTTCATGAAATACAGCCCGCTGACAGACAGACGGACGGACAGTGGAGGCTTAGTAATATGGTCCCTTTGGGCATGGAACCCTAAAAATAAATCACAATAACAACGTTAACTAGAAACTGGATCAATTTAATTTACACTGCTCCCCGTCACTGCAAACTTACAGGTCATATAGTGCGGAGGCGACGAAGCCATTTGAGATTTTTCGTAGGACTCTCTTCTATATACCTAAAACTGGTATGTATGTGTTCCTTGTACTCTATAAAATACGAAACTGACGGTTTTAAGAGGAGGAAGTGGGGACACGCATAGCAGTGACGTCACAAAGATGGCGGCCGACCATACCAAGTTTTTCTTCATTTCTCGAGTTCTACTGCATCTATTTCATTGTTTAATATGTCATTTGAAAGGGTATATAATTGTCTTTGATTGGTCTTTTCAAACCTACTAATTTAGTCTTGTCGTTTTTAAAATATTAACAAAAATATATTTTTTTTTCATACACTTTTTCTTATTTACCGGTATAACTAAATAAAGAGAAACCTAAGTGTACCTATGTTTATTGCAAAAAATAAAGTCCGTTTTATTACCTTCTCAAAAATATAAACATCATTGTAGTGCAATAATAAACAAACAAATTATGACCAATTCTGTAAAGAAAGTACTTACCATCCATCGATATATTTCGATGTTACCATCTGATTTTTACCGCCGTTTTCACTATTGATTTTAAAATGATAAGTATTAAAGAGAAATAGCTGTGCTTTTTACAAATACAATTATAATATGTGTTTGCTTTTACATTATAATATCACACGTTTTTTATTTTTTATATTATAATATCACACATCAAAACAAAGTATTATTGTAATCATAATAACAGTGCAAATAAAAACTATTCACAATCACAAGGTGTAGTGAAAAACAACTTATTTTTACGTAAATCACATTGTACAAATAGTAATGAAATAATGAATAAGATAATGTAGACACAACTGAATTATCGAGTTTAGTGAACAGAGCATAGGCAAGCAACATACTACTCATCAACATCCTCAAAGTTATGCTGATTAAAACATAATTCTTTTCCAATATGGCATACTCCTATCATCATTTTTGCTTTGAGCGTGCACAGCCGCATTTCGCTGTCCGGCAGTCTGTCTTACACTGGCACGATATGAGCTCGATATCTTTCAGAGATATTGGAGGTTTCAGGCTTGTGATGGGAATTAGGGAATTGTTATATAACCTCCAGCCACAGTTTTCTGGTGAGGGTAAGGTTTGGATCGGGGTATTTGCATTTTTCCAAATAAAAGCCTGGTAATTAGCTCTGTGTAGATGGTGCTTCAGGACTTCTCTAGAAGGTGATAATTTGTCTAGATTTTCAATATTTGAAAAAACTGCAGCTCTTACATCATCAATGCTGTTTAAGACTGGAAGTGAAGTTTTTTTGTCACAGTAAATGTTAATTATGAACTTTTCTCCATTCATCATTACGTCGTCTCTTAGTTCCTCTTCAGAGCTAAATTCGTCAAGAAGTGTATACCTTTCGGTGAACACCTTCCAACTGGACTTTTTCGTAAAACCAGACAGTGAGCTTGTACTATCGCAGCCCGTTAGAGCATGAAAGGCAAGTAAATATTTCTTTTCTGGTCCCATCGATTGGGCTATGTCATGAACAGGCACATAGATCGATTTTTGTGATGTACCAAATTGTACCCGTACTTTCGGCGGTAGTTTCTCATAGAAATAGGTCAACAATAACATGACGTCAGTGTCCCTGCTGTTTACAATTAGTGTCTCGTAACCCATCTGGGCAGCATCTATCCCATGTATCACAAACCTTGTGTCTGCCTCTTCATGATTGCACATTAAATGACGAATGTCTCGGTTCACATTTGTTTTAACATCAAGAGGATCTTCAAACCCACCTGCAGTCAATAACTCCAAATCGCCTTCAAGACTCGCCGCTTGCAGAACTACATTTTCGGATATAAATTTGGCGAGATTAGCCTTATTGCCGGAGTGGTGGATAAAACGATCCCATTTTCTCGGTAAAGGAGTACCAGAATCTGCAATTTTCAATTCCACAGGAGTCACTGATTGCTTCCTTTTTTCTCTCGTTCCAGATTTTATGGAGTGTTCATTATAACGATCGAAAAGTATATGCACACTCTGACATTCCTCTTTTTTTAATAGAGGCATAACGGTCTTCAAAAACACACTTGCTTAATCGCCAAAAGTGGTTGCATTTTTAGGTTTTCCAATTAATTGGATTAAAGCTTGACCATCTAGTAACACTGCAGTTTTTGATTTGTGCTCAGAAACCAGCGATACCCGTGTTTCGGTTTTATCTATTAAAATATTAGCCAAAACAGATTTAGCGCTCTGTCTCAGCTGCCCGTTTGGGTCGAATAGAGAAGGGGGGCGGGATCTTTGAGTTCATTTTGCAAAATTTGCTTCAGATCGAGTTGCCGGCCACTTTTCACGGCAGAAAACATTTGTCTAATCAGAGAGTTTGCATTTATTGTCACTTCCGTTTTAGAGGATTAATTAACTAAACATAAGGTAAATATAAGTAGGCAACAGGGCAAGCGGGTAATCTGCAGTATGATTAGAATTACTTTTAAATGTAGGAAATCACTTACCACGAAGTAGATCAAATAAATTTGTTGAAGAAGAATCTAAGAACTTCTTGCGAGTCTCAAACGATTCTTTAAACTTTCCGATACTAATTTCTGTGGCCTCACGCAGGTCTTTACTGCCACATTGGCATATAACACATAAGTCCCATCTAGTTGTGGTACAATTTGAACTTGTTGGTTGTAAAACTGCAACGGGTCGCAGCTCCATAATTCACGGTTGTCCTTAATAACTCGTATTAATCAATATTACTGCCATTAAATACAACAATACTTGCAAAAAATAGTTGTCCCCACGAAAAAAGTAACAATCCACGTCCGCATTGAATCGCAAGTAGCGTGTGAGTGATGTCGAACGCGAGTCATTCGCTCGCGAGGTCATTTACCCCAAAGACTAGGATTTACCTCAACGTTGCTGGGTTCGCGCGGCACGGGTACTTGCTTCACGGTAATGGCCACAATTTCTTGATTTATTATCGTAAAGAGATGATATTTATCATTTTGGGAAGGCAATGAAACGCGCTTTAATGATAGCAATAAAATATTACGCTAAATAATCTCATTTTTGAGTTAATCTGGTCTTATTTATATCATTGTGCAAAAAAAAAAAAAAAAAAAAACATTTTTTTGTTAATATTTTAAAAACAGCTAAACTAAATTAGTAGGTTTCAAGAGAGCAATCATAGACAATTATATAACCTTTCAAATGACATATCAAATAACGAAATTGATGCAGTAGAACTCAAGAAATGAAGAAAAACTTGGTACGGTCGGCCGCCATCTTTGTGACGTCATAGCTGTGCGTGTCCCCACTTCCGCCTCTTAAAACCGTCAGTTTCATGTTATATAGAGCACAAGGAACACATACATACCAGTTTTAGGTATATAGAAGAGAGTCCTACGAAAATCGTGAAGGAGACCACTTATTAAATATTTGCCTCTTAACTAATAATATATAGGTATAAAATTTGATTTTGAAAAATAGAAACCACAGAGGATAAGGCATTTGTAGAGAACTCAAGTATATGTACTGTAGCTCCGAATTGATTTTTTTCACGTAAACTGTATTATATTTAAGGATAGCTAAACTATACTATTACATTTATATTGATTTTTTTAATGTTTGATCCGATTTGTGATCAAATTTAACTCAAACACGCTGTTAAATGTTTAAAATCAGCCACATAAATTTCGGCATTAACACTGCAATCATAATAATGATCTCTGATTGGTCACAAGCAGTGTTTAAGTTTGCTAAAAGAACTAACTGAGCGGTTTATAACCTCTTCTTCAAAGTTGAAAGATTTTAATATGTTTACGATCGGTTACCAGCAGTTACCAGTTTTAATTCGTCTTCAATGACAGATAACTTTTTTTTATTGTTCGTATAGCTTGCCAAGTCACTTTTACTATCGTAGACATTTAGTGACACCGAGTATGTGATATAGTAACCTCATGAGCGTGATAAGCATTCAATCGCACATACGACTATTACACTGCATTGACTCATAAACTATTAAAACGCTGGTATAATGTTGTGCAGTAATTCGCAAATGTTTACACAAGTTTTGAAATAAGTAATTATTTATCGGCTACGTGACTAAACTACTTATGACGCGTGACCTACAAAATTCTCGCTTGCAAAATCGATATATAACCATTTCGTAAACAAATTGTTATGTTATGGTGAAAATATTTACAGGATGACTTTTAATTAGTTCTTGATAACAAAAGATGCATGTACTCGTGATTACAAACGACTTTCCCAAAGAAACTATATGTGAAATATGAAAAAAAATATTTGGTCCTTTATACCTACATATACCTATCAAATCGGCAAAAATGTATCGAGGAACATTTTTTTTTTCATATTTGACATAATAAAGTTTCTTTGGGAAAGTTGTTTGTAATCACCAGTACATTCATATCCTTTGCAATCAAGAACTAATTAAAAGTAACCCTGTATACATTGGTAGAAGCGTGTTTGGATAACCTTTGACATGGGATGCCCCCGCTGGGAAAATCGGTATGACCATTTCGTAAACAACTTTTTATGTTGAATATATAAGTAGAAGCGTGTTTAGATAACCTTTGACATGGGACGCCCCCGTCACCATATTGTAATTCTGTGCCCCGTTGAGAACATCGGTATGACCATTCCGCAAACAACTTGGTATGTCCAATAGGCAGTGACTCAACTTTCACACTTGAGGAGAGTATAAACAACTTTATCAGCAATAAAGTGAGCAATCGTAGACGAGAGAGACTCAGCAAGTCTGTTGAAATGATGGTACCTATATTATGAGAGATTAAAACAAAATTACCTTTAAATCTAAAAAAAAATAAATGCGTGTTTAGGCAAACATTATATCATGTTCACACAATTTACTGGTAACTACCCTTTATATTGATCACGCCGCTCTAAAGTTTGAGTGCCACTGTTCCCGCTTGCAGTGCGCGTGCAGACGACTCTTTAGAACTATACTTACAGTACAAACTAAAAGATAAATATGCGGGCTATAACAAAAGAAACGATTGACGTGGATTGTTTATAATAAGGATGAGTTTTTTAATGGACATTTATTAGGTCTGGAATACAATAGCTACGGTTAAATTAAGTTTTCTACCTGAAAACGAAAGAGATGATCTCCGCACATTATTAATTATGAAGTGATCCGTACATACCAAGATAACCGACATAGCTCACAAATTCTGATAATTATGGTCGCTTACTTTAGGCGTTAGAACCTACTAATCTATATATATAAAAGAAAGTCGTGTTAGTTCAGTGACTAATATATTACTAGCGTAAGGACCCGGCCAACGCACGCAACTAATGCTCCCAGCGAATTGGTGCGAAAATCGAAAGTTTCGCACACTCGCGACTCAGTCGTCTGCGGGAAATTGTACAGTGCGGACGAAAGATATTCCATATAAAAATACCTTATTGTGTTGTTAGAGGCTGTAAAAATTATGAAAGAAAGGCTAAAAAGAAACATCAAGAACGGCTGGACCAACTTTTATGATATTTGTGTTTTTGCATTTGTCTTCGTCCGGAATAGGATAATAAATATTAAAATATGATCAGTAAAAAAATTATTGGTTTTAGGGTAGGGTAGGGTAGTGTAGTGTAGTGTAGGTGTAGTGTAGTTAGAGTAGGGTACAGTAGGATAGTGTAGTGTAGGGTAGGGTAGGGTAGTGTAGGGTAGGGTAGGATAGTGTAGGGTAGTGTAGGGTAAGGTAGGGTAGTGTAGGGTAGGGTAGTGTAGGGTAGGGTAGGATAGTGTAGTTTAGTGTAAGGTGAAACGAAGTTTGCCGGGACAGCTAGTATTATATATATTATACTTTGCTATGGGCCTCAGGATCACCCAAATGGCAATGGACCGGTTGTTAGGTGCTGATTGCTACTCGTCTCATCGTCTTGCTAAGTGAATAAAATAGGTCTTTTTAGATATTTTCAATATTCCTGTTTATTTCATTTCATTTGAAGTCTTCGGGCAGTTTTATTTATTTTGTTTCATTTTTTGGGGAAAAAATATATGTATGTAATTACACAAAATAGAACATAACATAAAGATTGAAACATAAGCCAATGAAATTTCCACTACTAATTATTTAAATTTTCGTTCAAAGCAACACTAGATTTAAGTAGGTAAATATAACTTACAAAGATACAAAAAACTTACAATAGAGACAATCGGATAAACTCTATTTAACATTTTTGATAGACGATAATATATTATTGTGTGTTTTGACGAGAAAATATCAACGTGTTTATAAGTTTCGTTATATTTTGGACGGTTTCGTTATATTTATTGTAACGATTTTTATTATAGCACGTTCGACTAACGGCCTTTGTCCAGCAGTGGACGTCTTTCGGCTGATATGATGATAGTTCGACTAAAAGATAAAATGTACGATTTGAGCGCAAATTTGCTATAGAGGACATTTAAAGAAAATCTTTTTAACACGCTTTTTTATTAGCTTCACTTGTAACTAACTATGTATGTAAGAAAATCTTGGAATCTTAATTTGACCCACTTCCCGGTCTTCGATTAGGATGAAATTTTGCACACGCTCTGAGTTCTGATGACAATACATGACTAGCTAAGAATAATTGTCATTACAAATCTAATATGGCGACCTCCCCAAGATGGCGGACTGGCTGTTTGAAATCTACCCTCATGATATGGGTGTCAAATGAAAGGGTTTGCTGTCAGAAATACGAAAAAAATAGTTACGTGACTTAAATCCAATATGGCGGACGTCCAAGATAACTACTTAAAGTGTTTACTAAAAGCGTGTTTTTTAGTTTCTTAAACTAATTGATGATTATTTACGTTTTACATTTTAGCGTAATAATAAAAATTCTGAAGAAATAGGTGGACAAAATCAAAACTACCAACGCGAAGAGAACACGAAACAGACAGTGCTTTGCTGCTGGACTCATCTTCATTATCAGCTTAGGTGTAGTGATTTTTTACGATGGTAAAGTAGTTACGGTGACGCTCTTACGCTGAAGGAAAACATCGTGAGGAAACCTGCACACGCCTGCGAAGAAACTCGCAGGTTGTGTGTGAAGTCGACCAACCCGCTCTGGGCCCGCGTGTTCGCCTAAGGCCCGATCGCCCTAATTCAGGGTAGGCTCGAGCCCCTCGGTGGGGACGTATATGAGCTGATATGAATGAATGAATGAATGAACGTAGTTGCAGTGACCAAAGAGGTATCAATAGGACTCTTTAATTATATCGTACATCATTGGCATCTGTTTATTCTAGTAGGTACAACAACACTCACTATTTGATAGGCAAGCAGCCTCAAATAGCTAATTGTTTCCCATCGTAAAAACGGCAATCTATGAACCTACCTAATAATTTCATGTTCGGTGTTTATAACTAGTCCACGACATGGATTAATTAAGTGCAGTCAGCGGCATGTTGGCGGAGGCGTCAGCACATGTTCCGGGCACTTTGAGAGGCGCGTGGCGCGCGCGCGCCGCCGCGTGCCGCCGCGTGCGTGCGCCCTGGACCTCCGCGCCGAGCACCACGGGCACAAAGGACCAGCACTGCACGTGCGTTCACTCGCAGGATAATCCAACCAGGACCAAACACACACAAATAAATAAATTAACTAATACCAATAGCAAACCAAATCCCGGTTGAGGACGGCAAGTTTAGGTTGGATTTGATAAGATTCATGTGAAAACCGACGAAAGTGGGGCAGATTTAGTGAGAACCAATACATAAGTACAAACAAACTAGTTGTGGCAAATGCGTAGCTTAGCCGAACAATACTAAGAATTGTGCTATGAAAATACCTATCTATACAGGTGTAACAAAACTGGTGTAGGTCCTGTGAACTGGAGCTACATCATACTGAACAACTGTTTTACTACGACTTTGCTGAAATAGCAAAAAACATATTTTAGTCTTCATACAAATCGATTAGCTGATTGACCAATTTTGTGCATTTTAGTGTGGGGGGTACAATTTTTTTTTGAGTATTGACTATGGGTATCTTGGGGAAATTTGTTCAGTGTGATGAGTTAGTAGAACTTCCAGTTAACAAGTCCTACAACAATTTTTTTACATCTTGTATTGTACAGGATATGATCTTGTACAGGAATGCAATGTCAATGTGTCAGTGAGTGTCCTAGAGGTGGTCCCAAATAAATTGCAATGGTCTTGTCAGATGGATCTCTAATTGAACACTGATTTACAAACTAATAAAATTATGCTAAGTTGTCGTGTTTCAATGCACTCTTAACTGGGTCGCGGGCAAAGTACACAGTACAAGCGCGACTGCTTCCAAATCTTAACAAAATAATATAAAAATAAATTACATGTACGTATGTAATTCGTACATGTATATTATACAAAAATGAATCCCTTTTTCATTAGTCGCACTATAACTTGAGAACGACTTTACCGATTACGATGAAATTTTGGTAATTTCTTGTGCGCACGCCAAGGAAGGTTTATAACATAAAAGTTAAAACTTATAATATATTAACAAGTTAAAAATAATAAATGAGAGAGGGTATGTACTTATGTCAATCTAAGATGGAATTTCAATTGAATCTAGCTTTGAGAAATGCCGAAGTAACACAGATCTATTGTAGTAGATCCATCGATTTCCCGCACATCCTCACCAGCGAGAGTTGAGACAGGGAGACGTTATATCTCCCAAACTGTTCACCACCGCCCTAGAAGATGTTTTCAAGCTTCTGAACTGGGGTGGATTCGGCATCAATATCAACGGCGAGTACATAACCCACCTCCGATTCGCTGACGATATCGTGGTCATGGCTGAGACTATGGCAGACCTAAGCACGATGCTTGATGGCCCCGATAAAGTTTTTAATGTTAAATGTCCGTATAACACACCCACCCCTCTGAAGGTTGGAGACTACAATGGAAGTTGTTAAAGAATATGTATACCTGGGTCAAACAGTTCAGCTAGGTAGGTCCAACTTCAAGAAAGAGATCAATCGACGTATCCAACTCGGCCGGCAGCGTTCGGGAAGCTTCGCAATATTTTCACATCCCAAATACCGCAGTGTCACAAGATTAAAGTCTTTGACCAGTGTGTGTTGCCAGTGATGACCTACGGAACTGAGACATGGTTGCTTACTATGGGCCTCATAAGAAGGCTCAAAGTTACCCAAAGGGCAATGGATGCTATGCTCGGAGTTTCTCTGCGTGATCGAATCAGAAATGAGATCCGTAGGAGAACCTAGTAACCGATATAGCTTACAGAATCGCTAAACTGAAGTGGCAGTGGACAGGGCACATAGCTCGTAGGACAGATAGCCGTTGGGGCAGTAAAGTTCTCCAGCGGTGAAAGCTCACCGGAAAACGTAGCTTAGGCAGGCATCCCACGCGGTGGACCGACGACCTGGTGAATTACAACATACATGACCTATTTTACAAGGAGAAGAGTTTAAGACAACGGGACAATTATGTATCCCGATGCTTTTTAGGCGACACCGGGACGAAGAACCGAAAATAGGAACGGTTCCGTTCAAAACGGGATTTATGGTCACTTTAGTAAAGGGACATGTAACTCAAACAAAAATCGCCTGAATAAAACGTGCCTCGACTCTTTATATTTCGTAAAAAAAATAAGTAGATTTAAAAATCCTCAAAAGTTACCACACAAAAGACTACGATGGAGTACGGAAACAAAAAAAATCACCTCCACTTTTCATGCAACCTACACTAAAAAGTTTGTTTTAGAGGTTTTATTCCATACCATTACCGGCGTCGCAGATTTCTTTAATCATGTTAATACATTACTATGACTAAACCAGCTATATGTTAAACCGACGAGTTTACAGACAGATATGGAGAAACATTAAGATAAGGGTTCCAAGTTTGATTACACGCAATCCAAAAATGAGACAGACTTATCCTAACTCCTATCGATGCAGTTACAAGTATCAAACCAAACATTAAAGGCACGTTTGCACACAACTTGGGCTTCAAAAACACTTGAGATCAACATCACTGAACCCCCGGAAAAGGTACAAGCGATCTCACGCGAAAAACTATCAAACATATTTGCGGGGGGCGTGGCAGCGCGTGGCAGCCGCGTGCAGCCCTCGCCAGGGTCGCGCCGCCGCGACAAATCAATTACAGGGTCCACTTGAACCCTGCTTACTTCCAGTGCAAATTAGCACCAAATTATAGTCGTTATAGAAATTAATTGTTTATAGTTATGGTACTTTATGGTGATTTGCTAATTTATAGTCGTGAGCTTTTGCAACGCTGTGACACATCAATATACAACGAATAGTGTATTTTTTATAAGGTAAAACATAATACTCAATGTTTTTGACTACGAACATTTACCTATATAACCTACGCTACCTATGTGTTGACATAGTCATTCTTTATAATTTGAGTACTAGACTTATTACTCACGCATTTCTGTAAAATTAGCATCGTTGTTATTTTTATAAGACATAAAAATAAAATAAAACCATTTGGAGATAGGTATTTCGATTAACTGTTAAAAGTGAATAAAAACTTAATAATAAATATATACGAATGATTTTTTTACTTTCAATTTTAATCAAAACTGTTTTATTCATAACGCCTATCAAAAACCATAAAAGTGACCAAAAACGGGGTGGGGCTGTGTCGGGGCATACTGCCGATGGTATGACGTGAAACAATTTTAAGTTTCTATGATATACCTATTTCTAGAATACACCTATTGAGGCTTGCTTGTTCCAAGAAATTAGTTTGTTTTGAATTGGCTGGTTCTACCGAAAACAGATCTAAGTCTTTTTCGTTTATCCGTTGCATTTCAGTTTTCTGACTTGGTACCCGTATGTGATTTTAGACATTTCACATTAAAAATAAATACTCAAATTTGTGTAATTTTAATAGTTATTTATGCCACTGCCAAGTAATGAGAGCTATTGTAACATGAGTGCTAGTGTAGACAGCCACGAGTGTTACTATGGCTAATTGCGTGCAGTGGCATAAAATACTTTTTCTACGACCATGAAATAAATAAAAAAAAAACTAAACCGTCAAAAATTCATTCATACAGCCTAATCACACGCGATGTTTAGCCATGGCGCAGGTACGCGCGCTTTTTTCAATGGCCTTGGCATCTTTCATAAAAAATACATTGAAATTTTGTCATAATCATATATTGAATTATTGAAGCCAAAGCCATAAAAATATTTAGAAAGTTTCATTGTAGTACAGTTATCTCGTTATCGTTTTGAAATTATCATTGTAAAACGACTTGTAGGAACAAATAGTTTTGTGATATGATTTGACGTTATGTATTAAGCAAATTACGAAATGAGAGTAGAAAAAATTAATGCCTCAATTTTTTAAACAATGTCAACTATTTATCACAGAATCGTTTACTAAGAGGTAGCCTTTTTTCCAATTTTCTAGAAGAAGAGAAGATAGGAAAATAATAAACACGAAAGCATTTCTTAAAGTAGGTAGTAGTACCACAGATGAGATACTACTTACTTCGTAGTAGTACCCTATACAAATACATGGGTTGATGGCATGAAGCTCGGGGAAGTTCGTTTGTTGCCGTGGTTTTGCTGCGTAGTAGGTACTCGTAAGCCTGCATTTTACGCGAGCTGTCAGGCGCAGGCCGGCCGCCCACTGAAGCGACGAAGGATCGATACGATAGACACACCCATCTGAATCAGGGGCGAGGACCATGGAAACTCACAGATAGAGCATTCGAGTTAATATTTTTTTTAAATTCCTTATTTTCACGTCAGGCAGACTAAATGAGCGTAAAAATTAACGTAAGTACCTACAGTTGTTAAATCGTTAGAAAAATTTGAAATAGGATGTCACAACAACAATGTACCTATATAAATCATGTGTCAACCAACTCCCTAACGCGAAGCGTTATCAGATTTTCCCATGATCAACTTGTAAATAACAATACTTAGTTATGAACCCTTTAGATATAAGAAATGTAAGGCACGGTCACTAACATATTAAAATCACAACTTTGAATAAGGATCTTCTGTGGCTTATTGGGCCTTTACAGTAAGTACTTCCACAGTTCCTATTCCTGTGGAAAATCAATTCCACATTAACAACATTTTCCTTTGAGATGCACCCCTCCATGCCGAAGCCCCGCCTCTGCCAGCCCCAGATTTCGGAAGCACCGCCTGCTGGCGGGGGAAGCTTCCCCGGCGCTTTTCGCAAATAATATCACCCCAACACGAACTGAACTTTATATCAATCTGCATAAGAACCACGATAATTTCTAATCGTCAAAGTATAGTAAACATTAACCACCAAACCAGAGCAATTTAACGGACCGGCTACCCCTTGTTCAATAAAACAATTTCGCGGTTTAGTTGGAGCTCAGTTGGATTTGGATCGCGGGAGTACCTAGTCAGGCGACGAGACGTTAATTACAGTTCAGTTAGTGAAGTAATGACGACAACCCGGACAATGGCAGATTCCTCCACATCGCCTTCCTTGAGGTACTTAATTTAAAAATATAAAATCGTTTTATAATATCGGAAACGAAAAGCGGCTCCTCTCGCACGCATGTGTTACGGATGCACATCGGGAGGGGTAATCAAGTGGGCCCTGTTTATAAAAGCAGCACCAAACACGTAAAGGACGTTTAAAGCTTTAGTGAACGCTACCTGAACTGATTTTCTTGGCCTGTCTTGGTGTGTATGTATTCAAAATAAGAAAATATCATTTTTTTTAATCAAATTCTGTGTTTTTAGCTCCTAATATTTTGGTCTGTTACAGCGATCGTCGGCTAGAGTACTCCGGCCTAAAGTTCGGCAGCATGGATGGGTCCGACGACGAAGGTCCGTCGCTGGGCGGCGACCTTCCGTCCTGCGTGTACGCGGCAGCCAGGGGCCGTCTGCAGCTACCCCTAGCCGCGTACGTCCACCAGCACACCAGGCAGTTGCACTCAGGTTTGTACATTCGCCATATAGTTTCCAAAGATTACAATGATACTTCAGTTCCTTTGGGTGTTATGATTTTTTTTTAACTGTGATTTCTTCTTCCCGTGGAATCACTTATCCTGTATATCTTAAGCCATAAAAAACGCTACACTTTTCGTGATTAATTTTGTTTAGTTACGCCATTTTGAGTATATTAGCAGGCGGGTGGACAGGCAGGAGGACAAAAAAAACATAAGATTGACTTGATAGATTAATAAAACTTTTAATTACTAATTTAAGTTTAGCGCGCCAACATATCTGACATGGAGGTGAAAAAGAATATAACAGGCAGGGTTGCCAACAATAATAATCTAAATGATAGTATTCATTGCCATAATTATTACATTATTTGTTCCAGACAGACATTAGACATTTTTTAACTTACCAATCAAACATACCCAGTTAATTATAACTATCTAATAAATAAATAAAAAAATGTTTTTGCTAAATTTTCGAATACTAAGAGTATGTGTTTTGATTAGCTTTTATAACAGGTAGGATATGAATGTTAAAACTCTTTACAGAGTAGTTCGAGTTCGATAATTCTTTTTGTATTGGAGGTATACGTCAAATTACGTCCCATACAAATTTTATTAAAATCGGTTTAGTATTTTTTTTTATCAACATCGTAGTTGCTGGGATTGAAGTGTATTATTTTTAGCGTGTTCGTTGTTAATTATTAACTAAAATCTTATTTAATCATTTCTCTTTCTGTGCAGAGACCTTGTTGGATGGCTCAGCGGAATCGGAGTACCAGTGCGGGGGCTCCCCGTATCGCGTGCAGCGGGCGGCTGCTAATGTGCGCGAGCGCCGTCGAATGCTGAGGTCCGGACCCAATGGGTACCCCATGTTTTTCAGCTTCGTTCTTAGCCTCAAGTAGATTCAACCAAAGTAGCCGAGCGCTGTCGTTTGATGCTGAGGTGTGGATCCAGCAGAGTAGGTAAGTACATGCTCACTGATTGTCAAGTTTGTTTTTAGCTTCAAGTAGGTGCATCAGTCCTGTAGTGAGCAAGGCGCTGTCGGTGGATGCTAAGGTGCGGACTAGGGCATGGCGGTATTGGGCTTATTGACAATACCGGTATTATTTCGGTATCAATATTTTTTAAAACGGGATACTGGTATTTCGGTATTCCACAAAAAATATAAAAATCGCAGAGAAAATCTCATGACTCAATAAGTGTACCTAAATTTTTATAAGCGTCGGTACGTGTACCTAAATTTTTATAATGTGATTTCGAATTTAGATTTCATATGTACGTTTATCCGATGCTCTTAAGATGAAGGAAAACATCGTGAGGAAACCTTCACACGCCTTTGAAGAAACTTGCAGTTCGTGTGTGAAGTCGACCAATCCGCACTGGGCCCGCGTGGTCGACTAAGGCCCGATGGCCCTAATTCAGGTAGGCTTGAGCCCCTCGGTGGGGACGTATGTGAGCTGATATGATGATGACTGCTAGTAATTATGTGACTTTGAATTTCATATACGTCCCATATGAGCTGATATGATGATGATGATGAAATTTTTATAAAAAAATCGGACGTAAAAAAGAATTCATTTTTTTTTAAATCAACTTATCTTATAATGTAAATTTTTGGTTCTATATTAGGTACTCGTAGTATTTCTTTTACTTCAACAATCAAATACTTATCATAAAGTATCACATTAATTGATTTTCAAAAGTAATTATTGAAGTTCATCAATGCCTAGTTGTGGCCAAGAAGGCGTGTATGAACTTAGGTATACGCAAGTTCATCAATGCCTAGTTGTGGCCAACATATAGTACTATTCTCAAACAATTCGCGGAAATTAAAACTTCAATAAATACTTTTCAAAATCAATGACAACCAACAAACAACAATAATTTTTCACGCGCCAAAGTGTTCATTTGTTATTTTTTCAATAAACAGTCTTTATTTGCAAGTCAGTTCGAAATTTTAATAAAACCTTTAATAAGTTACCTCCTTGGTTGCCATGTTTCGGAGTAAAATATAGTTCCATCTTTAAATTACAAGACAGATATGAGTTTAAATAGTAATTTATTTGGCCGCTAGAAACGACAGATATGGATTTACACACAACTTTTGCTGGCCGCTGCTCGCATGTATTTGGCTAGTACTTAAAATTAATCTAAACAAAGAAAGGAATAAATGCGCGTAAAATAGGGTAAAATTGGTTTTTTTTAATGTTTGATCTTTACGAGTAATTATATCATTAGGAATATCATTATGAATGAGAGACATTTTAAAAATTGCGATTAGTCAATGTATGCTTACATCGGCGCGTGTGTAGCGAGTATATTATTGTGATCATCATTATATTAGCCGAAAGGCGTCCAATGCTGGACAAAGGCTTCCCCCAAGATGCAAGCCGGCTTGTTCTGGAAGCTGGCAGTCGTCAAACCTGCGTGCGAGACGATTCGTCGTGACTCTCGAAAACAGCTTGTAGACATAGCTCAGAAGTGAGATGGGTCTTTAGTTCTTCAGTAGGATGTTGTCGTCATTATTGAAGAAGAGCACCACCACACTTCTATCTATGTATTAGGCATTTGTCCTTCGAGTATAACGGAATTTGGCTTACGACATCAGCGTCAATTTATGCAAGAAAAGGAACCGACGTATCAGCGCATCGCCCAATGCCCTGTGCATTATTGGACGATGCGCTGATACGTCGGTTCCTTTCCTTGCAAAAAAGTACTAAAAAGTACTCAATGCACTAGTATTAAAATGTTTGTCAGCTTTCTTCTTAGCTTCAAATAGATCCAGCAGCCGGTAAAGGAGGAACAGCGTATAGCGTCAATTTATGCAAGGAAAGGAACCGACGTATATCAGCGCATCGCCCAATGCACAGGTACTGTCCACCTTCTTCAAGTCAGATTTTGTCATCCATCAGCGACGTAAGCGGGCCTGATATCAGTGACTGATCGAGGCATCATCGTCGTCGGATGCTGATATTTAGAGCTTGTAGCGTTTGGTGTTTCTTCCATGTTACAAATAAGTAGATATAGCTAGTACGTAGCAAGCAGCGAAATGGACCAAGGAAGGTGGATTACTAACCCATGTATGTTTTCTTCCTGAGGCTATTCGCTTTAAGTGGATCCATCGGCATTGAAGTAGCTACACATCACAGCTTATATACACTGTAATGGTCATCTTCCTTCACGACTTTAAGTTAGACTTACCGATAGTGAAAATTATGGTAGTGTAACGTGTTACTCTAGTTTTAGCTTTTCGAAAAAAAAGTTTCATAGCTCTGAATCGAAGGAAGACCTTTAAGTTCTGTCAAACTCATGTCGAGCGTCGGGTCAGTGCAGAACATGTTTGTTCATTTCACAAAGAACATAAGATATCAATGTTCGGCAAACAACAAGAGAAAAAAAATCTTTACTACAGAGGTTTTTTATTCAGATATCAACATACTGAAAGACTAATTGGGTACCGTCGGTGGCGTGGACTTGGCTCTTGGCTAGGTTTAGGGTGGTACAATTTAAAAGTAAGTAATCAGGGCTTTTATGGGCATTGTATTTTCTTTTTTGATTGAGTTTGTAATTTATTATGTTGAAATTTTAATAAATATATTTAACTGTATCTAAAGGGGTAAAATTTGTTAATCAGGGAACCTTAATCTCTATAGGTACTGAAACGATACATACGATAAAAAAAGTACTATCGCGCGCGAGCCTCTTGCTCAAACGTTATATCCACGAGAAAAACCGCGAACAAAGGCTAATGAACAGTAAAGTTAATTTACTGAACATATACTTAACCTAAAATACAACAAAAATTTTAATACATCGTCAGTATGATAATAAAATTTTATATAAAATCATTCTATATCAATGCTAAAACTACAGCGCAAGTATTATACCCAAAAGAAACAGATCAGAGATCTCTCTGATCGAATTTTATTTTATGAAATGAAGAAGACAATATACCTATGTATCAAGTTAAATTGCCTTGCTATAATGTTTGTGTGGCGTTTTGATTTTAGCAGTATAAACTCGGCGTTCGATGAGCTGCGAGTCCACGTGCCGACGTTCCCGTACGAGAAGCGCCTAAGCAAGATCGACACGCTACGGCTGGCCATCGCCTACATCGCTCTTCTTAGAGAGGTAACACTTAGAGCGCTTTCACACAAGCGACTTAAGTAGCAGCCCGATTGGCAGCGAGTTCCATATTAAGAACGTCGTCCCCGGCCGCAGTGCATACAAATCGTAGTCTACCGTAAACCGTTACATATCAGTTTTTTAAAAAGACAGGGACATACGGACATAAATTTCTCTTATCCAATCGTAAATAAAAGGTTTTTTTTTATAAAACAACTTCTAGTTTTCAAGTTATCTGTAGACTACGATTCGTATGGACAGCGGCCAAGGAGAAATTATTAGCAGTCACTTATTAGATTCATATGAAATGTAGCAGCGCGACTAAGTTCCATATTAAATATTAGCAGCCCGGCTGAGTCCCATATTAAATATTAGCAGCGTGACTGCTGCAGCACGGCACGGCACAGTTCCATAATTAAATATTAGCAGCGTGACTGCTGCAGCACGGCACGCCACAGTTCCGTAATTAAATATTACAAGCGTGACTGCTGCAGCACGGCACGGCACATTTCCATAATTAAATATTAGCAGCGTGACTGCTGCAGCACGGCACGGCACAGTTCCATAATTAAATATTAGCAGCGTGACTGCTGCAGCACGGCACGGCACAGTTCCATAATTAAATATTATCAGCGTGACTGCTGCAGCACGGCACGGCACAGTTCCATAATTAAATATTAGCAGGACAGCAGAGCTGCAGTGCGACTGAGATTCATTTAAAGCAGCCCTCGTACACTCTGTAGAATCGGCGTGTTTTTAGTACCTACTACTACTTACTATATAAACGCTTGTAAATGCGTAAATTTATGTGTATGTCTGACCAACCCGCACTGGGCCCGCGTGGTCGACTAAGGCCCTATCGCCCTAATTCAGGGTAGGCTCGAGCCCCTCGGTGAGGACGTATATGAGCTGATATGATGATGTATAAGTATGTCGGGCTATTCGCCAATTGTCTTTACTACTAACTAGGTACATTTACATACATACATTTTGCTACAATTAGTCATAATTAGTCACTGAATGTACTTATAAAACAGAACATACGAGTACCTACATAAACTGTGTCCTGTCTGTGTATGTGAAAATCTGTTTTTGTTATATGACAGCTTCGGTTTGATGGTACGAGGGGAACCTTGAGGAAACTTTTGATAATCCCTCGAAGAAATAATTTAAACTCTTAAGTTCCTAATTTGGTCATAATCGGCTTAAGCCAATCATGACAGACGGACGCACGCACGAACGGAATTAAGATATTATACGTGTTAATGATAAACACATTTTCCTGAAAATTGGAAAAAAAAACTCGCGATAACAGTAATTCCTCCACTCTACGGGGTCGAGAAAGCAAAAAATAAATAGCACTTTTTAGATTTAGCACAGGAAGTAAATAAAGTAATTCTGTTCATTCTGTAGGTTTTGGATGCTGACTATGACCCTCTTACATACGTCGAAAAATGTCTTCGGGGAGAAATCAAAGCAGACCGCGCTCACTGGAACACTAGTGGTAAGTGATTATTATCTATCACTGCCTCCGTAACACTATCTTTCAACTACGTTGCGTATGTTCTTGAACTCTGGAACCTACAGATAAATAAAATAATGGACAGTGACTTCATATGTGTCTTAACTGTGTTTTAACAGCCTAAAGTCGATTAGTTTCACATCAGGAGATCGCGGGTTCGATTCCCGGCGGAGTCTTACTTTGTAGGACTCGGTTTGGTTGGTGGAAGGGCATTTTCTGAGCCCGCCTGGCTAGCTACCACCACCTTGCTTGCAAGTTTTGCCGCCAAACATAAATGTTAACAGCATTGATGTGTCCCGGCTTGAAGATAAGATAGGCAGTTCCCCATTACGTTGGGGAATATAAGCCCGCATTCATCTCCGGCATAATTGTCACTTCCCATCAGCTGAGATGATGCCAAGGGCTTACCAATTATGGGTAAAAATACTGGATAAGATAGCCAGTTCCCCATTACGTTAGGGAATGTTGGTAAGCCCGCATTCATCTCCGGCATAATCATCACTTACCATCAGGTGAGATGATGCCACGGGCTTACCAATTCAGGATAAAAATATTATCATAGACATAAAGATAGAACTTGAATCTTGAACAAGTTATAAAAGTCCTCAGGCTCAGTCTAATAATAGATGTGTTCCATTCTAGATTTGACGGCTCGACTGTCATGGATCAACTGGGAGAATTTGGGCGTAAACCCGCAGCGTCGCAGCGTGCTCACGTCTCTGGCGCTCAGCTCTGACAACTTGCAGTATACGCATTAACTGCAAACTACACGCGCCTCTCACAATCACATCAACTCGGCGCCAATGTAGCTACCTATATGTTCTTGTTTTTATGTTCTTGTTACCATACGACTCGATTTTTCAATTCTAATTTCTTTCTAAATTGGCATTGTTCAAAAATATAAATAATAATTTAAAAAAAAAATGGAAGTTAAGACTATTTTAAGGAACTAATTTGAATATTTTAATTTTTTATAGTTTGTAAACTGATAACGTCACAGGCTTAAACACTAAATAATCATCAAATAGTTTAAAAAACTAAAAAACACGCTTTTAGTACACACGTTAAGTAGAAAGTGATCTTGGATGTCCGCCATGTTGGATTTAAGTCACGCGACTGTTTTTTCGTATTCCTGACAGCAAACTCTTTCATTTGATACCCATATCATGGGGGTGGATTTCAAACAGCCAGTCCGCCATCTTGGGGAGGTCGCCATATTGGATTTGTAATGACGTTTCTTAGCTAGTCATCTATTGTCATCAGAAATCAGAGCGTGTGCAAAATTTCATCCTAATCGAAGACCGGCAAGTGGGTCAAATTAAGATTCCAAGATTTTCTTACATACATAGTTACAAGTGAAGCTAATAAAAGCGTGTTAAAAAACTGCCTCAGTGTTAATTTAAATCAACGATTATGAAATTAATTTAGTTATTTTTATATTTTCAATTTTTTGTTTACATTATATTTATAAAATCGAAATGTTTCCAAATGGTTATTTAAATATTTTCATGCTATAAAAATAACCACCACTTTGAACTGGGTACGATTCCCTGTTTTCTTGTGGTCCCATTATTAGTGCAATAAAACTGTACTTCAACTTTATTCCAAAACAGTCGACGAGACATCAAACATTTTTACGCAGGTTTCCGATTTATTTTGTGACGTAATGTAAACCTTTATCCAACCAACCAACTTTATGTCTCATCTTGGTCCAAAGTGAAATACCCTGGCCCTGGCCATAGTGAGCAGACTAATATTAGCCCTCATTTTCAGGGTGTTATTGACAAAAGACACAGTATCCAATAGGAATAATAATATTTGTAGATTAGTGTTCAGACGGCGCGGTGCAATAATAGGTAGATAATCACAATTTATAATAATTGTAAAGTAGGTATGAGTTATTATGACTTTATTTATTGTATGATATGTAGCAAATAAATGTTTGTGGAAACAAGTAGATTATCTATATAATTATTAACCATCTTGATAACAGCCTTCGATGCGACTCAGACGTTGACGATGTGTCGGTATACGAGGGCTGTTTGATAAGTCCTTTTAAAAACTATTTGTAAAACCTTTTTTTTGGTAAATGGCATTAACAATGGCAGGCACAATCTTTCAAATGAAGACTGCCAAATTTTTTTAAAAAAACAAGAAATTGACACTTTAACCATTGCTTGAATGTCATCACTATGGAAAAATCGGAATTTCGTGCCGTTATAAAAAAATCGAAATGTTACACATGTTAAAAACAGCAACGGATAAGTGGAAAAACGATTAGCAACGGACCAGTGGAAAAACGTTTTCGCAGGTTTACTGCAAATTATAGTTTGGTTAGGTTAGTTACATTATAATGAATGTTTTTTTTATTTAAACATATTTTATTTTATCAAACAAAAAAACTGAATTCAATCCGAAACAAAAAAAAAAAACAATATATATTTTTCATAAAAGTATATTTCAAAAATAAATGTATATAAAAATATATAAAATTCAAAAATAAATTCTAAGTAAATATATTTTTTTAAATATATCGTTTCAAAATGTTTTTTTTAATATTAAAAAAATATATTTCAAAAAAAATATTCAATAAAATAATTTAAAAAATATTTTAAACAATGTTTCAAACAAAATCCACAAAAATATTTAAAAAAAATGCAATAAAAATATTTAAACAAGTTAAAAAATGTAAAAAATATTTCTAAAAACATTTTAAAAAATACATTTCTAAACAAAAAATAATAATAAAAATATTTCAAAAAAAATCCAAAGAAATATTTAATAAAAATATTTTAAACCGATACATATTTAAACCAAAAATATAAAAAAATATTTCAAAGGAATATCCCTCCTCCACCACTGCCGTCTCTCACCACGCGATATATCGTCTACCCCTCCACGCGGCCGTAACGCTTTTCGTGACACGTACGAAACGATTTTTCGTGACAGAAAAATCATAATTCCCCCCGTCTATATAGAAGTTTCACTTCAAAATATTTATGAAGTGTTGCAGTGCTGCCACAATAAAACCTGAACTTGATTCTGTTCATGGGACTAACGCGCCAACGTCGCAGACTGTTTATAACTGGTTAAATGATTTTAAACATGGTCGGTCAAGCACATCTGATGCTCCGCGCTCTGGTCGCCTAATCGAAGTCACTACTGAGGATGTTGTTGAAGAGCTATAACAGTAATATTGAACTCGATAACCGCCGAGTGAAGGTGCGTGAAATAGCCGAGATCGTAGGCATCTCTACTGAGCGAGTACATAAAATACATCACGAAAATTTGGCTATGACAAAGCTGTCTGCACGATCGGTGCCATGTTTGTTGACGATCTAACAGAAAAGCGAACGAAAGCGAATTTCAAAGCTTTGTTTGGATATGATGAAGCGTAATCCTCGGAATTTTTCGAGTCGATTTGTCACTATGGACGAAACATGGGTCCACCGTTATACACCTGAGTCAAAACAGCAATCCAAACAATGGATGGCTACTGGTGAACGTGCCCCAGAGAAGGCTAAGATTGTTTTGTCGGCTGGGAAAGTGATGGCGAAAGTTTTCTGGGATGGCGAAGGTATCATCATGATTGACTACTTGGAAAAGGGGAAGACTATTACTGGACGTTATTACGCAGAGTTATTGGACCATTTTAATGCCGAATTGTTGAAAAAACGACCAAAATTATCCCCAAGAACGTCCTCTTTCATCAAGACAATGCCCCCGTGAACACGTCAACCATTGCAATGGCTAAAATAGACGAGTTGGGCTTCGAGCTGGTTCCGCATGCTCCGTATGCACCGGCCCTAGCTCCGTGTGATTACAACCTATTCCCAAATTCGAAAAGATGGCTTGGAGGACAAAAAATTTTAACAAATGAGGACTGCATTGCAGGTGTAAACGGCTATTTAACAGACCGCGACAAATCTAATTTTTTGGAGTGGATGCAAAAATTTGAAACTCGCTGGAATCAGTGTTTGACCCTTAAAGAAAACTATGTTGAAAAATAAATGTAAATTGTATAAAAAAATCTTTTTAAAAGGACTTATCAAACAGCCCTCGTACCTATAGGTATCATTCTACGGATGTGACAGGTAGACGGCAGAGTAAAGCCGTGCACGAAGAAAAATCACAACGAATTGTGAGGGACAGTGTTCTGAGGTGTTGCTTCCGATTGAGAAAAGTGTGAGAGGCTTTCCTTCTTCAACGTTCAATTACGACACCGTATAAGAGAAGGTCTTTCTGCAAGGAATCCTATGCTTGTGGCGAAGTCAATCTTTTTAGTTATTTTTATTTTCAATCTGTTTTTATATCATCTTTTTTAAATTTTTTCTTTGTTTATCATTCCTTCTACTTCCACCCTATCAATACGATTCTGTCTATTTTTATATATTTTCAATATTTTCTAATACATATTAATTTCTGGTGGTTTTTCCTATTTTTTAAAAGAACCTTGACCTTCCCTCCACAATACTTTTTACTTTGTGCGTGCGACGGTGCAGACAATTGCCACATGCTTGTTCTTTATAAGGTTTTCTTTCGAATCTCTCGTGTAAGAAAAAAAAAATACACTATTCCGTAGCGTATTTTTTCGACAGCACTGTTTGTTTTTGGGCGTTGGGTTTTTAAGGCGAACTAACGTGACTCGAACACATCGGCCCCGGCGTGCCTGACCCGTTAATGGGGCAGATGGGAAAAGTTGTCCCATCGGAACCGATAGCCCCGGCCTCGGCGTTAAAAGGGGCGGATGGCACAGTCAAGTCTCCCATACACCCCGGAAGATATAAGTGAGTGACATGGGATAAATTTTACCCGACTTCCCAAAAAAGAGGGGTAATGTTAATTTATGCAGTCGTGTTCTTATTAAGTAAGATATAACGTTTTACGGGGAGAATAAAATATTAGAAGCGCTACTACTCTTTTGCAAGAGACCAAGAATCAATTCGCAACAAAAAATAACTCTTCATATCTACCTAAAATTTTTGTATAGAGCGTTGAAAAACCTTTTTGAGAATTGATTATGGGTTAGGTAATTGGATAAATATGTAAGCCCCAGTCAACAGGTCCTACACTAATTTTGTTATAATTATGTCCTGTATAATTATTAATTACGCTCATCAAGTCATCACTGTCTCACTGATCTCTCTGACTGACTCAGTAACGATGACAACGGGCTGCTTTCATTTAGTGTCATAATATTTACGCTCATCACCGACTGATTTGACTGTAACGCTGTCAACAAGACGCTGTCATTTGTTTATACGGGGCGCCTTACAATTAATATTTACACAAGTATTTAAACTTATAAAAATTGGCTAATAAAGTTTAAGGGGGTGCGCCTGCCATAGCATATACTTCGAGCCTATTTTGGGTAAAATGTTCACGTATGTCAACCACTATCTGGTGTCAATACGTTAAAAAATATAAAAGCAACCGCGGCCGTAACACCCGGTAAACATTTCCAAGTTATTTAAATATTTGTACTTATACATTTTTTAAGATTAATTAAACTTAACGTCCCATTTTTTTAGACTTAGTAAAACTTTGATTATGTTTGGAGATATGTTTATAAAGATATAGATTGCTAGACGACGCCGTGTATATTTCTTATAAATTACGAGAGGAAATTCTGTGATATTCAAATCACTCATTTAAAATAATTCTATGCTACATCCATGCAGTTAGGTAAGTGTTGTATTTTTCTATAACAAAAAGTTGTTTACTAAGTATTTAAGTCTCCCAGCAGGGACGTTCCATGTCAAAAGGTCAGCATAAAGACCTATATCTACTGTCAACACGTTTATCATAGCGTTTAACTTTAATTTTGTCATTCTCAAATACCAGTAACTAGAACTTTTCTTTGAAATTGGATTACTCATCAAATTGACCATTTTAGAAGCATAAATTATTTGCATTTTGTCGTCAATATATGCATAATATATAAGCTATTGAAATTCAGTGCTACAATTGGGAACTGGGCCTCTATTATATTAACTTTTATCTTAATTCACAGAGTTACGCATACGAAAGTTGGTCGACTTGAGAATAGGGGCTCTGACATGACAAAAATATGGCTACAAAAATACATATGAAAAGACAAGAGATACGCATGGTGAAAACAGTTTGATTTTATACCACCAGATGTCAAGTTTCATGATAAAATAGATTTTTTTTATTATTGTTATTATTCACAATTGGTAAACCCTTGACAACATCTCACCTTGTCTCCAGTAAATTGCAAACATAAATCTTCTTTGTTGACTGAAGCTACATGACAAATTTTCTTTTGCATTTTATAGCTTAAGCGTATAGTGATTTAAGCAATTTTTCATTTATGCTCTTGGTAACTTATGTAATTTTGACTTGTGTATCGGTACTTCTGCACTTTGTGATGTATCTATTTTGTAACTTTGGTTATTTGAGCTTGAGCATAATGTGAAGTGGGAGATTTGCCTGCAAGCCGAAACGCCTCTGTAAACCCGAATTTATCAAATTAAGTCATAATACCAGTTACCGATAGCGCTTCCGCTTGAGTTTATCGATTCTGTGAGCTATGTCTGTTACTTTAGTTCTCCTACGGATCTCAATTCTGATTTGATCACGTAAGGAAAATCCAAGCTTGGCGCACACCATCGCCCTTTGAGTGGCCTTAAGCTTTCTCATAGTAAGCGACCACGTATGTCATCACTGGCTACACAAACTGGTAACCTTAACCTTAGTCTGAGACAATGCGGTATTTGGGACGCGAAGAGACTACGATAAGCTTCCCAAACGATGCAAAACCGAGTTAAATTCGACGATTGATCTCTTTCTCGAAATTGGACCTACCTGCTAGTACTATAGTACTGTTTAGTCCCAGGGTATAATAACACATTCATCAACAACTTCGAGAGTAGTCTCCAGCCTACAGGGTGGGTGCGACAAGGATATTTGACATAATTCCATCGAGAATTGTGCTTAGATCTTCCAGGCTCTCGGCCATGATCACAATATCGTCAGCGAATCGAAGATGGGTAATTAATGATGATGGGTAATGGGCAGCAGTGACCATGGTGAGCTTTATCTATTTAATCTAAATTATATAATATTCCTTGAGTGTAGATAGCCTCCTACGTATTTGCAATCACAATAAACCAATAAAGTCAACAGAAGCAAAAATAAGTAATAAAAACTCATGTATAAAAAGAAACTTAAAGAATCATTTTTATTTTTCTGGACTAGGCAATTAAGTTTGTATAATAAAAAACATAGAAGTCATTAATCTTACTTAATTACAAGCTTAAAACTCTAAAATTTCAAGCTTAAAATCGACTAAAAAAGGAATGTGAAATATATTATCTTATTTTACAATAAATCATTTAAAAATTAATGTACTAACATCGAAGAACACATATTGATTTAACTGTCTGTAACTAAGCGTAAGGAAGTCACTACACAGATCCGCGTTGCCCGTGCCGGCCGGTGGGAAAAAGCGTTAATTCGGTCGCTCAACCAGTCTTTTGCCGCTTCGAATTTTCCATTTCGCAGAATTGCGATGTTAACAAATAGTAATTTATGAAACTGTTGCATAATACCTAGTTTTGTACAGTTTCATAAACTACTTTATCTAATCTCATAGATCGGAATTGAACCTACTAAAAAAAGATCAAATTTAAAAGGTAACCCAAAATAATCCCATTAAATTCAGTACAATGAAACGTATGAATGGCGCCAAAACCCAGTACATCACTGCGCATGTGCTAAAGCGGGCACTGCCACAGAAGGTAAAAATTGGAATAAAACTTTTTTGTAATGCTACAAAAATGGCGCGCCCAGCATAAACGTTCCATTATAAGAAAATAATTGATGGAATCTTCTTGATGTTATGAACTTCTTGGATTTGCCCTATATCGTATTGGTAAAAAAATGTTTTATGACATTAGAGAAAAAGTGTTTTAATATGATTAATTTATAAATTTTAGTACGGTGTATAAAGTATGTCAATAATAAGTCGTTTGAAAGTTTATAATTCGAATTTCACGACATGAGGACCGATAAAAGGTTTTTCCTATCTACTCAAGGCGATTTCGCGTCGGATAGTCGGGGAAACCCCTTAGTGTTTTATTCACGGCCAGTCTTCAAGGACATTATGAACTGTGTGCCAGGTAAGGCCCGACCCGGCAGGTGCATGATTTGATGGCAACATAACATGTCTCAAGAAAGTCCTTCCTTGAGTCAAACCTAAGAATAATTTCCAATTCTTTTTCCTACCAAAATCATATGGGTTTCGAAAAGATTCTTTTAAAGTTTTTCTTAATTTTGCATTAATATGAGCTTCGACACTGGTCTCGCCTCTGCTGATGTTCCTACCGTGCATGATGGTCAGGGTTCCTAGTGCAAACAGTACAGCAACGCACGTCACCGCCATGAACATGACACATTTCCGTTTCCAAGGGTGTGCAGTGATCCGGTGCACTTCAGTGATAGTGGGCACAGGCAGCACGTGTTCGCGAGGGAAATTTATGGAGTAATCATATTCGTCGATCTCTTTCACTGGCACCAAAGCTCCAGTTTTATTTACGCGCACGGGATGGCCTATGAGATCAGGATCGTTGTGAGGAATAATGCCACCTGGAACAAAGGCAAACATAAAAACTGAAAATAAAATAGTTCGTCATCATTATCATTATCTCAGCCGGAAGACGTCCACTGTTGAACAAAGACCGGATCTTACGATCCATTACAGATCATCGATATGGAAAATAACAGGGTTACAATATTACTCGTTTAAGTACGTAGATTAAAAGTCTAGACCATACACATTACTCTAGTTTTTGTTTCACATCGATCGGTGCAATATTACCGAAGTTGACGCGTGACGTTATCACCACGGATGAGATAAATAAGGTTGGATTGGATATGTGCGCTGGGCAGGCGCGCCACAAGTATGATTAGACAATCATACTTAACCTATGCACGCGTTCATACTTTTTATTTGCGTGTGGTTGTGTGTAACGTACAGACTATCGAAATGGTGTGACACACCATTGCAGCCCTGTGTTCTAAGTGTGTTTTGTTTATTAGTGCGCGCAATTCCTGTGCAGTGCTTGTGTAGTGGAGTTGACGGGTGGGAGACAGGCGGCGACGCTGGTTTTCAAACAAAAGTGTGACTATTGCCAATCCAACCTTATTTATCTTATCCGTGGTTATCAACCTCATACGGCATAGCGGACGCCCGCCTCATACGTCTGTAGTACATTTCGGTGGTAAGTTGTTTTTTTTCTCGTGCGCTCTGGTGTTTTTGATTCACTTTAAATAATACTGATTGATAGATCTTGTAGCAGCTGATATTCGCGAAGTTAAAATGAAAAGGTAGGTAAAATAAATAATTTCTATAACCTACTTATTCTTACTACTGGAATTCATTTACTAATGAATAAGTATAGGTATAAAAAGAGTACATAAATTCCCGCATAAGAGCACCCCGATCTTTTTGTATATTTGATTGTTTTTTAAATTACCTGTTACTTTTATTAAAAGAAATTAAATCATATACTACTCGTAATATAAAAACATGAATTGAAAACATCAGATCTTTTCAATCATTATTAAAAAAGGGTCGCTATGATTTAGCGCGAACTACCCACAGCACGTAGCTGCTACCACGATTGGTACCCGCTGCCAATCCAATCGTGATTAAGCATTTTAGAAGTCATTTCGATTACGCAGATTCTGTCAGATCTGTTTAATTAATACTAATAAGTAAGTGATCGCAATGACTTAACTGAAATACGTTTACGTTTACACATTCCTTTACAAATAATCAAACATCAACCCTTAATATGTGTACGAGAGTCGTTTGATAAGTCCATGACTTTGGAAAGAAGAAACACTCTTTTTATATATTTTATTTTTCTACATAATCTCCTTTCAACTCTACGCACTTAGTCCAGCGATGTTCCAACCTCTTACACCCATAAAGATATTTTTTTTGTCAAACCCTGAAAAATAGGCCTCAGTTTCGGCTACCACCTCTTCGTTTGACGAAAATCTTTGCCTGCCAAGCCATTTTTCATGTTTGGGAAGAGGAAAAGTCACAGGGGGCTAAATCTGGCGAATACGGAGGGTGTGGCAATAATTCGTATCTTAATTCGTCAATTTTTGATTTCGCGATTGCAGACGATTGGGCCGGTGAATTATCCTTAATAGATTTTTTTTTTGCTACATGCGGTCGTTTCTTGATCAACTTTTTATTGAATCTATCTAACAATGCAGCATAGTAAGCTCCGGTTATTGTCTTGCCTTTAGCCAAAAAAACGATGTATATAACCCCTTGGCTGTCCCAAAAGACTGTGGCCATCACTTTACCAGCCGAGCAAACAGTTTTTGCCTTCTTTGGGGCACGTTCCCCGGTAGAAGTCCATTGCTTCGACTGTTGCTTAGTCTCTGGTGTATAATGATGGACCCACATTTCGTCAACTGTTATGTACCGACGCATAAACTCACTCGGATTGCGATTAAACATGGCTAGGCATTCCTCAGAAGCTGTTACACGATTTCGTTTCTGGTCGATTGTTAGTAAACGCGGCACCCATCTTGCAGAAAGATTTTTCATGCCCAGAATATCATGCAAAATATAAAAAAAACTCGTTCAGTCGAGATGTGCACAGCATCACTTATTTCGCGTATCTTCACTCGACGGTCTGCCAAAATAATATCATGTATTTTACTAACCATGCCCTCCGTAGTGACCTCATTCGACCTTCCTGGGCGCTCCGCGTCGTTAGTGGTAGTACGTCCACAACGAAATTCAGTGAACCACTTATGTACCATCCCATGAGAAGGCGCAGAATCACCATACTGTTTCAATTTGTCTTCGGTCAGCTTAATAGTTTTACCACGTAAAAAATAGTGTTTAATTAGCACTCGAAACTCGCTTGTCTCAAAGAATACTTTGAGACAAGCGATCTTTTCAAAGAATACTTAGAAGTCGCTTAACTTTTTTGTTTCTAAAAAGCTTGTTTTCGCGCCAAATTTGAAAAAAGAACGGCATGCGCTTCGTAGTGAGTTTCCAAATATGAGACCAAAAAAAATTTTAAAAAAGTTTTTATTCAACCTTAAAGTCATTGAGTTGCCAAGCTGCCCTAGTATTTATAAATATTTTACTGCAAAAAAAATGTGAAGAACGATTTAATGTCATTGATATACCTACTTGTATGTAACCCAAGTTTGGGTATTTATTTACATTGAAACCTGTAGTTTCAAACTTATAATTATTGTTTCTTCTTGAAATTATAATGATCATTAACTTTGGAAAGGTTCAATAAATCGGTAGTTTCGATATTAAGTGATTAGACACTGCTAGTCGAGTACTTACTTACATCCCAACTAAAAAGCATAGTACTAGCAATAACCAAGTACTTTCCTTCTACTTACTTATACTTATTTGTCAATTTTTTTTCTGATTTTCGGATCCATAAGAACGTAAAAAAACAACTTTTCAGGTGTTTTTGTGGCCGTATTTCTACATTGAGGTACAATAAAATATTTAATAGATGGACTCATGTTGTTTTTATTGTCTCTTATTCAAAATAAACAAAGTAGTTCCACGCGCAACGGGCACTTTTGGGTAAAATACTTCAAATCCCCGAGAGTCGCCCGCGCGGAGACGGGGCCCGTGACGTCATCAACGATATCGCGCTCGGTCCGCGGATCAGACCGAAGATTTTAACTTTCCATTTTTATAGAAAAAAGATAGAAACATAATAAAAACACAGTTATCCTCATATTTTTTTGTAAAATTTTTTGGCACATAAACCAAAAAATGGTTTGTTTGTTCATTTATCTACGGGGGGCCGTTTAATACTTTGTCTCCCGGCCCGTGCAAAATGTAAAATGCAGTTAAGGCAAGGCATTTGAACCACAGAAATTATTGCGACTGACAGGGCAGCGGGCGGCGCGGCGTGTCGTTACACCACTGTCCAACAACGTTCAGATTTTGGGATAAATATGAATTTAATATACAGGGTCTTCGGCAGATGGTTGAAAATACGAAAATGGGGGATAGGTGGGGTCGCCTCCCACCTATTTTGAGAATTAAAAAAAATCTAGGACTTGTAATTTTTTTTACAGGATTTTTTTTTCCTTTTTTTAGAAATTTTGCCATTTTTATACCTTTTAACACATGTTTTTTAAAGCTAGCTCCAAAATCTTTTTTTTAATAGACTTTTATAAGATTGTCGGCTCTAAAAAAAAATATGTTTGTTTCAAGTTATTGCTAAAAACAAAAATGTGGGCCCCCGAACTTAAAAAAAAAGTTGAACAAAAATTTAAAAGTCAACTTTGCGATGCATTTAAAAAAAAAATAATGGGGCTGGAAGGCTTCTGTTTTTTTTAAAATATCTCTAAAGCTTAGGCTTTTGAATGGTATGTAATTTGTTTCGGTATCTTTTTTGTAACCGGAGTTGTTAATTTTTTTTACTCAATTGGACCATGTTGACGAAATTCCACTAGTTACATGTTTTGTGAAATGTATCAAATGCAAAGTTGAAAATAATGTAAATACTTACTGTTGGGACGGTTACAAAGAGCAGGTACGTTTTTTTACATTCTTGCACACACATAATGGCTATCTTTTGTCATTTATTGGCATATTGGAGTTAGCACTTCCATATGCCAATAAAATGTCCGCATATTCCGCATTGGTAAATTGAGCCATTTTAAACCACAACAAAGTCTTAAAAAAACGTTTGATAATAACAAAAAGTGACAAACAACAAAAAAACTTAACAAAATCACAAACGTTAACGTTTTTTTTTTGTTTTCGTTAATTTCACTTTGCTGTGTTTGTGATTTTGTTAAGTTTTTTTGTTGTTTGTCACTTTTTGTTATTATCAGACGTTTTGTTAAGACTTTGTTGTGGTTTAAAATGGCTCAATTTACCAATCCGGAATATGCGGACATTTTATTGGCTTAAGGAAGTGCTAACTCCAATATGCCAATAAATGACAAAAGATAGCCATTATGTGTGTGCAAGAATTTAAAAAAACGTACCTGCTCTTTGTAACCGTCCCAACAGTAAGTATTTACATTATTTTCAACTTTGCATTTGATACATTTCACAAAACATGTAACTAGTGGAATTTCGTCAACATGGTCCAATTGAGTAAAAAAAATTAACAACTCCGGTTACAAAAAAGATACCGAAACAAATTACATACCATTCAAAAGCCTAAACTTTAGAGATGTTTTAAAAAAAACAGAAGCCTTCCAGCCCCATTATTTTTTTTTTAAATGCATCGCAAAGTTGACTTTTAAATTTTTGTTCAACTTTTTTTTTAAGTTCGGGGGCCCACATTTTTGTTTTTAGCAATAACTTGAAACAAACATAATTTTTTTTAGAGCCGACAATCTTATAAAAGTCTATTAAAAAAAAGATTTTGGAGCTAGCTTTAAAAAACAAAAAGTTACATGTGTTCAAAGGTATAAAAATGGCAAAATTTCTAAAAAAAGGAACAAAAATCCTGTAAAAAAAATTACAAGTCCTAGATTTTTTTTAATTCTCAAAATAGGTGGGAGGCAACCCCACCTATCCCCCATTTTCGTATTTTCAACCATCTGCCGAAGACCCTGTATATAGGACTTCAGTTGAAAACCAAAATTTAGCAGGTTCTCTGTAGTATTTAAATAGAATATGTATTTCCATTAAAAATGATGTGCAAAGTTCGACATTTTTATAATAAACAATTCGTTTTAGACTTATATTTTAGCCTGTTTTCGGGATTTTCTATGATCAAATTAGCACATTATTTAGACAATATTCCTACATGTACCGTATAATTTTTGTAAGACCGTTATTTAATAGTAAATACCTAAACCATTGATGTAGCGAAACAGTTTTTCTCCGCTTCTCCTCCGGTGCCTAGCCTTAAGTCACAGTATAATAAAGAGTACTAGCGTACAGTCGTACAGTATGGTTACTCCCTGCCTCCCGTTGAAACGTTGAAAGTGCCGCCCACCCCCGCTCGTTAGCTCCCAGGTATCGGCTAGTACGTCTTATCTCACTCACACAAGCATGGTACGCGTTCACCTACACGAGCTTAGACTGTGTGCGTAGGAACGCGTTTGTTTCATACATTTGATCGCCAGTGACCGAGGTGTGCTTAAGTGCCACGCACATCGCCTTTTCCGCATAATAGGTATCCGGCTCACCGGTTACGAGGCTAGCCTAGCCCCCAATTCAATTGAGAGATAGGTTCGAACCTCCGGTAGGCGTGAAAATTACTTTGGGTTTTTTTTTAATGATATGGGTTTATTTCGTAAAATGTAAATAAAGTGGGGCAGAACATCCGTTTCCAAAAAATAATATTTTTAGTTTACACGCCTAGGAGACTCCAGGTAATACTAACATTTATGTGATTGTGAAAAGACTAAAGTAAAAACAAGATATAAACTGCAATATTCCCTAAGTCTGCTTACCAGAATCGTTCACCCATAACACTTGATATCCTATGTCTAAGCCAGCAATAATGACGAATAGGACTCCAGCAACCATGTAAGCCATGTAAAGGTAGAAATGCCTCGCATTAAAGTAGCCGACACAGTTGTTAAGCCAAGGGCAATGATGGTCCATGGCCAGAATGCAGCGATCGCAGACAGAGCAGTGGTGTGTGCGGGGTGGCTTAGGGGATATACACTTCTTGCATATACTAGAAGCTTCTGATATCAATGTAGCCTGCAACAAAGGGTAGAAGATAGCTCAGGTCAAACAAATACAAGTACAATAATTGATTTAACTGACAAGCCTGTGGTGCGGCCCTATCGACCCATCTCTCCCCGAGGGTTTAAAAAAGGCTTAGAAAATGCCCTATCACCAACCATACCAAAGAAAAGAGTTAGGTTACTTTAAAATTAACACAGAACATGAAATGTTATATTTACTTCTTGTTTATAGTGTTCGCTAGCTAGGCGGGCTTAGAAAATACTCTATCACCAAACATACCAAAGAAAAAGTTAGGATACTTAAAAATTAACACAGAACTTGTTTACAGTGGTCGCTAGCTAGGTGGGCTTATAAAATGCCCCAATTACCAAACATACAAAAGCAAAGCATTAGGATACCTAAAAATTAGCACAGAACATGAAATGCAATATTTATTTACTTCTTGTTTATAGTGGTTGCTAGCTAGGCGGGCTTAGAAAATCACCTAACATACCAAAGAAAAGAGTTAGGATACCTAAAAATTAACACAGAACCGCCTCCGTGACGTAATAGTTAGCCCATTCGCTTCACCCCAGGAGGTCGCGGGTTCGATTCCCGGTTGTGTCAACTTGTAAGACTCGGTTTGGTTGGTGGTAGGCCATTTTCTAAGCTCGCCTGGCTAGCTACCACCATCTTATCTAAGTCTTGCCGCCAAACATCAGTGTAAACAACATTGATGTGTTCCGGCTTGAAGATAAGATAGCCAGTTCTCCATTGCGTTGGGGAATCTTGGTAAACCCGCTTCCATCTTCGGCATCATCGTCACTTACCATCAGGTGAGATGATGCCAAAGGCTTACCAATAGTGTATAAAAAAGACAGAATATGAAATGTAATATTTACTTCTTGTATAAAGTGGTCGCTAGCTAGGCGGGCTTAGAAAATGCCCTGTCACCAACCATACCAAAGCAAAGCATTAGGATACCTAAAAATTTTCACAGAACATGAAATGTAATATTTACTTCTTGTTTATAGTGGTCGCTAGCTAGGCGGGCTTAGAAAATGCCCTATCACCAAACATACCAAAAAAAAGAGTTAGGATACCTAAAAATTAACACAGTTCACTTCTTGTATAAAGTGGTCGCTAGCTAGGCGGGCATAAATGCCTTATCACCAACCATACCAAAGCAAAGCATTAGAATACCTTATAATTAACACAGAACATGAAATGTAAGTTTTACTTTGTTTACTTTTAAAAATGCACACTTACCATTAAACATAAAAATTTTTGTATAAGGTAAAATATTAGAGTTTCTCACTTGCAAGTTCATTGTACCTATATAAAGTTTAAATATAACTGCTGGTTTAGATAGTTCGTAGAAAAGATCGCCACTGGGGCAATACAGTTCTTTAGTGGCGACCTCGTACCGGAAGATGCGTACGGCGTAGGGAGGCCTCCACTGGGTGGACAGACCTAGTGAAGGTCGCGGGAAGCCATTGGATGCGGAGAGCGCAGAACCACTCGTTGTGGTAATCCTTGAGGAAGGCCTTTGTCCAGAAGGACGTCTTTCAGCTGATGTGATGATGATGATAATGATTAGATAGCAAATATATAATGACTTACCGGAGGTGGATGGCCTGGAGGTTTTATAACCCCCATAATGTAGTGGAATACAATATTGACTAATAACCAGTTGCCAAAGATGACCAGGAAAATTGATGTGTTGGGACTTTGCTCCCACCAATATGGTAATCCAACCCAGTATGCGATGACAACTACAGCCGTTGTTAAAACACTAACACAGAAGACGAAAACCTGGAATTGAATATAACAAACAATTAAAGAACATTTAGTAATTAAACAAAAAACCAGACAAAAAGTGAGTTGGGCTCGCTCACTGAGCTGAAGGTTCATCCTTACCACCACTATAAAATAATAAATATAATCCCTATAAGCACTTATGGTACCTGTAAATACATCGAACTATATTTCACAGAGCTGATAGATTCTGAGTAAACTGACTTCATTTTAATCATTTAAAATTTTCTTTAAAGATTGTACTCAGCGACTAATAATAAAATTTTGTAACTGATGCCGCGTGTCTAGACAAAGGGATCCTATAAGGATTCCGTTTTCTCAATTTGTAGTACGGAACCCTAATAAAAACTTATAAGCATTTAGTTTGCTTTCATGTAAAATTATTTCATGACTAAACATTTCATGTAAAATTCTATCATGACTAAAATTGTATCATGTCTAAGATTTATTCTTAAAAATTAAAATTACAGTTACCTTCCCTAAGCAGTGTGCGAAGTTATCGACAAACCAGAAGATTGGTTCTAACAATATATCAATAGCATAGCTTTGACTCATGTGCTCGTTGTATGTGAGGGAGCGAATTGTCAATACAGCCTGAGAAATCTTCCACTGCAGGTAGCCTCTGAAAAAAAAACCGCACAGTGTTAATCATTTGTAATAGCTTTAGTCTACAATACCGCTTCGACTAAATCATTTACTCTGCATACAAACATAAATAATTTGGTTCTTATAAACTTAAAATCATACAGCTAAGAAAAAGAGAAACAGGCAAAATCGTTGAATGAAAGTGGTGTTCAAGTCTCATCGAGTCGGTGCAAAGGCACTCCAAAACAAACAAAAATTGAATAAACCCCTGCAAATATATAGTGATCAAAAGTCAACACATCCAGATTGGTGGTATTACGGTCTTATAGATTCTGATCTTGGTTTTTCTGCTGATGATCTTGGACACCAGCATCTTGTGGAGAGCCGCCTAGCATCTTAGGGCGTTGTGGATGCGGATGTTGATTTCTTCTTCTCTGCGGTTGATGTCAATACGGTAATACGGCCAATCTTGATGTACGGATGTGAGTCTTGGACACTAACACTAAAGGAGGAGAGCAAGTTCTTAGTGGCAGAGAGGAAAATATTTGGGAAGATCTTGGGACCTACTAGGAGAGATGATGGCAACTGGAGAGTACGGAAGAACCAGGATCTGAAAGACCTTGTCACTGAGCCCAACATAACTGGCGAAACTAAATCAGCCCGACTTCGCTGGCTTGGTCACGTACAGAGGATGGAAGAGAATCGCGCTGTTAACAGAGCGTACACGGGACGACCGACAGGAAAACGTCCGGTCGGGCGTCCCAGGTACCGCTGGAACGATCAGGTACAGAAGGACCTGAGCGCCCTCCAGAGACCTGATTGGCGTTAGGAGGCACAGAATAGGGACGAGTGGCGACTTTTGGTGTCGGAGACTAAGAATCTCTTTGGGTCGTTGAGCCAGTGAAGTACTAGTAGTAGTAGTAAAAGTCAAAACAAATAGAGGACCTACAAGTTTTACGTGCTGAACTGCTGGCTAGGCAAGAGTAGAGTGAAACTGATATCACCATCAATTATGTATTAATAATTGTAAAAAAAAAACTAAAAAACCACATACCACGGACAATCCGTACGCTACACTTTCATTTTTATATACTAACATGTGGTAATTCCAAGTGTGACTTACTGCTCCTAAAATTTCAAGCTCAAAAGCCTTCCAAAATTTAAAATTAGAATAATTACCCAATTAAAAGGATAAGTGATATGCTTAGTATATACAGACAATCACAAAAACTTCGATATTTTACGATAAAAATATAAGTTTGAAAAAACTAAAAACCGACTTCGAAATTAAATTCACTCAAAAGTATGAAATAATATTATTATACTTAAATACACAACATTAACCAACAATAACGAAATCAAAGGTGGATACGAATTAAATTAGGGGCTTAAAATTTTTTTTGAGGTTGGTGTCAGCAAACCATCGAATCTAAAACATTTGATACGTAACTGTGTTCTGGTACCGACCTCAAAAAAATTGAGCCCCTAATTTAATTCGTACCCACCTTTGATTTCGTTATTGTTGGTTAATGTTGTGTATTTAAGTATAATAATATTATTTCATACTTATGAGTGAATTTCATTTTGTAGTCGGTTTTTAGTTTTTTTAAACTTTTATTTTTTTTTCATTATTTTTAGTGATAATGCTATCTATCTAACAACGTTAAACCCAATCATCTACTCACCAATAGGAATAATCAAATCATAATACATGTGTTTTATTATCAGATACAACGTCCTGTGGCTTCCATCATCATCTCAGCAGATGATGATGGACGATTTAATTCCATTTAATCATCCATCATCAGCTCATCTGAATAACCTGAAAGAACACAACCTATCGGTCTATACATACCTATATATATATACACATATATATATCCATAATATTGAAAGAATTTGCCTCCAACTCCTAACCGTTAAGGAGTTGTACCTTTCTACATCAACTTACCAACATGAGATGATGACTAACAGACGCAAGTATTTTAGTAGCTTTAGAAAACATATGAATCATGTAATAAGTGTTTTAATGTATAAAAAATATATATGTATACATTCAAACATAGAACCTTCTCCTTTTTTGAAGTTGTTTAAAAATAATAGTTTAGCTACGAATACTACCTCTTCAAGGCAAAAAAGGCCTCTCTAAGAGTTCTCTTTTAGCCCTATTACACTGGGTAGTTCATTGTTTCAGCAAAATTCTGAATAAGGTACCTCCTATACAAATCCAAATTAGTTCTCTTAAGGCATATTACACTGGGTACTTCATTAATACAGGAAAAATCTGAATAAGGTAACTCCTACACAAATCTGAATTAGTTCTCTTTAAGGCATATTACACTGTGTATTTCATTATCTAAGTTTTCGTTATCATAACTTGTCAGTTCTATACATTTTGTATGGAAAAATAGGATATTCAGATACCCAAATACCAACTATGCATTAAGATAGTTCATAACGCCCTCAACAAAGTTTGTTTGAGTGGAACTCCTTGCCTGCGTCAGTGTTTCCCGATTCCTATAATTTGGGGATCTTCAAGGCAAGAGTGAATAGGCATTATTTGAGTTTGCGTGTACCATCCTCGACTGCATCATCACTTACCATCATGTGAGTTGCAGTCAAACGCACTCAAATTTTTAATAAAAAAATAAAATAAAAAAAAACCAGTCTTTGTAAACTTACTCCTGGTTATGCAGCCTTGGTCCAAAAATTTAAAATAAATTGTACAGCCACACTGTTCATAGTTTCTCGCGAAGCCTTCGTTGTGTTAAGAATAGACATACGAGGTGCGGTCCAAAAGTGTCCGGCCTAACAAAGAAAACAAGTAGATATATTTACAATTTTATTTTTATTTTTCGATATAGTCCCCCTCTATTTCAACGCACTTTGCAGATCTCGTGATAAGCATTTCTATCCCCTTATAAAAATATTCTGGAGTTTTGTCCTCGAAATGGGTAAAAACTGCTTGGGTCACTTCATCATCCGAAGAAAATCGTCTTCCCCTTAAGTCTGCCTTAAGTCTCGAGAACAAGTAGTAGTCGCTTGGGGCCAGGTCTGGGCTGTAAGGGGGGTGGCGAATTTCCTCGAAGCCACATTTAGCTACAGCAGCTTTGGCAATTGCAGCAGTGTGAACGGGAGCATTATCGTGGAGAAGCCGAACACCTCTACTAAGTTTTCCACGTCGTTTCTGCTTGATCGCCTCTCGCAACTGCTCAATAAGGGTGGCGTAGTAGCTGCCATTTACCGTGGTATTCCTTTCTTTTATGTCAATCATTAGTATTCCGTGACAATCCCAGAATACCGTTGCCATAATCTTTTTGGTGGATTGCGTTACCTTGGCCTTTCTAGGTGGCTTTTCACCAAGACGACGCCACTCCATCGATTCCCTTTTAGACAGGGGATCATAGTACAAAACCATGGTTTCGTCTCCCGTAACAATCGACTCCAAATAACTTTTTCCGTAACGCCTATACGCGTCTAAAACTTCTTGAGAACACGCTTTTCTCTCAGTACGCTGCAAGCTCGAAAGAAGTTTGGGTACCCACCTAGCACTAACTTTATTCATGTGAAGATGATCATGTAGTATCCTAAGTACTGAAGTTTTGGAAAGTCCGGTTCTTGCCGCTATTTCTTTAGTCTTTAGTCTTCGATCACTCAGAACTTCCTCTTCCACTAATTTAATACATTGCTCGGTGAGTACTTCTATAGGCCGGCCGGAGCGAGGTTCGTCGTCAATGGATTCCCGCCCCAATCGAAACTGTTTACTCCATTCTTTTACCGTGGAAAATGATGGAGAAGAATCCCCGTACACGGCATCCAACCTTTTTTTTATATCGGTCGGGCTGACCCCTTCCTTAGTCAGGAATTTGATCACGGAACGATATTCCAATTTGATCATTTCGAAAGTTTTCCGGATTCGTATCGTTAAAACGCCGTAAAATCAAAACTACAACCAACAGAAACGCCAAAACCAGACTCGAAAAAGCAGACTAAATGACAATCGCGATGACATCTTTTTTATTTTTTTTTAAGCCGCCAAATTTTTCCAGCCAGAAAGTTTTGGACCGAACAGGTACTGTGTGACTAGACATACATCCCTTATATTGGAATAGGTGCATAACAGACTACATAGTAAAAATTGGCTTTGACCAAAGTAAACCAGATCCCTGTCTGTTTACAAGAAAGAGAGGGGAAGAGAGGATAATCCTTGCCCTGTATGTTGACGATGGTCTGATAGCATAGTCCAGGGAAAAGGAAACAGAGAATTTCCTAAATAATATGAAGATGATATTTGAGCTCACCACCAAGCCTGCCAACTATTTTTAAACGACTTCAAAAAAGGAGGAGGTTCTATGTTCGACTGTATATTTTTTTTTATGTATGTTCACTGATTTTTCCGTCAATTGTACACCGATTTAAAAAAAAAATTTTATTCGAAAAAGTATACTCCCCAGGGGTCCCATTGTCACCAAGTCAGGATCTGATGATGGGATCCCAGGGAAATCGAGAGCAACCCTCCAATTACTCATTACGTAGACACTTATTACGTGATTCATATGTTTTCTAAAGCTACTAAAATACTTGCATCTGTTAGTCATGATCTCAAGTTGATAAGGTGTAACTCCTTAACGGTTAGGAGTTGGAGGAAAATTCTTTCAATATTATACTTAGATATATACATAGGTATATACAGCTATGCATAGACCGATAAGTTGTATTCTTTCAGGTTATTCAGATGAGCTGATGATGGACGATTAACTCCATAACTTTCATGTTACGGAATTAAATCATAAAAAGCCACAGGACTATGTATCTGTTAATGAAACACATGTATTATGATTTGATAATTCCTATTGGTGCAAAGGGCAGTGGAGCGTGCTATGCTAGGAGTTTCTCTGCGTGATCGAATCAGAAACGAGGAGATCCGTAAGAGAACCAAAGTAACCGACATAGCTCTCGGAATTGCTAAACTTAAGTGGCAGTGGGCAAGGCACATTGCTCGTAGAACAGATGGCCATTGGGGCAGTAAAGTTCTCGAGTGGCGACCACGCACCGGAAAGCGTACTGTAGGCCGGCCTCCCACTCGGTGGACTGATGACCTGGTGAGGTCGCGGGAAGCCGCTGGATACAGGGAGCGCAGAACCGGTCGTCGTGGAGATGCTTGGGGGAGGCCTATGTCCAGCAGTGGACTTCCTTCGGCTGATATGATGATGATGATGATTGGTGAGTAGGTGATTGGGTTTAACGTTGTTAGATAGATATCATTATCACTAAAAATAAACAAAATATAAATAAAAGTTTAAAAAACTAAAAACCTACTTCAAAGCGAAATTCACTCAAAAGTATGAAATAATATTATTTTACTTAAATACACAATGTTAACCAACAATAACGAAATCAAAGGTGGGTACGAATTAAATTAGGGGTTTAAAATTTTTTTTGAGTTCGGTGTCAGCAAAGCCATCGAATCTAAAACATTTGATACGTAAGTAACTGTGCTGGTACCGACCTCAAAAAAATTTAAAGCCCCTAATTTAATTTGTACCCACCTTTGATTTCGTTAATGTTGGTTAATGTTGTGTATTGAAGTAAAATAATATTATTTCATACTTTTGAGTGAATTTCATTTTGAAGTCAGTTTTTAGTTTTTTTTAACTTTTATTTTTTCTAGACATGGAAATAGAAAGACAGTTAGAAGGCTCGATACTGCTTAAACAAAAAACTTATGCCAGCTGTGTACTGAGGAAGTTTGGGATGAAGGAATGCAAGCCTGTGACAACTATAATATTGATGGCAGAAGATATGAAAGCAATGAATAAGGACCAAGATGTCAAAGTCAATACATTTCCATATCATCAAGGTATTGGAGCCCTTGCCTATTTAATGACCCGCAAGAGGCGAGACATAGCCTATGCCGTATCAGGGGCATCTTGCAATCTAAACAATCTAACCAATGATCATGTGCAGATTGTAAAGCGGATCATGCAATATATCAAAGGCACTATTGATCATGGCATCAAGTACAAACCAAACTTTGTACCTGACCTGTAATTCTAAAGTGACGCTGATCATGGCGGGGATGTGTACACTGGAAGATCTACCTCAGGCACTCTTTGCATGTTTGCTGGAGGTGCCATTTCTTAAAATCGCAAACGAAAGAATGTTGTAGACATATACTCGACGGAAGCGGAGATCTATGTAGCAAGTGAGACCGCTAGAGAAATAATATGGCTAAAACGTATTCTCAAAGATATGACAGGAGATGACTGTTGTGCATGTCTGTTTGTAGACAATGAATCAGCTATCAAGATTGCTCAGAACCCTCCAGAGTTTCACCAGAGGACAAAACATATCAGATTGAGAGCATTCTTTATCAGAGACTGCATCCAAGAGGGAAGCATTGATATCCAACATGTCAGTTCAGAAAAGCAGATCGCCGACATGCTTACAAAACCTCTGTATGGACCCAGGATGAAGAACCTGAAGACACAAGACAGAGTTTTCACATTCAAAAGAAGTGGATGTTAAGAATAGACATACTTTGGCTATTCTTGGCTATGAAAAACTCTATGGCATTGTTGTTATAGTGTTGTTTGTTTCAGAGCCTACAGTTTTGTCTCTCGCTTGATATATATTCTCTAGATGAAAAGTCAATAAATAAACTGTTTTTTCGGAATAATTCTGTATTTACATGTTGCACCATATGATCCGCGCTAGAACTGCCGTCAACCCTAACATGTCGGCTATCATAGTCGGGCATACACAAACCAGCAATAAACATTACACTTACTTAGTAGCAAGGAATAAAGCTAGATAAATATCAGACTGGATGAAAAATTTACAAATAGTTTCGGTTTGTAAGGAAAGTACCTTACTCGGATTTTCCCTGGAATAGTGAAGTACCCAGTGCAGAAGACCCTATTAAGTCCTAGTTATTCATTTTTAACTTACCGTGTTACTGTCTTTCGTTAAATAAATCATAAAGCTTACCTAATTCTCTGGAAGATTTGTTTCCATTTTAGTTGCCACTTTATAACCGCCATGACGATGCAGTAGGAATCCTAAACAATCTTCTCTATCTCTCATACATTTAACATAACTTTACGACTCTGTTTACGATTAATACAATAAAGCACAATACTTTCATGCTTTGTTAATTTCATTTCAAAAACACAGGATGGTCTCGCACAGAATTAAAAACAGAAATGAAATAAGTCATATGTGTCAGTGACAGTGTGACAGGCTGACACACAGGGCTGACAGGTGTCATTTTTTTTTTTTGGTTTCTTCTTTTTTTTTTTTTTTTTTTTCTTCGCCCTTTTAGGGCAGGCTAAGGCTCATTGGCCATACCGCCTAGTCTTCAGTATATGTTTTTCAGTAGTATTCACTTGTAGAATTCACGTCTTCAGTAATTTTCAGTAGTTTCTTCACGTTCACATCATATCATTGTCTATAAACTAACCTAACCTACATACTCTAGCAAAATGATAGCACTTTTGCTAAAGCTTGCTCGGACTTCTTGTGGGAACTCAAAACACAGTATACACACTTTTATTTCATTATCCTACACAAGAAACACATAAATGATACTTCGCTGATAAATACACTATCATTATTACACATCGAAAACCACTAAATGTAATTTTTCGGATAATAAAAGAAAAATTACAAACTGAACGCTACAAATTCCCGCCAAAAAGTCTTTTGGTTTCTTCTTTCCGGCTTACAAAAAGCGCGGAAAAAGCAAAGGTTACTTAGACCATACAGCCAGGTCTGACGTATTTAAGCTTCCTTAGCTTTTGGATTTGTAATGCTAGTGCCGGTGCATTACAAATCTTCTCTGAAGTTCTTGACAGCATTTGCAGCAGCTACATTCTGAGGTGGAACACCCAGTTGCTGTAAGGCGTCTATAAAACTGCACCTAGAGCAAGTTGGGTTCTCACGTCCTCCTTCGTTTTATTTTCTTGTTCTCCACATTGCTCACGTGCACTAGACGATTTTCTCCAAAAAGCACCACTTTTTAAACAAAATCCTAGCAGAAAACAATGAAAAAACAACAAAATAAAACTACGAATGCGTCTACCACAAATCCCGCCAAAAAACCCAGGTGTCAATTATCCATCGCGATGTAGTTTTTTAAATTTATCTTGGCCATGGAATCAAGTCCTTCAGCCCAATTCATAAAATGTTATTCACTTCTTTCAGTATTTTTCACAATCATTGTCATCTCTGTCACTAGTACTATTTACAAACTAACCTTATCTACACACTTCAGCTAAATGATAGCACTTTTGCCGAAGCTTTCGTGGACTTTTCGTGGGAATTCGACAGCATACACACACACACACACACACACACACACACACTTTTATTTCATTATCCTACACAATAAACACATAAATAGTAGGTACTTTGATGAGTAATACACTATCAAAATTATATATCAAAAACCTTGAAATGCAATTTTTCGGATAATAAAAGAAAAAGATCAAACTGGACGCTACAAATTACCGCGAAAAAGTCCTCTATACAGTGTGTATTGGATAGGGTTACCGATATTTTAAGGGCATGTAATATACCACATTTCATTGACGAAAAATTCCCCATTTGGGGATCGCATCCTTCTCCTCTATAAAATGGCAGCCATTTTAATTTTCAATGTATTTGTTTGTAGTTGTTCATCCAAAAATATGTTTGAAAAAGGCCTCCCCCAAGGATTTCCATGACGACCGGTCCTGCGCTTCCCGCATCCATCGGCTTCCCGCGATCTTCACCAGGTCGTCGGTGCACCGCGTGGGAGGCCTGCCTACTCTACGTTTTCCGGTGAGCGGTCGCCATTCGAGAACTTTACTACCCCATCGGCCATCTGTTCTACGAGCTATGTTATTTTACATAGATAGCTCGTAAATACTAGTAAAATAACTAAGTATGAATACTCGTAAAGTACCTAATTATAGTAGATTGTTATACAAGGGATGTAAGAGAGCTATTACAAAATAAGATCCAATGAGGGCGCTAATGGATTGAGTGCACCCGAGATATTTTGACGACCGAGCAAGCGAAGCGAGGGTGGGAGAATATAGTTCGAGGGTGTAATAGCTACTTACAACCGAGTTAAGCATTCTACTTTTTAACATCATTCATGCGAGGTAAGTTGAGTAGAAACTCTACAGTGATGATGGTTAGAGAGCTGACTGAAATACAGAATCAATACATATTCTGACAAATTGATTGTAAATATTCATAGGATTTTACGTACATCGGTCTCTGGATTTGTTCGGTAAAAGGCTTTTTACGACATCTTCTGCTTCGAGATGAAAGAAATCAGGCGTGCAGGCCAGTTCTTCATCGGATGAAGTACTTGACATGCTGTACTAACACTTTTAACTAGTAAAGACTAGTAATAACGTAGTGAACAAGCAGCCATTTCCATTGTTTTTTTCAGTAAAAAGTTTTCTTATCATTTTATAAAAAAAAGAGATTGTTTCACTAAGGAGTTTTGAATAGGTTGAACTGTAAATTACATTTTACAATTCAAGCATAGTGTGACGTAAAGTGATTTGAAAATGGAACGGCTTAAGAAACAATGCATTGTTTTGCAAAATAATGTCAACTTACACAGCCTCTTTGTACAGTAGTAAATCCTATTGATTGAGCATTTATGATGTAAAGTTATTTTAAAATGGAACATCTAAAGAAACAATGCATTGTGTTTCAAATGCCAACTTACACAGCCTCTTCGTACGAAAATAAATCCTACTTACTGAGCGTGTATGATGTAAATATTTTGATCTCTAAAAATCCATTAAGCAATAAAACAGCATATTTACTAAATACTTCAGAGCTGTCATTAATTAAGTCGTCATGTGACTGTTAACAATTTGTTTAGTAGGTCAATTGCCCGAGCAGTAGGCGCGTGCGCGGCGCTGCAGGTGCGTGAGCGAATGGCCGCTTAGATATGGGTCTAGCACGAACAAACCCACTCGAGACACCTCCGTCGATTTGTCAACACGACCAGTCAATACATGACGATAGTGCAGGATAAACATTAGTTTACGCCTCAACAGTAGGCTGTCCAATCCAACCATTCCATATTCGAACATAGTGGAGAAGAGACTGATAAGGATATACATTGTACATCTTCCTGTAAACATATTTTGCCATTTTTTTCTGGATCTTCTCCAGCATGTTATCATATTTGGTTGTAAGGGGATCCCATACAACAGCCCCAAATTTCAATACGCTGCGAACGTATGCATTGTAGAGCATTCATGCCGCCCTGGTGTCAGTGAATGAATAAACCGTTCTCATAATGAATCCCAGAGTTATTTTTACCCTCTTACATATTGCCAAGACCTGGTCATCAAATGTTAATTTGTGAATTGAAATTTAATCCAAGATCCTTTACCTCCTCCACACGAACTATCGGCTCCCAATCTAAGCTGTAAACAGCGGCGTATGTCAGGACTCTAGTAAAGGTGATTACTTTGCACTTGGATTGATTAAGTTCAAGTCTTTTCACTCGTGACCATTCCTCCACAGCAGTAATATCGGTCTGCAGTGCAGCACTTTCTTCAGGTCCCTTTACATCAACATAGAGTTTGAGATCATTCGTAAATAGTAGACATTTAGAATGTTCTACTACTGCCGGCGAGCTAATGATCTTAATCAGATATTGTGTAGGACCTAACGTGCTATCCTGACTAACTCCTGATCGAGTATAGTAAAGTTTCCAAACGGATGCCCTCCAATTGGACATATTGACTCCTGTTCTTAAGGTAACTAGCAAAAAACTTTAAAAGTTCAAGGCTAATCCCGAACATAGCACCAAATGTGCTAATAGAATGTCACTTTCCACTACATCGAATACCTTTCTGAAGTCAAAGTAGACCGTGTAAAATCACTCAATATTGTAAACTTCAGCTTACAATATTTGGTCACAGCATGCTCTATACGTTTAAATACACTTAGATATTTTTCGCCGGTCGTTCTAGGAGGTACTCGTAAATACACCAAACAACAAATAATTTGTTAATTTCTCCACGTCAGTTTTGCAAATAGTAATTCTTTATCCTTCTAGGAGGTACTCGTAAATACACCAAACAACAAATAATTTGTTAATTTCTCCACGTCAGTTTTGCATTACTCTCATGACAGAACAGCTGTCATGAATTGTCAGAAGAACTCCACCAAATCCCGTGTCATTTGAAAAGTCTTTACGTAAAACCTGAGTACACAACTTAGGAGGAAAAAGCTCAGCATTCATACAGACTGGTTCAGAAAAGTCTCACTGAGAGCTGTAATATGAATCGGTTCAGATTAAAGAAGATTCGTTCTAAATACAACAGATATTTTTATTGACCGTATAACTTTCAGATTTTGAAAATACATGACTATTTTTATTGGTCGATTACGATTTTTGCCTTTTGCCACGAAAAACTGTCGCCAGGGCTTGACGCAGATATCAGCCGCCCAGTTTGTAGGCATCAGTATAGTATCGACTAGTCGACTGGGTACACCTCGTTTGAAACAAGCATAATTACCTTTTGATTTCAGAGTTTACACGGTGCATGTGTCGGTACCACTGTTCTTTTGGAGATGCCCGCTTACTTTTTTGCCGAAAGTTCCCATCTTGACATAGTACAGGTGCAGATATTGTAATATTTCTGATGCCCGAAGCAGACTGCCAACCGGATTAGCTGTTCCACGTAATGTTTAACTTCTGCGTCCAGTTGAACGTCAAGGCCTCACTTCTCACCATCCTCGGTATTGTCTACTGCAGTTTCTTGTGGGGCTTTCGTCGCTTCGCTGAATATCTTCGCCACTGCGTTATTTAGGCTATGTCCATCATCTAACTATTTTTTAAATTGAATCAGTAGTTTCGAAGATTACCTCCTACATACAAACATACAAACCTTACCTCTTTATGGTTATAGATGAGTAAATTCATTCCTTGTTCACCCACAAAGTGATCTGCCTGGAGGTCTGTATTTATCCTCCTGTTTAACGATGCTTAAAGTAAAACTATTATTAAAACCCGACTACTTAAAATGTATCCTATATCACTCACAGTATCAAGTCGAATCTAACCATACCTTTTACTCCAAAATCCATCAAGCCATTTGGGCAACTAGATTCAGCCAAAGAAACAGACATGCTTACACATGAAAAGTTTTACCCTAATTTTTGGGCATCGGGAAAAAAAAGCGCGACGTTCATTTTCTTACATTTTTAAGAAAAAGAACGTCGCGCTATTTTTCCCGATTTGGGTTAAATTTTATACAAAAACGATCATTCTTTGATAATTGAAAAACAAAAATTAACAAAAGACATGACTATACAGGTGATTGGTAAGTAGTGCAAATCTTCTTAAGGGGATAAACTACATATAATTTAGAACAAAAAAAGTCATATTATCTGGCGGTCGGAAATCAATGGTTTTCGAGTTAAAGCCCATTTAACTTTTAAATTTTGTGTGTAAAACGCATTTGTTTGAATGTTTTGTGATTTTCCAAAAAAAAACTAAAATATAGTTGACTTGCAAAATACGATAAAAACTTCCTTATTTTATTATCTTTCAATTAAAATTCTTTTCAATTAAAAACTTTCAAAAAAAAATACAAATAAGATGTAACAAAAAACAATGATTCCTGTCAAAAGGGTGCCTCAAATCCCATACAAATGTTAAAGAATTATTTTTTTAAATTCCAAGATTTATGCTGTTTTTCGCATTAACATAAATCTATGACCCTCTACCATCATCGACTAACTTTGATTCACAAGCTCATCCAAAAATTCGAACTTGATTTTTTTTTGTTGGATAAATTAGTATGGGACTTAAGACACCCTTTTGACAACAATCATTGTTTTTTATCGTATTTAAAATAAGGAAGTTTTTGTCGTATTTTGCAAGTCAACTATATTTTAGTTTTTTTTTGGAAAATCACAAAACATTTAAACAAATGCATTTTACATACAAAATTGAAAAATTAAATAGGTGTTACCTCGAAAACCGTTGATTTCCGACCCCCAGTTAATATGACTTTTTTTGTTCTAAATTAGATGTAGTTTATCCCCTTAAGAAGATTTGCACTACTTACCAATCACCTGTATAGTCATGTCTTTTGTTAATTTTTGTTTTTCAATTATCAAAGAATGATCGTTTTTGTATAAAATTTAACCCAAATCGGGAAAAATAGCGCGACGGTCTTTTTCTTAAAAATGTAAGAAAATGAACGTCGCGCTTTTTTTTCCCGATGCCCAAAAATTAGGGTAAAACTTTTCATGTGTAAGCATGTCTGTTTCTTTGGCTGAATCTAGTTGCCCAAATCCTTTGCACTACTTACCAGTCACCCTGTATAGAACATGGCATACGTCAGGGTGGACTCATATCTCCGGACCTCTTCAACATTTATACATCAATGGACTGATCGGGGAGCTGAGGAGCACGAAGGTCGGCTGCCACGTTGGTAAAGTTTTTGTGAACAACCTCAGCTACGCCAATGACATGGTGCTCCTTAGCCCCTCGATCAAACGCATCAGAAAGCTGCTGTCAATCTATGAGCATAATGCTGATGCTCATGGACTAAAATACAATGTCTTGAAAGTGAATTGATGATATTTAAAGGGAGGGGTCCGGGGAACGTACCTGAAGTTAAATTGAATGGTTCGGCAGTTCGGGTTGTGCAAAGGTTTTGGTACTTATGTCACATACATCATCATATCAGCCGAAGGAAGTCCACTGCTGGACATAGGCCTCCCCCAAGGATCTCCACGACGACCGGTTCTGCGCTGCCCGCATCCAGCGGCTTCCCGCGACCTTCACCAGGTCATCGGTCCACCGAGTGGGAGGCCTGCCTACACTACGCTTTCCGGTGCGTGGTCGCCACTCGAGAACTTTACTGCCCCAACGGCCATCTGTTCTACGAGCAATGTGCCCCGCCCACTGCCACTTAAGTTTAGCAATTCTGAGAGCTATGTCGGTTACTTTGGTTCTCTTACGGATCTCCTCGTTTCTGATTCGATCACGCAGAGAAACTCCGAGCATAGCACGCTCCATTGCCCTTTGGGTGACCTTGAGCCTTCTTATGAGGCCCATAGTAAGCGACCATGTCTCAGTTCCGTACGTCATCACTGGCAACACACATTGGTCGAAGACCTTGGTCTTAAGACACTGCGGTATCTGGGACGTAAAGATATTGCGAAGCTTCCCGAACGCTGCCCAGCCGAGTTGGATTCGACGATTGATCTCTTTCTCGAAGTTGGACCTACCTAACTGGACTGTTTGTCCCAGGTATACATATTCGGTAACAACTTCGAGTGTAGAGCCTCCAACCTTCAGAGGAGTAGGTATGACACGGACGTTTGACATAATTTTCGTCTTGTCCAAGTTCATTCTAAGACCCACTTGTTGGGAGGCTCTACTGAGGCCATCGAGCATTGTGCCTAAGTCGTCCATAGTCTCAGCCATGACCACGATATCGTCAGCGAATCGAAGGTGGGTGATGTACTCGCCGTTGATATTGATGCCTAGTCCACCCCAGTCCAAAAGCTTAAAAACATCTTCCAGGGCGGCGGTGAACAGTTTCGGAGATATAACGTCTCCCTGTCTCACCCCTCGCTGCAGCTGGATAGGTTTCGAGTTTTGATCCTGGAGGCGAACCGACATGGTGGCGTTTTCATACAAACACTTCAGCACTTCGATATATCGATAGTCAATTTGGCACCTCTGGAGAGACTGTAACACAGCCCAAGTTTCGACCGAATCGAAGGCTTTCTCATAGTCCACGAACGCCAAGCATAGTGGCTGATTGTACTCTTCGGTCTTCTGTATAATCTGCCGCAACGTATGTATGTGGTCTATGGTACTAAATCCTTTTCGGAAACCGGCTTGTTCGGGAGGCTGGAAGTCGTCAAACCTGCGTGCGAGACGATTCGTAATGTTGTAGACATGGCTCAGAAGTGAGATGGGTCTGTAGTTCTTCAGCAGGGTATTATATCATACAGACACTTGCGAGACGATTCGTAATGACTCTCGAAAACAGCTTGTAGACATGGCTCAGAAGTTCTTCAGCAGGGTGTTGTCACCCTTTTTGAAGAAAAGCATGACCACACTTCTGTGCCATGCCTTAGGCGTTTGTCCCTCAAGTATAACGGAATTAAATAATTTCTGAAGAGCTTTAAGTACCGGTGTTCCACCTGCTTTCAGAAGTTCAGCCGTAATTCCATCATCACCCGGTGCCTTATTGTTTTTAAGCTGTTTAAGAGCCATTCTAATCTCGTACAGGCTGACGTCCGGGATATCTTCGGTATAGTGTCGGGTAAGTCTAGCTCTTGGGTCTTTAGCCAGATCGCTAACAGGCAGACGTGTGGTCGTGTACAATTGTCCGTAGAACTTCTCAACTTCTTCCAGCAACTCAGTCTTAGACGATATGATCCTGCCGTCCTCAGTCTTCAGCTTGGTCAGTTGGCTTTGACCAACAGACAGATCTCTCGCGAACACTTTTGAGCCTTTGTTGTTCTCAATCGCCTCTTTAATACAATTTGTATTATAGTGGCGCAAATCGCGAGTTAAAGACTTAGAGATCTGCCTGTTTAGTTGCCGATACTGAGTAGCGTCTTCAGAGGACTGCAAAACCAATTTGCGTCTTTCTTCCATGAGGTTGCTGGTGAAGTCAGAGATTTTTTTGGTTCTGTTTGAACGGCGAATTTTGAAAATCTTAGACCCGACCGTTTGGACAATTTCCACGAATCTGTCGTTATAATCGTTCACATTCTCGCAGTCTCCTAGGCATTCGAAGCGATTGTGCAGCTCGAGCTGAAAGTTTTCGGGGTTTTGAAGCTGGATGGGCGCTGGTCGGAGTGTGGACTTCATCAGTCGACATCTTTCCAGCTTGGTCTTTAGATTCAATGTGCCTCTTACCATTCGGTGATCGCTTCCTGTTTTGACTGAGTTGATCACAGAGACATCATTGAATATTTGCCTTCTCGTCGACAAGATGAAGTCGATCTCGTTCTTCGTTACGCCATTGGGATGCAACCATGTCCACTTTCGCTGTTTAGGCTTTTTGAAGAAGGAGTTCATCATAAAGAGGCCCTCCTTCTCCATAAAGTCGGCCAGCAGCTGGCCACGTGCATTTCTCTCTCCATATCCAAATTGCCCCACTCTCAGCTCACCATCACTTCGTTTGCCCAGTTTCGCGTTAAAGTCCCCCATAACAATGGTGTATTGGGTCCGGGAGCTATTATGTAGAGCTCTGGAGATATCCTCATATAGGAGCTCCACTTCGTCGTCGGAGTGTTGTGCGGTCGGTGCATATACCTGAATAATTTTCAGCGAATACCGTTTGGTAATTCGGAGAATAAGGTACGCTACCCTCGTCGAAACACTCTCGATCCGGACCACATTGTTAATGAGGGACTTGTGGACTAGAAACCCGACACCACCCTCGGACAGTTGGTCGCCCTCCCGGAAATAGAGCAGGTTTCCGGATTTAAGGATAATGGAGTCCTCCCCCTCTCTTCGGACTTCACACAATCCTACGATGTCCCATCGTAACCTGCTCAATGCTTCCTCGAGTTCTGTTAACTTTACGTCGGTTCGCAGTGTGCGCGTGTTGTAGGTTGCCAGGGCCAGAGGTCTTTTGTTATGGTAGCCTGGCATCTGCCGGGGATTCTTCGCACCCCATGCCCCGCCGTTACCTTGACCGCTACCGGAGCCAGGAATAGCGGGGCCGCCGGGGACTAGGGGCCGTTTTTTATTTGTGTCGGTCATTTGGGGGGTGTTGCCGTAATCGCCACGCTTGGCAGGCGGGTTGGCGATCGCAGTGTTGCAGATTGGCTGCAAGTCACGGAAAGACGCTGCTGCCCATCCTCCGGTTTAAGTCCCTTAGTCGGCTCTTACGACACCTATTGGATGAAATAGGATGGCCCTATTCTAAGCCGGGAGCCATACGGTCACATACACCGGAACTGAAAGACGATGAAGATATGGAGCGAAAGAGGAGGGTGCTTTCGGTCCGGTTGAATAAGCTAGCACGCAGCGAATTCAAGCTGACATCGTTGAATGCGGTCAGTGTTTCTTCACCTGCCAACTCTGGGTTGATTTTAAGCGTAAATCTTACAACACCATGTGAGCGCAATACAATTCATTTCGCACTCTCATGCGTTTGCATCGATATTGTAGCGCATTGGGCATATTCACCGGAGCGAGAGTGCCCGACTACTTTGCTGTAATAAGGACTCGTGTGGCCTTTTTGAACACGCTTATATTAGCTTAACCTGTATGTATGTATGTTTGTAACCAACTCCTTTGCACTCGATTTTGACCCACTTTAAACGGACAGATTAAATTCAAACTTTGTACATTTATCAAGAATCAGTAACAATACAATAATTTCATAAGTTTATCTCATTGACCTGAACTAAAAAAATACTAATGTTTAATTAAAACTAAAAAAAACACGCGTTTAAAGCACATCGAACTAAAAAGTGAAAAATAATTCTTAAAGCTGATAACTTAATTAACGAAAAATACTAGTATTATTGTGAAAAAAGCGTGGTCTGCTTTGTGTCATATTTTTCGTATATCGAGCAACCCACGCTTTTTTCACAATAATACTAGTATTTTTCGTGCATTAATGTTTTCAATATTAAGAATTCTTTTTCACTTTTTAGTTCGATGTGCTTTAAAAGCGTGTTATTTCGTTTTTTAAACAATGTATTTTGGAAGAGACTGCGCCGCTGTGATATCAGTATACTCCAACCTGCTAGTGACGGCATTAATAGCCCGTTGCACAGATATTGGCTATCTGTGCATTTAAACAAGAAAAGAAAGTGACGAAACGGTGAGCAGTGTAGTATGAGGTCTGTTATAATTTACATTTTTAATACTTTATTTTACTATGGCTTTATTCGACTGTGATAAAGAGTATTTTTTTATTTTTTTATTATCATACTATACATTTGGCACTGAAAAAATCTACATAATAAATTAGGTATCAACCTAACCAAATTCTTTGATGAAGTTGAAAATCAAAGTTTTGCTCAAAAATAGTGAGGATATGAGTGTTCGTACAAAAAATATCGTAACAATTTTTCCTTCTTTTTGTCAACGTAGTCTTTATTATTTGCTTCGGAGAGACTTTCATCACTCGTTTCTTTTTCCGGCTCTAAGAGTTCAATTGCTTCTTTAATTAGTGTTAACTCTTGTTCTTCAAATGTAAATTGCTCAGGTTCTTTAATTGGTTTCCATTTAAAACGATGTTGATTAGCTATATTCTTTTTTAATCTCTGATTATGTGTTGCCAATATGTTTTCTAAACCACCGCCCACTTTATATTCATTTGGTGCTGGAGTTGGATCTCTCTTATTAAAAAAACGACGAGCGCGGTACAATGGACCCCAACGAACTGCTGGTAAACATATTGGTTTTTTTAAGTTATATTGACATGGTCCTGGAGTTCTTTGCTTTCCGTGTACAGGCAGCCAATCATTCCAAGGATGGAATCTTCCCTCTGATGAAGAAAAAGGGGCTGCTTGTTGAAGGTAAAGAGATCTTGATTGTTTTGTATTTTTTTGCGGGAAATCAGCAGGACTTGGTGAATCAAGTTGTTTTATAAGTGGTTTTGTTCTAAGGGTACTGGATCTGAACATCCAAGTAAGAGGTAAACAAGTGTTTTCGTCATTTCTTTCATCTGTCATATTATCTTCGTCATCAACATCATCATCTATGACGGGGTTGTTTTTAAATCTCCTAGCCGAACAACCAAATGGTGCCTTTGAACAGTTTACAAAATTTCCTATTTTTATTTGAGGTGAATATGTAGCTGGACCTGGAGTCTCCACAAAATATCGTTTAAACCTCTGAGCTTTTGTTCCAAAAACTGGAGGAACTGGTAATTTAGTATGACATATGCATTCTGGGGATTCAGGCAGGTCAAAGGTTCTTTTGATATTGTACGTCGTAGGATTTGGGCGAATCTCATGTTGAGGAACACTAAACCTTTTAGCTTTGGGTCCTAAATATTGTAAATCAGTACCTTTAGGCAATTTAAGAGTGTATGATGCAGGACCCGGACGACCCTCGATGACATGTCTCCTTTGAACCATTTCAATGTAACGTAATTGCTGAGATGTTTTTCTTTTATGTTCTCTGAATTTTTCAATACAAATTTCAAATTCTGTAGGTTTCTTATCAATACTGTAATCGGCTGGGCCTGGTCTTACTTCTAAAGATGTCATAGTTCGATTCGATTTCCATTGACTCCATTTCCATCCATGATAAAAAGCAGTGGCTTCATTCACCCTGGCATCATAAATTGGTGGACATTCTTCACCTATTTCTTTTAATATTTGTTTCGCAGAACCACCAGGCACGATATCATAACCTACATGTGTTTTTGAAGGTGATGAAATTCCGACACCTAGGGTGGAGTGAGGAGGAGCCCCTTTAAAAAGTCTTCTTCGAATATTTCCTTGACATATTATTTCCTGTTCTTCTTCTTCTTCTTCTGTGCTACATTCGCAAATATTTGGAAATCCACAGCGGCACAATAAATCCTCTAAATCATTTTCACTAAAAGTTTCATACGAAAATCTCGGAGTTCTTGATTTTAGCGATGCACATCCTGGTATGGTTGATGGAATGGAAGTGTTATAGATTGAATGAGTCCATATCGTAGCTGCTGTTGCTGTTTTCCGGGGAGAGTTTGATAAAAAAGGAGCTTTATTTGATTTCACTGACTTTTTAGGATATTGATACGAGCCAGGATCTAAAAGAGTATTACATTCAGAAGGCTTTAGAAATCGGTTAGCTAAAGAATAAGCCATTTCTTTGAAAAAACCATTTACTAAATTACAGAATGATGTTTACAAAGTACCTATAAATATTTTCTAAAATAGGAAGATGGAATCTAAAAAAGGTGGCTTTGCAAAAACATGTCACAAATAAACTGTCACGCATGTTTATTGAATTTCAAGATGCAAAAAGTCGTGGTCGCGTAGATTTATCTATAAAAAATATACCAAACATAGATATACTAAAAATATAACTTTTTTGATCTAAACCTAAGCTCTTCAGAGACATTCTTATCTGTAGCATAGTTGAGAAATAAACAAGCTGTTGCCAAGGGCTTCACCTACGTGGATATCAAGGGTGGCCGATGCGCAAGCCACAAGCGGTTCGAGGGTTTCATTTGTTATATAGAAATTTTGCCCTGCCAATTACCAACACTTCAAAAAAACTGCCAAATCGATCGAACCGTTCTCAAGTGACAATCCTTTTTAGCAAAGTATGGTTGTTTATAATGTACGATAATAAAATCAAAGTGTGTAAGCTATGAATCGAGTTCCCACAAGAAGACGGCGAAATCTTCAGTAAAGTGAATCCTTTTAGGGTTCAGTAGTCAACAAGGAACCCTTACAGTTTCGCCATGTCTGTCTGTATGTCCATCTGTCTGTCCGCGGCTTAGTTCAGAGACTATAAGCACTAAAAGATGTTATTTGGTATGGGTATACTGGTACATATTAATTACGCCGAAAAAGAGGTAAAATAAAATCTTAAAATAATAATTAGGGTACCTCCCCTACATGTAAAGAGGATGTGATTTTTTTTTAGTCAACAAACCCTATCGTGATGGGTATCGTTATGAGGAGTAAGGGTCCAATTATATCACTAGAGACCCAAGTCAACCTCATCTGCACGCAGTACTCCCTGCTTAACAACTAACGAGGCTCGTGCGTCTCTTTAGGTGGTAGGCTCCGGCCACCAAGCCAAGCGTCTTCCAGACGTGTTCCGGTATAGTGCATTGAGAAGCCATTAGTGAAGGCGGGTCCGTACAGTAGCGCTGAGTTGTTATACCGTTTCGATGTCAGAGTGTCGCTGCACTTGGCGGCTAGTCTTGGAGGGTAAGGTAAAGGAACCAATCATGGACGATTTAGAAATTGTTTTTTGTTTATGTCTTTTAATTTGAGATGGGTTATCCTGTTGGACCTGAGGTAAGGCTATGTATGATTAAAAAGTCTTTAATAATTAAAAATACTGAATTCCTAGGAGACAATAAAGAAAAAAATACATTTATGAAAAAGTAGACCGTGTTTGCGTTTCCTAATATGGACAGCCAAATTTTAATTTTAGACACCCCGTCATGGATGGTACCTTGTCATGGATTTACCGAGATAAATTTAAATTAATTAGAGCTATTAAGGGAATCTAAATGCTATGGAAATGGTGTTATGTTTTATATGACCTATTTGGGTTTGGGGAATAGAGGGGCCATGGGCCATATGAAACCAGAAACGCTCTAGTTATAGACGGCCATTCATGAACACTGTTGTACATTACTGGGTAGACATAAAATAAATTCATAAGATGTACATTAAACTGAAAGTCTGGCTTTACGTAACGGCAAAACACAAATAGTACTATTTTATGATTAAATCCAGTGATGGACCAAATGTCCATGATTGGGTAAACAGCTAAATTAAAATCCAGTCATAAACACTCATAATTTTCCAATACAGCTTATTTTCCAATAACCGCTCTGGTTGAGGGCATGTTTTGTACGAATTGTTAGAATAACATGAAATATTACTTTTCTTGTATATAGCGCTCAATATTTGCAAATTCGATTGTTTCTATGGAAAGTCCGTATAAGTATATGAAGCTTTCAAACCTTGTAAAATCATGTCTTGTGTCGGGATTTTTATTCACGTACATTCTGTTTACTGTGCGAAGTAAAAAGACTCAAAGTCTACCATTTTCGAAAATTTCATTGTTCTGTGCCCTCATTTTTTGGAGTTGCCGGACCACTTTTCACTAAGCTACTAACAGTATGTCTATTACTTAGTTAGCCCAACCTATTTTGAAGTATGCAAGATTGTGGCATAGTTACTCATTCATTTAAAAACCATGATGACGGACATTATAATGATTTGTTTACACATTTAACATAAAAATGTTTTTTTTTGTTCAATTGAGATTTCCTGTTGAGAAACATCCATATATAATTATCTTCCCACGGACGAAAAAAATTTTCGATTCACCAAATATTAAGCCACAAACACGACCTTTTACCCCAAAGAATTGCTACTAATGACAAATTCTCGCGACCAAGTGCGGGTGTAACTTCGGCGACATCGCGATTGAACTCATGTTCGGTACTGTTTGACGTGAGCCGGCAGCGGCGGAGGCAGATGGAGCTAATTGAGCGAACGAACTTTAAATAGAGGGTGAATTTTTTTAAGTGTAAGCTTAAAAGTGCTCTTTTTTGTTAGAGTCAAGTGTCCTCTCCCCCCCTCCTGCCAGCTAAACCGCTGTTTCAGCACATCAGGAAAAAAATGTAAATAGGAGGACATATAATAAATTTAAAAGAAAATCTATGACGCCTAAGTGGTCTTTCTTAGTTTAGCAGTAATAGCCGACCAACTTAAGGGTGTGCAGTTGGATTTGTAAAAAGTTCATTGTTTCCATACAAAATTTTCTATTACCAACTGAAAATATAATTTTATTGTTTAAAATATATACATCTACTTTAAGAAAAGACTACTGAACCCTACTTTGCGTGAGTCCGACTCGCACTTGGCCGGTATTTACGTTTGGAATTGTAACTCTTTACCTAATTGTGCAAAGAAAAAGTTTAATCCTATTTTACTATGATATGTTCGGCAATATGTTATTCTATAAAATGAAGTTTCTATGTTGCCTAATTGGACCATGGTCTGTTGATGTAAGGAGATCGTAACTATGGTCCAGGAGTGAAATGCTATGTTTTTCGGCAAATATTTATAATTAAGGATTATGAAAGAATACAAATGTAAGTAGGCTATACTAGGTATAGGAATTTTTATTACGTATTAAAAAAATATTTAACAATGAATAAAGGGGTTGGAACATTTTTGTACGCAGCCTGGCATAGTGAAAATATCAAATTCTTCAGGCGCACGATTGAACCCATATTTTTCTATAGGGAATGCAAATACAAAAAAAAAAATTGACTGTAGCGTCACGATGCTGAGATATTTAGAGTTAAAGGTTGTATAACAATAATTTCCCTATTTATATCTCAAAGTATCATAGTTTAGGCCAAAATTCGGTTCCTATTTGCATTCCCTATTAAAAAAACATTTGGTTAGTGGTATGAGATTTTCATAGCCCGCCTGGCTAGCTACCACCATATTATCTAAGTCTTGCCGCTAAACATCAGCGTTAAGAGCATTGATGTGTTCCAGCTTAAAGATAAGATAGCCAGATCCCCATTGTGTTGGGGACTCTTGGTAAGCCCGCTTCTATCTTCGGCATCGTCGTCACTTACCATCAGGTGAGATGATGCCAAGGGCTTACCAATTGTGAATTTAAAAAAAACAATCGTGCGCGAAATACTTCTGACTATTAAAATAACTCTGAAAGAGACAAAGTAAGCTACAAAATCCTTACTTTTTCATCTTATCAGCTCATATACGTCCCCAAGGAGGGGCTCGAGCCTTAATTAGGGCAAAGCGGGTGGTCAACTTCACACACAACCTTCGAGTTTCTTCGCAGGCCTGTACAGGTTTTCTCACGATAATCTTCTTCTTCCTTGCACATTCCCACTTTAGGTGGGGTCGGCTCTCCTAATCTTGCGGCGCCAAGACATTCTGTCTAGGGTTGTCGGGTCGGGTAAATTTTGCTTTTTGATTAATCCGGACATGCTGGTCCACCAGGTGGAAGGAGGGCGTCCTCTACCTCTTTTTTTCTCAGGTAAGCTTAGGGCTTTTTTAATCACGTGCTCGTCATTCCTTCGCATCACATGGCCATACCACCTCAAGCGACTTTCTGTAAGTTTTTCGGGTATAGGGGCTACTTTGAAACTGCCTCGGATATAGTCATTCCTAACTTTATCAAGCCTGGTAACCCCTCCCGACCATCTGAGCATCTTCATCTCTGTCGTGTGAAGTTTTTGCACATGCGTCTCTTTCATTGGCCAGCATTCAGCTCCATATATTAGCGCAGGTCTCACGGCCATCTTATATATTTTGCCTTTAGTACGGACATTCATTTGAGGGTCACACAACACTCCCGTCAGAGATCGCCACTTTTGCCAGCCTACGTTAACTCTGTGTGCTACATCAGCATCTATGTCTCCATTCTCAGCAATCACCGAGCCAAGGTATTTAAATTGTTTGACTTTTGGTACTGGCTTGTTGTCCGGATATAGAGCTATAGCCGCGCTTTGGTTACTGTCGAAATGACACTCCAGGTGTTCGGTTTTTGATCGGCTGACTCTCAGCCCAGCATTTTCTAGGGCGTTGACCCATGCGTGTAGCGCAGTTTGTAGATCGTCGACATTTCTAGCCGCCAGCACGATGTCATCAGCGTACATGAGATTCCATGGTAATGGGGCTTGGATGTCTCTGGTAATTAAGTCCATGACCAGGTTAAAGAGAAGAGGGCTAAGCGCCGATCCCTGGTGGACTCCGACTCTAACCTCGAATGCCTCACTAAGACCTGCTGCGCTCCTGACCTGGGTACTGACATTGTCGTACATGTCCTGTATTAACTGTATGTAAATTTCGGGCAGATGTTGTGCTCTAAGTGCTTGCCATACTAGTCTCCGGGGCAGTCGGTCAAAAGCCTTTTCAAGGTCTATAAAAAGGAGGTGCAGATTTTCTTTGTTTATACGGTGTTTATCTACTAAAATACGGATGGCCTGTATAGCATCTGTTGTTGATTTTGAAGGCGTGAACCCGAATTGAGTAGGTGATATTTTCGAGAGAGATTGTATGCGTTTATTTATAATGCGCTCCCAAATCTTCAAGGTATGTGACGTTAATTTTATTCCTCGGTAATTCCCACAGTCTGTGACATCGCCCTTGTTTTTGTAAAAGGGAACCAAATAGCTTAGACGCCAAGATTTTGGGATGGTCGTGGTCTTGAGGATAAGATTAAAGAGCTTCGTAAGCCATTCTAAGCCTATGGGTCCAAGAAGTTTCCAAATCTCCGCGGGAATTTCATCAGGGCCAACAGCTTTACGATTTTTCATCCTTGATACTGCACCTTTTACCTCATCTCTACCAATCTCTTGTATCGGCCCTTCCACTGATTCCAGTGGTACCGTGGCTTGACTGGGGAATTCCTCGTTCATAAGTTCTTTGTAATATTCCAACCATCTATTATTTATATCCTTTTTTGTTGTTAATAGCTTTTGATTTTTACTTTTAATAAACTTGTTAGTTTTGATATCTTGAGTTGATCTGTTCCTGGATTTCGCAATTTTAAAGATTTCTACGTCAGATTTAGATTTTCTTCCAACAGCCTCCAAAATTGCTATAGCCCAATCCATTCTTCTTCCCATTCTAGATTACGCTGACACGTGTTATCTTGATCTCAATGTTGATCTCCTAAATAAGCTAGAACGATTACAAAATCTAGCCATTCGGTTTATTTATGGACTGCGCAAATATGACCATGTATCCGAGTACCAAAGGGAGCTACAGTGGCTTTCAGTACGTTGTCGAAGGGACGCCCATTCTCTTGCTCTTCTCTATTCAGTGCTTTTTGACCCTCGTACTCCCTTTTACCTGAAAAAGCGTTTCCAATACCTCTTCTCCTCTCATAGTCGACCTCTACGATCTGAAAATTCACTTCGCCTTGTTGTACCTACTCATTCTACCAATTTCTACTCTGATTCCTTCACTATACGTTCCATAAGCCTGTGGAACTCTCTCCCTGATTCCATTCGTAATTCACCTTCCCTTAATATATTTAAATCTAAAGTTAAAGATAACTTTCTAGCGCTATAAATTTCATAAATGTGTTTAATCTCCTACATATTATCTCTAGTTGTTCTCATCATCATCATTAATGTGGTTAAGTATGTACTTACTATATATGCTATGTATGTATGTTTTATGTATATGTATTTTTTATGTATATGTATTTTAGTTTATATCATTTATATCTACTTATATATTTAGGTGTATTACGTAGTTTAAGATTGGATATTTATTTTTTTATTTATTTTTTTCTCTACGAATTTGTTTATTGTCCACTACTACCCCCAATAATGATTTCTCATATTTCTTGCACCTAAAGGTTGTCTGGAAGAGATCGCTTGTTAGCGATAAGACCGCCTATATGTAAAACTTCCTTAATCATTGTATCTTTTTTTTTCTCTTATGTTGTGCAATAAAGTGTTTTCAATCAATCAATCTTTCATCTCGCTTTCCTGAAATCTGTGAATGTGATTTCTGAAAAGAGACAGAAGTTTTAAATGCGGAAGAAAATGCGTTATAATAGTCACGATAGCTAAGGAAACATGGCCATGCCACCTTATGCGAGGTCGTTTTTTTTCAGCCACGAAAGTTAACGAAACATGGCTATTTTCCCTTATTTTTTTAGTCACGAAGGCTAAGAAAACATGGTCATGCCAAATCATTCTTTTTAGTCACGAAGGCTAAGTAAGGAAAAATGACCATGCCGGCTAATGCGAAGCCGGAGGCCCGAAGGCCGGTAGGTATTTTTCTTATGTCAGATGTTACACTTCATATGTGGTTACTGTAAGACTCGCTCGTTTTTCTGTTACTCACTTAGAAACACTTACAGTGAAAAAGTGAGGCGATAAGCTTAGATCCACTTTTCGTCACTTGACTTAATATACACATATAATAACTCGGTAGGACAGTAGCAACTTCTACCAACTTTTTTTTACAACATTTTCCAAGTTGCCACACATGTGTGTCAAAATTTAAACATAGATACTACTTAATTTAAAGTCTCGCTTAGCTTCTGGATAAAGTTACTAGCAGTTGGCAACACTTTTGGTGACGATGATCCTGTCTGTATGTTGTGATGTGAAACCGTTTGCAAGTACCTATTATTAGATCATCTTGCTTCCCGAAGAGCCTCAAAAGGATAATGTTCATCTCTATTAAATAAGGTCTAACAAAATTAGCTGAAACTATTTTAAGGGCAAGTTTAGTAAACGAAACTGAACAACTTTTTCTTTAGCGACCATACTGAAATCTAAAAAAAAAAACGGGTGGGGCTGTGTCGGGGCACACGGCCGTTGATTTTAACGAGAATACGTCTCGTAACGGGTAATATGTAGTTTCTATAAAAAATATTATTATTTATGTATGTCATAATCATAGATAATATAATATAATCGATAGATTTTGACGAGAGCTGACGATTGAAACTTGAATGAACGTCGTAGCTTCACCGAGTCGAAAGTTATACTAAATGGAAATTTCGATACGCAGCAAAATGACCTTCAAAATGACGGGGCTGCCCCCTCCCCCGCGCGCGATGTGTTACAGTCCTTACTTAGCGTAATAAATTCTTTGATTCTTTAGCAGAGCTATCAAGTGGTGTAAACGAAACTTGGATGGAGATGATAGATATGTAGCTACAACACTAAACTGTATCCCCCGATTTTGTTATCATCGTTTTTTTGGATTGCATCCCTATAGAGGTAATTTTAAAGACGTATTCACGTCAAAAATCTACAATAAAAAAAAAGAAATCTTAATAAATCCGGCACTGCCCATCGTACCGTAGTAGCCCACGCGCTTGACGCGCCTCCGCCACAGATGATAGTACAAGCCATGTCTTCCGTCGCGTCGGACACATAATGGGTAGGTATCTAAACCCTATTTGTTTGGAAATAGCCAGACATGTAAACAAAACATGAACTTCTACGAACTAGTTTCAATTGGTTTTCAAGTCTTGAATGAACTAAAACACAGTATTTATGTCAATAAAATCCTTGTAGGACCGTACTCGATGTCCAAATGTAAGTGATTAGATTAAGCTAAAATGATAAAATGATTTGTTTACATGTTTGGCCATTTCCAAACAAATAGATGATTCTTTAATGTGACTTGTCCGCAAACAGGCTAAGGTGAATTACCTACCTACTTTCTTCTTAAGTATCCGGTGATTTTCTTGGTTGACCGGCATCTTTAGGTCGTGGCATACTCGTAAAAGTACCGTAATCCCGGAATCGCTGCAAAGCACCTATAGTATTGTTTGTAGATGGCATGTAGATGGGGTCTACGGCTATGAAAATCTTGAACCATGTTCCTGGTGTCTATTAGGTTGTGGTTACTAAGTTCATAGCACACCACCATGTCCAAATACTGTTGTACATGGCATTTTCACAATGAAACACTTAACTTAGGCACTTAGGTCACAATCTGTAGGTTAGGCTTTGAGAACGTAACTCAATGAGTGCGCGAGAGTAACTGAGATATTTTTTTCGCGCACGCATCGCACTTGTTTGTAGGCGAAATGTACCTACGAGCGAGCAGAAAAATAGTTCAATGGCCTCAAACGCTTCAAAGGAGCCGCCGCCTTCAATTTCAATTTCTTATTTTTCGAAAATTGTAAATACCGGTTAGGTTGTATTTTACTACCTACATCTAAAAGGGGAACTGTAAGGTTTTAAATAGGTAATGTTAGGTTTTAAATAAGAATTGATTGAGAGAACTACCAAAGGTCAACGGCCAGGCACAGCGCAGTTTCGTTGCGGCAAGGCACGAATCCAGCGAAAAGACAGGACCGTACTACAACACGAGAATATTATTGTGGGCAATAATGGAATGTGGCAATTTTTTTTAGAATTCGGTATGGTCGCTGAAGAAAAAGTTGTTCAGTTTCATTTACTGAACTTGCCCTTAAAATAGTTACAGCTAATTTTGTTAGACCTTATATAGCTATAAGAGATGGGACTTGGGACTTTCATAAAAAAAGTTTTACAATAAAAACCAAACTAAATGTAAAGTTTTTGCGACTCAATATATCGCCAACTGATTCAACAGAACAATTCACTAAATTCTGCCAACATCAGTAACCGGAAAGTAATTTGCTCCTACTTACATTCGTTTTTGCTCTGAATAAAACAAAAAAGAATGACTTATATACTTATATTATTAGGTATTGGTATATTTAGTGAAATTTCAACTCAAGTACCTTATTGGTACATTGCTAGGTCTTCATTTCTAGTGATTTAACCCACATCGACTTGCACCTGAAAAATATAAAAGTATAAGAATCATCTATGTCCTATCCTCTCAACTGTCAAGCTATAATAACTTCCAACCCTCCCTGTGTGTCGCAATCGCCAGATGGACAGTGACAGAGAGGGGTTCTGGGCGCGCTATTGTTTACTTTTATTGGATTTTCTGTGAATCTAAATGGAATATTGTGTATTTCCATATAAAATATTAATCTAAATTAGAGTGTTTATAACATAAAAATAAAAGAACAATAATCCTTTACTCAATATTTAGACCATTTAAGTAACAAAAAAATGCCACAAAAACAGTCACAAAAAAGCCATAGTTTGAAAGAAAAGTTTTTACAGAAAATCAGAAGTATAAGTTATTATTATTAAAATTAATGATTACGTACCCTGGCATCGTTTTCAGCGCAAATCTTTTTCAGAAACACAGAAACAACATCGTAAATTGTGCGCACATTCACTCGCAATTTGAAGTACGAGACATGAATTTTGAGTGAAGTTTCTCTGAATATTTTTGTACTGTAAGTGTGGCTAATGATTAACCACAGAGGTAGCCAACTTCACTCCAATTCATTTCCTTCCATTACATTATAAGTAAAGGATTATTGTTCTTTTATTTTTATGTTATAAGCACTCTAATTTAGATTAGTATTTTATATGGAAATACACATTAATCCATTTTGATTCACAGAAAATCCAATAAAAGTAAACAATAGCGCGCCCAGAACCCCTGTCTGTCACTGTCCATCTGGCGGTTGAGACAGACAGGGAGGGTAGGAGTTATTATAGTTTGACAGTTGAGAGGTTCGTCGAACGGAAATTTTGTCATAAAAAAACACCTAACACCATGTTTCCTATTTGATCTGTTTCCAAATATTTCGCACTTCCTTCATGGTGGCTTCATGTTTTCACTAATAAAGGTTTTATGATGGTAACTGTAGTTTTTACCCTGGTTTTTACTATTTTACCAATCATTTTTAAAACAATTCGCAAATCGAAAAATGTCGCTGAAATAAATGATACATAAGTTTGAATTACATTTGGTGCCAGAGCGAGACGTAATTAGAGCAAGGGAAGAAATATAGTCCGCCATGGAAACGCTCCTAAAAATATTTTTCCTTCGTAGATGTGACAGCCTGGATCCCCGCAGTAGGTGATTACAATATAACTACCGAGTATAATTAATCAATCAAATATGCCTTATTGTACAGTAAAAAACCGTGTAGGTACCGAGTATAATCCTAATAAGTATGTACCTACCTTAGTTAATATTTACTCAGTCGGAGTTATTTTGGCGGGATTTGTGGACTTTGTGGTGAACGTATTCGTAGTTTTATTTTATAGTATTTGCATTGTTTTCTGCTAGAAAGTGGTGCATTTTGGAAAAAAATCGTCTGGTGCACGTGATCAATGTAAAGGACAAGAACATGAAATGAAGAAGGACGTGAAAACCCAATTTGCACTGGGTGCAGTTTTATAGACGCCCTACTGCAAACCGGGTGTTCCACCTCAGAATGAGGCTACTGTAAAATGCTATCAAGAACTCCAGAGAAGATTTGTAATGCACCGGCACTATAAATAGCATTGGAAATCAAAAAACAAATGAAGATTATTATTAATTACCTCTATCAAGAATTCAAGACTGTCTCAAAAGGTTTTTTGTATCTAGAGACGTTAATATATTCTTTAAAAAAAAAATGGTCAGTGGTAGTGGTGGGTGTAGTCTGTTGTCAAGGAAGGAAGGTGTTGTGTTATAATTGTTACCGAAAGCTAAAGCTAATGAAGCTAAGGGTCTTTAACAGATTTGAGATTTAATTTATTGATAGTCCAAGTACCCAAGGATATTATCCTATTAGGGTTTGCATCGGTCCTGGATTCCTACATCACGTTTAGTTAACCACTCACTTCATAAATAATGTTCTGTGGTCTCGTTGTTGAGTACCACGGTTTCTCAAGCACAGACTACCTTTGTTCACAAGATTTGTGCACTAATAGGTAGGTATCACAGGTGTATCTTCATACTGTGATCAATCACTGAATGGAACTATTTAGAGAACTTCATAGTGTGGAGTAGAAGTGAGTGGTGGTTGTAAAATTGTGGCATTTTTAAAACAATTGTACCTATTCTCTTTTACTAGAATTAATACAAAACTAGTAAAATTCTGGATAAAGCTTGCAAGCCAGCACCTAAGTTTTTATGATGGGTAAAATAAATAATTCATTTTTGTGGGGTATTATATTTGCATCAGCTACTTGGAGTATTTCTTTGTATCTTTATTGGCTTCTAAATATGACCCGTAAGTTTCAATAACTTTTTAGTTTTTTTACTATTTTTTGTTGCTTTTCCTATTCAATACTACAATTGGTTACTAAATAATAATCTTTACATTCTTACTTTATAGCTCAGAATGGTCTCAGTGACACAGACAATAAGGTTCATTATCGTCTAATAAACTCTGATGAGAAAAACCGAATAAAGAACAGTGATAAATCTATTGCAGCTCTAGAAGGCAAGAGTTTACTATATGATAATCCCCAATCTAGTAATGATAAGTACATTGGAAATGATTGGAAATATCACAAAAGTCATTCAGATTATAAGCGAAAAATGATGCTAAAAGAGAAATTTGCTAAGCAACTTAGCATAAAAATGTCTGCACAGCATGATAAAAGCTTTGGTGAGTATCTTGAATGTTTGAAGTTATTTTTGTTTTATTTTAAATTTGACTGCAACTCAACTGATGGGAGTGATGAATGCCTATTTACTCTTGCCTTGAAAGTCAATGCCCAAATTGTATCAATTGGGAAGCACTGATGGAGGGCCTGCTTTGCAGGCAAAGACATCAAATCCTTCGCTGATCTCATAATAAATTGGGATCGGATAAATTAGGATAGGTGGGTTTATCTGTATTCATGTCGCAGTGATATAATAGAAAACAGTAATTTGATCATATCATAGAGGATGGTAAACTGATATTTATTATCAAGTTCCTTAAGGAACCTAGTGATTTCATCAAATACTTAACTAATCTAGTGAATCTATCCAGTACCTACTTGTTAGTGAAAAGATAATGAGTTGAAGAAAAACCTAATAACTTTTAGGTACAAACTTTCAATTTGACAAGATTTTATGCTCAAAACCAAATGATCACTGCATAATAAATACATGTTTCCGTATTTATAAAAATGCGAGCATAGTATTGGTATGATTCTATTAAAAATAAAAGACTATATCCTTGGACATTGATTCCACCTACAACATTCATTAACAGATCAATCAGCATCTTAGTCTAAATCACACTCAAAAATTTTCATTTTACTGCCCAAATTTGCAGATGATCAGTTTGGTGTAATAAGGAATGCAGAAGATGTTAAAAACCGTGAGAGGGGCTACAACCTACACGCTTTTAACACACTTATATCTGAAAGAATTGGGAATAATAGAGGACTACCTGATACCAGGAATAAATTGTAAGTAAAAGTTTCAATAGTATAAAAAAACATACAAAATAAAGCAGTTTGTTTTGGATCAGGATTTACAAAACTTAAAAATAAAGTTAATATGATAAAACTCATGATGAGTTCTTTACAGGTGCCGTTTTCAAAAGTATCCACTGAAGCTACCAAAGGCTTCAATCGTTATATGCTTTTACAATGAACATTTTGAGACTCTTATGAGATCAGTCCACTCTATTTTGGAACGTACTGATCAAAAATATTTGAAGGAAATCATACTTGTTGATGACTTCAGTGATATACCAAGGCTACATGAAGATGTTCAGCAAGCTGTCAATGCCCTGAACAGTGCAATGCGAAAAGAAGAGGAAATGATAGAAACAAACAACATTGAGGTTGAAAATGTAGTGGACTATATAAATGATGACAATAATGTTGCAGAAAAGAAAACCACTGAAAAAAACAGTTCAAAATTATCTAAAAAGGGTTTAAATGTTCGATTATTAAAGACCAGTAAACGAGAGGGACTTATTCGCGCTCGATTATATGGAGCAGACAATAGTGTGGGAGATGTGAGTCATCATCATCACCATATCAGTTGAAGTACACTGTGGACGAAGGCCTCCCACAAGTATTTCCACAACGACCAGTCCTGCGCTGCCTGCATCCATCGGCTTCCCGCGATATTCACCAGGTCATCAGTCTACTGCGTGGGAGGCCTGCCTATGCTACGTTTTACGGTGCACGGTCGCCACTCTAGAACTTTACTGTGAGTATTAGATGTGAAGATAATATCAGATGTTTGGTAACTACATATATAATAAATAAATATTTTAATATAAGAAATAAAAGAAGAAGAATAAATATAATTCAGGGACAAATCACACAGGGTCATCTGGGCCCAAACTACGATTCCCTGTACTATGGGATTAAATTAATATAACATACATAAACAAACATAAGTATACACTATGCGCAAAACACACTTTGGTTTTTCTGGCATCAGCTATGATGAGCTGTAACTCTGGAAACAATGCTCATACAAAAACAAATGGCTTCTCATTTTTTAGTTAACTTTATAAGGTATAAGACATAACAATTAGACGACTGAACACTGTCGCAAAATGGTGTCAGGACAAGGGGCTTGGCCTCAATCCAGACAAAATAAAAGTGATTCTCTTCACCAAGAGGAGAAAAAACATAGAATTGGAGCCGATAGTGTTAAGGGGTACAATACTAGAAACCACTGAAGAAATAAAATATCTAGGCGTAACTCTGGACAGAACTCTGAACTTTAATACGCACATAAAGGAGCAGAGTAAGTAGGCCATTATGACTTTGATGCAATGCAGGAGGGCACTAGGTAAGATCTGGGGGCTAAAACCCCATATCTGCCAGTGGACATTCAAAGCAGTCATACTTCCAAGACTACTCTATGGAGCGATAGTGTGGTGGCGCAGAGCCAACATATCGTCAAACATTCAAGCGTTAAGGAAAGTACAAAGAGCTGCCAACCTAATGACCACTGGTGCCATGACATCCACACCAACAATGGCACTTGAAGTGGCTTTGGGACTGAACCCAATCTAGATTGAGGCTAAGAGAAGAGCAGCAGAGCAATGGTATAGGATCACAGCATGCAAAGAATGGAAGGCAAACCCTATGGATACACATATACCCTATGGGAACTGGAAGCCACAGAATCCCAGCTTACCCACTACACAGATGGATCTAGAATGAAAGGCACTGGGCTAGCAGGCGCAGGGATTCATGTACCTAGCAACCCAGAAAAAGACAAGGTTATGGCCCTGGGAATTTACACCAGCGTCTTTCAAGATGAGGTATTTGCAATTAAGGAATGTGCAGAAGATGTGCTGACGGACTCATGGGGAGAGTACAACAGCATTATAATCTATTCAGATAGCCAGGCAGCAATCAAAGCACTGGCCAAGGCAGAGACCTCATCAAGGATAGTTATGGAGTGCAAAGAGACACGCAATAAACTGGTAGAGAGAATGGCAGTCATGTTAGCATGGGTTCCAAGACATCAAGGAAATTTAAGCAATGAAAGAGCAGACATGCTAGCACGAGATTTATAGGACCGGAGCCTCGACTTCCAATATCATCCAGAGTCACAAAGGGAGTGATCTCAGAGCTTATGAAGCCAGAAGCCCAGGAAGTATAGGTAGGAAAAAAATAGTTGCAGACAAGCGAAAATGTTCCTGAAGGGAAAGAATCGCAGGAGGAGCAGAATATTACTATCGCTAGGCCGGAAAAGCCTGGCAATGGTCATGGGCATAGTAACAGGACATTGTAGGCTAAATAGACATATGCCATAATAGACAGGACTATAGACCCCTCCCGCCACTGCGGAGAACCGGAGACCAGCCAGCACTATTTGGCTGAGTATGTACTCTACAGCTGGCTAAGGTGGGAGACTTTGGTGCCGATAGGATCAGGGAAGAGGAACAATGCGACCTGGAAATCAGTCACATAACGGAGTACTGTAGAAGGAGCTCAAGGTTTGAGGGGGGACGCCACCGGGGTCACAGTAACCATTGTACCACCATGGGAATAGGGTGTAGTGAGTCCACTTAGAGACTTGAGCACCCGGCTGTACCCCGCAGGCGTCCCAACCAACAATAATAATAATAACTTTATAAGGTAACTTATCCCAAGGTCATGGCCAATTCAACAACAAAAATTCAACAGCAAATTTTGTATGGAAAATATTTTTTTTAAAATTTGTGGGTTTCTTAGGAAAAGTTATTTAATGCAATATGGGGAAGTCCTAAATGACATATCCTGTACCACTTTTGATACACCTGTATACTACAGCAATCAGCAATAAAATTGCTGGTAGATATGCCTCCATGTCCACGAGAGCTGCATCTCAGAAACCCAATACTCGTAGAAGAATAAGGTAGGTTTAGTTTAGTTGAGTTTAATACGTTCTTAGATTACTGCATCGCAGCTGCCAACGTTTTTTGTAGTAATTTACACAAAAGTGAAAAAAAGTCATAAAATTTTGATAGCAGTATTTGAAAGAACAAATCCTTTGGGGGAGGCCTTTGTCCAGCAGTAGACGTCCTTCGGCTTATATGATGATGATTATGATCGATATAACTTTTACATGTGTGTTTAGGTAACTGAATGTAGATTAATTTTGTCTTTGGACAGTTTGGCACTAAGTTGTATGTACAGTTTTCTTGTATGTAAAATAAAAGTCTCGTCGCCAACAGCCTAAACATCAAAGTTAACAGCGTTGATGTGTCAGCATTAGGGATAAGGTAGCCAGTTCCCTATTAAGTAAAGGAATCTTAGTAAGCTCGCTTCTATCTTTGGCGCTATAATCACCATCATGTGAAATGATGTAAAAAGCATACAAATTGCTTATCATATATTTAAACACACGGCAGTTTGTCAGCCAAGTTCGAAAAGAAAAGGGCGACACCGGCCGTGGGTTGTATTACACGAACCATTTCGGCACTTTCGATCTACCTGTATAGCAAAATCTGTTTGAACTACATACTTGCGATTTTGTGCGTCTAGTAAGACCCCCCTCGATCACCTAGAATCCCAATTTTCATAAATATATCTCTTTTTAATCCACAATTGGTAATCCCTTAGCATCATCTCACCTGATAGTAAGTGACGATGATGATGAAGATGGAAGAATTACCAAGGTTCCCCAACGCAATTTGGATCTGGCTATCTTATCTTTAGCGGCAAGACTTATATAAGATGGTGGTAGCTAACCAGGCGGGCTTAGAAAATGCCCTACCGCCAATCAAACCGAGTCTTAAAAGTTAGACCCCGCCGGGAATCGGACCTGCGATCTCCAAGTGTCAAGCGAATGGACTAACCATTACGCCACGCAGGTGGTTAACTGACTCTGTAATGTGTAATTTTTCAACGACACGCTGTCATTTGTTTTCAACGAACGCCTTGGGCGCCATTAAACTACCAGTACACTAATATTCTCCTTCATATCTAACTCCAAGTGTAATTAACTAATTAGTCGTTATTGTCACAGATTCTAGTGTTCCTGGACTCCCACATCGAGGTGAACGTGGATTGGCTGCCTCCCCTGCTCGCGCGGCTCTCCGACGGCGTCGACGGTGTCAAGGTGCGCTGGTCCCCTCGCGCGGCGATCCCTGTCATTGACATCATCAACGCAGACACCTTCGAGTATACTGCTAGTCCGTTAGTCAGGGGTGGCTTCAACTGGGGTCTGCATTTCAAGTGGGATAATCTGCCTAAAGGAACATTGAACAGTAAGTCCTGCTGATCATCGATTTACCTGCCAAATGTCTTATTGTCTGTTATTTTTCATTTTTAATGTATATTTGTTACAGCTGATGACGATTTTGTGAAACCAATTAAATCTCCAACAATGGCAGGAGGCTTGTTCGCTATTTATCGTGAATATTTTAATTATATTGGCAAATACGATGGAGGCATGAATGTTTGGGGAGGAGAAAACTTGGAAATATCATTTAGGGTATGTATTAGGCTGATAAAAAAAAATCCCGAATATTCGAATTTTGAATCTAAATACATAATTTCAAGAGCCCGTTTTTTTCGTTATGTTTTGACACATGTTTATAACTAGCTTTTGCCCGCGGCTTCGCCCGCGTGCTTATCGTTTTTATGACTGTATAGTTGGTGCCAGCGTTAGTGTTTTTCTAGTAATTAATTATTGTAATAATATAGAGCTTCGTTCATGGCTATTGCCCGGCTACGTGGGATATTTAACAAAAGTTTAGGTAGATACCGTCCTTTACAGTTTTCTTTATAAACAATGTTTTTCACTAATTCGGAAGCAGGCACTAAATTAACCAATTGAAGAGCTCACACGTGAGTATGTCCCATAAAACTGGCCGTGAGAGATACAGTCCGGCCCTAAATCAACTCCAGCAAATTCAGAGTGTGTCCCTGCGACTTGTTAATAGTCTTCGCGAAACAAACTTTGAATGGGAACTACAATCTTTTTAATTAAAGCGGAAGTTCATTTAAGATCAATAGTATACGCTTCACGAAAACTGTTTCTCGTCTGGCAGATCCAGTTATTATTTTGGCCTCAATTACATTGCGGCGGAGAGCTGTTACTTGGAGTCTAGTTCCATTGCACAATTTTGGAGGTCGTATATAGAAATGTAAATTAAAAAAGTGAAAAGTAAAGGAATGTAACCATATTGAAAAGGTGTTTTTTTATGTTATGGTCTATCGTGAAACTTGGTGTGATTATAGTACTAATCCTTATTTAAAACAACTGATAATAAGAAAGTATATTAGTCGTACTCACTCATGCTACAGATTCCGAACTGAATAAAGAAATTGCATTAATTTTCTTTCGCTCGCTTTGATGTCTTTTGTTTGTAATGAATAGGTATGAAGAGATTGAAAAATTCAATATGTAGGTAGCTAAAAAATCAATATTTTACATTTTAATATTGTAATCATTATATTAACGTAATTTAAATAAATAAACAAAATAATATTCAATTTATAATAGCGTCGGTTGTCATCACTGTGATGGCTGTCGCTTAGCCGTACCAGATGCCAGGCGGCTTGAAAAACTTCTGACAGTGGGGTTCACCACTAGCCCAATAACTGGAAGTATGGCCGAACCTTCCTGAGTTTGAGAAGAGACCCGTGGTGCCCCAGAAATGTGAATGTTAACGATTCTTTTATAATTATAATAATAAATTCCAGATATGGATGTGTGGCGGAACTCTGGAGCTAATTCCATGCAGTCGTGTTGGGCACGTGTTTCGCAAAAGGCGTCCTTACGGTTTTGGTGAAAAGGAGGATTACATGCTGCACAACTCCATGAGAATGGCACACGTGTGGATGGATGAGTACGTGGTGAGGTTGAGGATCAATTTGCTTTGCTTCGCTGGCTTACACACGTTCTGTTGTTGCCAAACGGCTGTCTATAGTGGCTTATATTTTTTAAATAATTAAAACTAGTTCATTCACTGATAACAAATAATTTGATTCTAGAAAAAAGTAATTGACCGCAATCCCTCAGCGGCTCACGTTTCTATAGGCGATGTGTCAGATCGGAAGGAGTTGCGCCAGAATCTAGGATGCAAAACGTTCAAATGGTACTTAGATAACGTGTACCCCGAGCTGGAGACGGGCGAGGACTCTGCCGCCAAGAGAAGAATGGCCGCTCTGAACGACCCCGATAAAAACAAGTTTCAGCCGTGGCATTCTAGGTAAAGTAATATTAGGCCCGGTTTGAGTTCTGTTTGTTTTTGAAATTGCTTACGACTTTATTATCAACCAACACACTGCAGCTTTAATAATTATGATCTCTTTATTTGAAACCATGCGTGATATTTAATGCATAAATATTTTGCACAAACATATTCATCTAGTACGAGCTTTGAATAAATATAATGGACCGGCCCTATCCATAGTAATCACTCAAAAATGAGTCAAATACAACTACACGCAAACACACACTCACACCGCTATAGCCTACCGAGTCTTGTTTAAATATAAACAGTGACAGAGATAGTGAGACGTACTCGGAATTTAGCACGAGTGAGATTAAAAAAACCCACTCACTCACTTACTTCGACCTTCAAGTTTCAACCGATTTGGAGAATGCTCATCGACCGAGAGCGAATGCGCTCATTCTGTAGGCCACAAAACCGCTTTTGGCGTAGGCCGGTCCAGTAGTATGTTTTACTCTCACAAAATTAAATAGATAATAGTAGTTTATGCAACTGTTATGTAATGACAGGTCAAACATGAGTGTGTTTTAACAAAATGAGGTGAAGCCGAATTTCGTTATAGAAACACACGAGTGTTTTAAGACCTAATTGCAACAGTTGCATACATTATTTTATTTACATACTTATTATAAGTACTCTTAGATGGGTTCAGAAGCCGTAGGAAAATGATTTGCATAGCTAGTAGTGCTACCTGTAATATTTCTATATTGGCTCTGTGCACGAGTTCAACGCCACCTAGCGTCCGCAACTTTGTTGGCTCTGACGTTTTGACATTTAATCACGACATTGTGACAAATATTATTATAATCCAAAATTATCTATTAATTAATTTTCCAAATTAACTGCGATACCTTGATTTGGGTGGAGAAAGGGTTGTCAAATCATTTGGACATTCAAATCAAATGAGGTATGTAAAATTAATTCAAAAAGTGTGTTTTATTTTGAACATGTCAGGGTTTGTTTACTTTATTTTTAGTTGTAGTTTTACTGTAAAACAAGGAGATAAAGCTACTTTAAATATAATTGTTCCTGTATCCCTAGTGATAAATTAAATATCGTTTTCAGATCGAAATGAATATAATTTTAAGGACCGGGTTTTATTAAAATTAGGTAACCAAATCTGAACAGTTCATTATGAGATATGACGGATGACAGAGCCAACATTATTTTTACTTTTGGCCACTATGAGCGCTGCGATCGATTATATTACTCTCCCACCTAGTACTCCGCAACCCAGCGAATACTAGATATTAAAATAATGCAATAAAAATAAATTTGAACAAATACAGAAATAAATTATTTATTGTAATAGGGGATCGGACTGCTAGTCATTTTACTTACCTTTCATGATCTGTCAAAAACTAAATTTGTCCTAAAAATATTTGAAATACCCACAAGTGACATCACAGATTTTTAGCGTCATTGACGAACTTATTTTGTGAATTTGATCAATTAGAAATTGAAGACGTAATGAAAAAACAATATAAGTAAGGTTTTTGAAAACTTCAAGATTAGAGCAATTTAGGAAATCATATTTCAGAATTTATTTTTGATGCAGTCCGATCCCCTATTGACATTTACATTGGAACAATGGTATATTTTTTATGGTCCTGTTTGTATTGTAGTGGGAGGGTCTTGGTTGAGACCCACTTGAGTTTTGACAGGCTGTTCCAAATTTAAACTCATAACGTTACAAAAATCGATACTGTAATAACATTAAAGTACAGATTTTACCTACTACCACACTGACAAGAAAGTTCTCATAGTAAAATTGGTTGTCATAATGCTGGTCATTATCTACGGATTTTGAACGCATTTTAGAGGACTTATGATTGTGTGTAGATTAGGGTGATTCATATTGAATGAAAAAAAATTTTTTCTTAATTTTTTCTACTCTCAACCCCTAAATATGATCTATTCCACTAAAAAACATTCTAGATTTTTTTTTCTTTTTTTTTAAATGACTTTTAAGGGTTGCTACCGATATTTGAAATTTAAGAAATTAAAGTAAAACAATATTTTTTTAAACCTCAATTTATTACTATCAGAAAAAAAAATGCAACTGAAAAATAGTAAATTATAATTATTGAACCTTTCCTTTAGGCACTAAAGTGAAAAAAACTCGCTAAATAAAATTTGCCTTATTAACGGTGGGATTTTTCCGTCTATAATTCTTTACTAATAACATTAAGTACTGCTTCTGCTCTTCATCGTTCGTGTGTAACTTGTTGTATTTTTCCATCAAAGCAACGCCCTGTTCAGCTATATCGTTAACAACCCTCATACTTTGTACCATCTCTTTAGCTGACTTGAAGCTTTCTTCTTCTTCCCATACCTCGGGATCCTTTTGGATAAACTCGCATGAAATGCCAGTTAAGTCGAAAAATTTACACATTCTTTGGCGGCGTATAGATGAATAGCTAACGTTATATTCCGACACATTACAACCTAGACTTTTTAGCGTTGTGGCTAAAACGACAGTTGCTTTTCGATCGCTCAGCTTGGCGACATCAAGGGTAGCAGCTAAATTAGAGTCTAGGACTGCTTTTCGACCTCGTTTTAGCAGTAGCGGAATATCTTTGCTTGAAGAAGGTCCTGGCTGAGGAGAATTAGGACGACTCTGACTCGTCTCACTATCACTTCTGTTCTCTGCCGATGAAGCTGAGGATGATAATAAATCGCATTTTTCAGTTAGTCTCTTTATTGCCTTTTCTTCTTTTTCTTTCATTTTCTTCAATTTCATTTCTTTTTCAAAATTTTTATTAACTTTTCTCGCGTACTGCTTATCGATGTTACCAATCCGGCCCGGGCGGCCCATTTCTGTTTGTTTCAAAAGGAACTGCTTATCTTCTTCAATGGTCATTATATTTAGGGCATTAGAGTGAGCTATATCAATACATTCAAATTTGATTGCCATTTGTTTTCTTTTTCTTTAATTGGCAATGAACGCTTTGCTTTATTTTCCTTATTTTTTTAAAAATTTTGCCATTCCTTAGAATATTTAAGAATTTTTGTGATAACATGTTGCTTCTCCTTAGTAGGAATACTTGCAGTTTGCCATAAAGCCATCACGTCAGTAGCAGTTAATGACGCCGATTCTCTAATTAATTTATTCATCACATTTTTGTAATGAAAAAATAAAGACATCACTTCTTTCACTGAGGGTAATTTTGTTTGCACTAACTCTGAGCAAGTATGTCCAATTAACCATATTTCAGTCTTTTTTCTTGTTTTCACAATATCTGACGTCATTATCGAAATAAAATTAAGTTCTTGCAACAGGAAACAAAATACTGAAACTAAATTACACCCGCACTCGCAAGCGAACACAACCATAACTACTTTGTCGCAGAATAGATTGACCTAATGTTTACGTTAACTAGCACTGACTGTGTGTGTGGCGATTCGAGAAGTGTGAGAATACCGTCAAAAAGGTAAACAAACATTTAATTGTATATGTTAAGTGCGAGTACCGTAATTTTGATTAATAAAAGTGCATCATATCGAACATTAAAATCGGCTCATTACTGCGTATTAATTTCAAAATTTGAAAGTCGGTAGCGACCCTTAAATATTAATCAAAAATTCTGAAAAAAATATTTTGTTCATATTTTAGTAGGTAAAACGACATTAAGGGTTGAGAGTTGAAAAAATAAAAACTTGAATTTTATGAATCACCCTAGTGTAGATAAAGAAATTAACCACATCTTTTCAGGAAACGCAACTACACCGATTCATTTCAAATAAGACTGAAAAATACTTCACTGTGCATACAGAGTGCTAAAGATATTAAGAGCAAAGGAAGTGGTTTGATACTTGCCAACTGCATAAGAACGTTAAATCAGGTAAGGTTTTTGATACTTGAAAAGTGTATAAGAACGGTTAAAATATGTTAATTATACTGCGATGCGAATAATATTGGGACTAATGTTAAGTCGAAAAGGCAAGCAAATCAACTATAGGTATTGGGAATGTGTTGCGTAATCCTTACTAATAATATTACTAATCTGAAAGTGTATCTTGACTGTGTGTTTGTTATACTTTCAGGCTAGAACTACTGAATCGATAACACAGAAATTTGGCATACCTAGAGCTATAAAGTAAAGCTGCCCAGATCATCTTATAGAACATTTTTAATCAAAAATAAAAATCTTAGGTACTTTTTTACGCTCGCGATACGCTAGCGACTCGGACAAAGCGCTCGGTATCCATGGTTCTGGAAAAAAATATTTTCACGTACCACACACCTTCAAAAATAGGCAAAAATACATATCCATGCGGGCAAAGCTGCGGACAAGAGCTAGTGCTTAAATGTATGCTAACATATGACATAACAGATTTTGAAATATGTATTTTTTTATAACCATCGCCAAGCGAATGCTAAATTAAACCGGGAGTCGTTTCGACGACCCCCATCAGCTAGATTGACGACCCTTTAAAGTTTGGATTAACCTTCTGGATGCATCTGGCTCTGGATCGTGCTATGTGGAGTAGATAGATGGAAGAGGCCTATGTTAAACAGTGAACAACTTCCAATTTTTCCAAGACAATTTTGGAAATAAATTGGTTAAGTATTTAAGTATTATCTATCATCATATCAGGCGAAAGATAGCCTGCCACTGTTGGACAAAGGCCTCCCGCAAGGATTTCCATAACGATCTGTACTGCCCGCATCCAGAACCTTCCTGCGACCTTCACCAGGTTGTTGGTCCACCGAGTGAAAGTCCTTCCTACGCTACGTCGTCTAGTGCGCGGTCGCCACTCTATAACTTTACTTCCCCAGCGGCCTTCTGTTTTACAAGCTATGTACCCCTCCTACTACCACTTGAGCAATTTAAGTATTTTAGTAACAGATGCTAAGTATAATGTGGTATAATCTCACACAAATAAAATGTCGAGTATGTCTGCGCAAAGTATATATGTCGCAGGATAATTTGATAATCCGTCGTTTCGCGAAAATCCTAGGAAAATTGGATACTATGGAGTAGAAAACTCCTAATAAAACCAAGTCGGACGGAGCCCCGCTATGCGGGGCTCCTTTTTACGGTAGAAAAAGACATGCTAACATAACCTAACCTATTTAACGAAGCGGGGCTCCGTCCGACTTGGTTTTATTAGGAGTTTTCTACTCCATAGTATCCAATTTTCCTAGGATTTTCGCGAAACGACGGATTATCAAATTATCCTGCGACATATATATTAGTACAAAGTCTGATCACGTGACACTTGTTGCAGCAGTAGTGAATGTTTGTTTTGTTGAAGTTGTATGCACATTTTGTTTTAATAATGTTCAGGGCTTCCTGCGACCTTCATAATGCGGGCAGCGCAGGACGGTTCGTCGTGGAAATCTTTGGGGTAGGCCTTTGTCCAGCAGTGGACGTCTTTCGGCTTATATGATGATGATGAATATTCAGGGACAAATCACACACGGTCCCCAAATTAGAATTCTCTGTACTAGGGAACCAGAGACTGATATACGTACATACTTACAAAGGTTGATAAAAAAAACCCTGAAATTCCGTGTATTTTAAAAATTCTTTATTTATTCTTTAATGCTGATACTGTCCCGTCAGATATAATACACTTCTGCCAGCGTCGTTTATAATCTTCCATGCATTTCTGGAACGCACTTTTTGGTATGGTCTTCAGTTCCTTTAGCGATTTGGTGTTTACTTCCTCTATTGTTGCGAAACATCGTCCATACATAGTTCCTTCATCTTAGGGAACAGAAAAAAGTCGCACGGGGCAAAGTCCAGGTGGCTGACGCATCAATGCGGTCTGCTAACAAGCCGCGACTTTGCTCAAATTATTTCCTCAATCATTTTCTCTTATGGAAGAGATTGGAAAATCACTGTTCACAGTAAACCACGTCTTACAATGTCAAATATCAAAATAATTCACATAAATTAGCCCTCGTATATAGATATTAAACACAGAGCAAACAAATTTGTTCATCATGCGAATGTTTGCTATGAGTGGGGATCGAACCCACGACCCTCGGCCCAGTATAGGCAGGATCGCTGACTACTGGACCACCGTGTCAGTAAGTAATATATGAAAACTATTATAGCGAATTGTAGAAATTTTTACAGCGAAGTCGATTTTTTCCCACATGCTTGTTTAATAGTGCAAATGCGATGTTAAGTGCCAAAAGTGAAAGGTGTTTGACCAAAGCGCATGTCTCTAACTCTTTGCGGCCTTGTTATTTAAATTCTAAATACATAGAATAATACATTTGGAATACAGTTGTTAAACATGGCGTACTTTCAGAGACTTTAATTATGATTCGAAAATTAAATCTTTGGCGTAGGCATCTTTCTTTTACGCGGTCGTGACTTTGTTTTACGATCTGGATCATTACTTTTGCAGTTTTGTTTTAAATTTATAAGTCAATTTAAAAAGTTTAGTAGCAAGGAGTTTTCATACATAGAACGGAGAGATTTCATACGAGAAAAAATTAATGTTTCCGTATGTCTTAGCATTGAGTTCTCAAAATTCTTTTAAATGGTATTTCCTAGTTTCAATTTAATTATTTTCACATCAATGTTTGTCAAAAATGGAATAGGCTGTATACGCTTACGAGCCCGTTGCCTAGTTTCGTTGTAAAAAAAAGACCAATTGCAAAAACGCGCCGTTTCCTGAAAATTTTCATTTTCTATTTACCTAGTACGTATGTATGTTGAAATAAACATATTTAATTCTTTGAATTGTTTTTACTAGTTTCCACAACTGTATTGAAAAACGTCGTGTGATACACGGGTGTGTAGGTTAGGCTTAGGCTTGTTAATGACAGCTCGTTTACAATAACCTACTTTCCACCCTTGTATCACAATATACTATTATACTATGTCTCTGCCATTGTCATCGTCTATTTTGAGAAGCCTCGCAGTATCATCACGTCCCAAATACCGCAGTGTCTTAAAGCTTGTCACACACGGCGCAGATACTATAATCCTTGCCATACAATTCAATGGACAATCACACACGATGGAGATAATACTATTTTTTATAATTGTATGATGAAGTCAGATACAGATATATTATATCTGCGCCGTGTGCAATAAACTTTGTCTTTTATGATGACATACGGAACTGAGACATGGTCGCTTACAATGGGCCTCATAAAAAGGCTCAAGGTCACTCGGAGGGCGATAGAGCGAGCTATACTCGGAGTTTCCGTAGGAGATTAAATCAGAAATGAGATCTGTAGGACACTAGTGTGGCAAATCGTTGTGACACGACGAGTCCGGCGCGAAGAACTAAAGTAAAAGACAAAACTCACAGAAACGCTAAACTCAAGTGGCAGTGGACGGGCCACATAGGTCGTAGAACAGACGGGCGCTGGGGCAGTAACATTTTCGAGTGTCGACCACGCACCGTAAGACGTAGCGAAGGAAGGCCGCCCACTAGATAAGGTCGCGTAAAGCGTAAGACATGGAGACAGGCTTTTTCATCCAAATTAATCATCGCAACTAGATTACCTTCTTTTAATTTTCTATTGGCTGATAGAAGAAAACTCACCCCTTTTCTGAAGTGATTAGTATTAGCGCGCTATTTGCACTGGCTAATGCGATAACATGATGCACTATTTCAATATCAGCAGTAGTTTATTTAACTACTTTGCGAATGACCTTTTCTTTAGACTTAAGTGAAATAATGCAAACAAAATAATCGAGTCGTGGCTCTTGCAAGGCACGGTATTTGTGTGGGATTTTTTTAGTGGATACTTCTTTGTTGAGAGTCTGGTCAGTATCACTGTTCTATGAAAATAGAAAAACAATTTTCATTGTCCATTAAAAGCGAAATCATTTATTGTATTATTACTGAGGTGGTAAATATAGCACTTTCCTATCTTGAAAGTTTCTACCTTACACACTTATCCTAAGTAATTTTTATAGCTTTTAAAAATACATGTTTTATACGAAAAATCTTATTATGTCTTTTGACAATGTTGACCTGTGTATCATTCAGTTATTATGGTACTCGTAAGTGACGATTTAGTCGAGGATGGTACACTCAAACTCAAATAATGCCTATTTACTCTCGCTTTGAAGATCCCGTAATTGTAGGAGTCGGGAAACACACGCAGGCAATTATTCTATACATTATTTTAGGTTCTGAGTGTTCTCGTGAAATTTTCATAGCTAGTTCTTTTATTATATCTCATAGAAAGTAGCTAGATAAAAAAATAATTAAATTAATTCCTTAAAACTACGTACTATTATTTCAAGTTCAGTCGTTTTTCAAAAAATACGTCATAATTTGCAGATTTGGTTTGAGACAGCTCGCGACGAGCTTGTATTGGGTCGCACGCTGTGCCTCGACGCGGCCGGCAGCGTAGCGCCGGTGCTCGGAAAGTGCCACGAGCTGGGCGGCTCGCAGGAGTGGAAGCACAAGGGCACGGTGAGTACTCTTATCAGTGGGTCCGTGTGTCACAAGGGAAATGCAGATTTGGTTTGAGATAGTTGGCGACGAGTGTGTACAGGGTCGCATGCTGTGCCTCGACGCAGGCGGCAGCATGGCGCCGGTGTTTGGAAAGTGGCACGAGCTGGGCGGCTCGCAGGAGTGGAAGCACAAGGGCACTCTATACAAGGGAAATGCAGATTTGGTTTGAAACAGTTTGCGACGAGCTTGTACCGGGTCGCATGCTGTGCCTATATGCGGTTGGAAGCGTAGTGCCGGTGCTCGGCAACTTGCCACGAGCTGGGCTGTTTGCTGGAGTGGTAGCATAAGGGCACGGTGAGTACTTGTATGTGTACATTACAAGGAAAATGCAGATTTAGTTTGAAACACAGCAAAATAACTTCAAATGAAAATAAACCGCAAGGAAAGCCACACAGCAACAAGATCTAGGTTTAGTTAACTTTGCAAGCTAGTTAATGTCACCAATGAACAACTTTTTTAATTGTTATTTATGACTCGGCATTAATATCAACGACGAGTAAATCACCCACCTTCGATTCGCTTACTATATCGTGGTCATGGCTGAGACTATGGACGATTTAGGAACAGTGTCCGATGGTCTCAGTAGAGCCTCTCAACAAGTAGGTCTTAGAATGAACATGGACAAGACGAAAATTATGTGAAACTTCCGTGTCGCACCTACTCCTCTGAAGGTTGGAGTCTCTACGCTCGAAGTTGTTGCCGAATATGTGTACCTGGCTCAAACAGTCCAGTTAGGTACGTCCAATTTCAAGAAACAGATCTTTCGTCGAATCTAACTCGGCTGGGCAGCGTTCGGGAAGCTTCGCAATATCTTCACGTCCCAAATACCGCAGTGTCTTAAGACCAAGGTCTTCGACCAGTGTGTGTTGCCAGTGATAACATTTGGAACTGAGACATGGTCGCTTACTATGGGCCTCAAGGTTCAAGGTCACCCAAAGCGCAATGGAGCGTGCTATGATCGGAGTTTCTTTGCGTGATCGAATCAGAAACGAGGAGATCCGTAGGCGAACCAAACTAACCGATATAGCTCTCAGAATTGCCAAACTTAAGTGGCAGTGGACGGGGCACGTGGCGTTGGGGCAATAAAGTTCTCGAATGACGACCGCGCACCGGAAAACGTACCGTAGGCAGGCCTCCCATTCGGTGGACCGATGACCTGGTGAAGGTCGCGGGAAGCCGCTGGATGTGGGTAGCGCAGAACCGGTCATCGTGGAAATCTTTGGGGCAGGCCTATGTCCAGCAGTGGACGTCCTTAGGCTGATATTATGATGACGATGTGTGAAAACAGTTAAAATAAAAAACGGCCGTAACAGAAACATAAAATACATGAGTACATAATACCTATCAAGGTTTCGACTTGTGGCTCATTTTAAATGTCCGGGGTGTAATCTCACCGTTTTTCCTATACATACACATAAGTATTTTTTTATTGCACATATATTAATTATTCATAATTTTATTCGTATTCACAACTAAAACAACTCAATTTAGTTCTACAAAAATTGCGCCATATTTTAGCTTAGGCACACGTTCGCATGCGTAAGTTTTTATGAATATTACCATAAATAGATTACAATAAGACTTGGTATATTATTGCAAGCATTAAAACCATCTTGGAAAAGACGAACTATTCCTTGGTGTAACCTGTGCGTTTCGTTCAAATTTATTCTCCAAATTGAAAAAGTTATTACCCAAAGAGAATCTAATCAGTAGCGTTATGAACTAACCTATCGGAAGAACAAGCTATCTCTTTTAAAATTCTTATTCAAAAATTATAAAGAAGATGTATCTTTGATTATTATATTTTTTATTTGCTTAAAATGTCTTGCTCCATCCAGTTAAAAATAAAAAAAGTGGAAAAGTAAAAAGCAGGTGTGCGGTAAAATCAATTTGGCGCACAGTAAACTGGCATAATATAAAGTACCCACTTTTCGAGCAACTGTATTGAAGGTATTACTTATGTAACACCTGTAAGCCTTTATCACGCTTTACCTACTTTTGTTTTTCTTTGACTTTGCAGGCTGGCAGTCCTATCTACAACACGGCAGCGGGCATGTGCCTCGGGGTAGAGCGCGCTTTTCGCAACGAGCCGATTCTCATGGTGATCTGCAACAATGAGGAGACTAACCACTGGGACTTCGTCAGGTCGTAAGCTTCGCTTGAACTTCGCCCTCCCGAAATTGACAAAATACGACATTTATGAAAACCGACGTTCGCCCTGCGAATAGCTTTTTCTTCTTTATTGTAATACTTCATCTTATCAGCTCATATACATCCCCACCGAGGGGCTCGAGCCTACCCTGAATTAGGGCGAAATTTATTGTAATACAAGTAATTTTAATGTTCAGATTCATAGAAGAACTTGTAACGTACCAGCAAGTCTACGTCACTCAGTTAATGTCTTACACTGATAGAGTCAAAAATCCAATGACTAGGAATTTATTAAAAATAAAAAAAACCCGACTGCGTAAAAACTTTTTGCCAGTCAGGTAAAAATGTATCCTATGTCACTCACGGGATCAAGACGAATCTAACGATACCTCATACGTTCAGGCTGTCGTAGTACATACATACACTCGAAAAAAACATAACCCTCCTTCTGAGTTAGTCGGGTAAAAATGTATGTGTGTGTGTTTGGTGTATGTCTTAGGCTATAGCGCCTAAGCTACTAAACGGATTTGGGTAGTAGCTTACACTAAGGGATAGCTCATCTTTTCCAAGGAGGTTTTAATGATTACAATTATTGTAATCTATTTATGGTAATATAAAAAAAAATACGCATGTGTACGTGTGGCTTGCTAAAATATGGCGCAATTTTTGTAAAACTGAAATGTGTAATAAAAAATATACTTATGTGTATGTGTAGGAAAAAAACAAAGTGAGATTATTCCCTGACATTTAAAATAAGCCAAAAGTCGCGTAAAATGAGCTTTAGTTGCCGAAACCTTGATTGGTATATACCATGTATTTTGTTTTTCTGTCGCGTTCGTTTTTTATTTTACCTGTTTTCTCACAACTGTATTAAAAAACGTCGTATGATACATGGGTGTAAAAGGAAATGACAAACTTGTGACGATAATGAACCCTCGCCTGCGGCTCGGGATTACAAATGTCACTCGTTTGTTATTTACCACATTACCACCCTTGATCATAAAATAACTATTGTTGTGATAGCTATCTCGAGTGCAAACTAGAGTTTAATTGGCAAAATTAGAAAAATATGCATAGTTATTTTTATACAGATTATATGTAATTTTTTGATAATTTTATACGTAAAAAAATATATGCTAGGAAACTTTTTTAAAATCTGGATAACCAGCGGCTTATACAATAACATCAATGTTACTTATTAATTTCAGTCATTATATGTACACAGGGTTTCTTTTAATTTAATGATTTTAAATTCTTCTGCGTAATTAGTTTATAAATAATACCCGGTGCAAGGGACAGGGGTCCGAAATCTGATAGGGTGCATTCAGTATATCATACTACGATAGTCGGCATAAAAAAAGCTTCAGAAATGTAACGTAAACCAAGAAATCGTGTTTCTTTTTTTTTCTAATGCAAAACGCAAAGAAGCACACGCACCGCACAGTAAGTTTGTTATCGTTGGCCTCCGAGTTTGCATATCTTGCTATTTTTAAAAATACCTGAAAGAGTTTTCTGTGAAATATGACTCGGAATTTAGTTTTCGGAACCTTGTCCCTTACAACCCACCTTACAGCCTGTATATACCTAATTAATTTAAAAAAATCTTTTCATATTTTAGTATATTATGTGTTCTTAGTATAGTGTCGACAAAACGAAAAACGTTTGTTGAAAGTAAAATGTAATGTCCTTATTTTGTAATTTAACATTTACGAGAAATGTACGTGGCCACACTGAAAGTTTTGCGTTACTCATAAACTAAAGTGCGGCCGTTCGATATGAGGACCGCCATAGCTTTACAGTTTTTAACTATTACTTTACTTTTTTACACTAAGTTTTTTTTTAAACGATGCAAGGAAAACATGATATATTATCTGCTTCATACAACAACAAAAAAACTGAGTGTACAAAAATGGCAAAATAGTGTCATGTCTTAGCGGTCATCATAGAAGGGCCCCACAGTAAACCATAATGAACTAGCTGCTACCCGCAACTTCGTCCGCGTTGAAAACTAAACATGACAAATTATAAAAAAAAACACATGAAATGGATCATTTAGGATCCTAATAACAGAAAAAAAATTGTTTATTGTCATTGCGAAACGCACAGGAAACTGCACGCGCTTGAACTGGAACCGGAAGTTTTTCGAGATTAGGGGATGCTAACCAAACCTAACTAAACCAACCGTAAACCACACTAAATTACAGCTTTATAGCTGTAGTAGTCTGAGTAAAACGGCTGTGACATATCGACGGACAGACAGACGGACGTGGCGAAACTATAACACATCTGTACTAATCGTGTGTATGACCCCCTCTATCTCGCAAAGGATGTGGTCATTTAAAGCCGCCACCAGCTTTTTTAGGGGTGAGTATTGCCCGCTCACACACCAAGAATGCGCTATTTGAGCAAGATCACCGTACACGCTGTCAATCAGTTCCTCAACGGACGGTACAATTTACACAGAGAGTGTGGTGGTTGTAACAGTTCTTTGGTGTACGGTAATCACCCCTTTACGATCTTTAGGAGTACGTCTGAAAATAATTGATCGTGAGAATTGTCACCCAATTGGAGCTTTATAGAAATTGAGGAATATTAAGCTTGAGGCAGGCGTTCACCTTATCAGCCCTAGTGCCCCGAGTAACTACCGGTAACGTCTGGCGTAAATAAATGCTAAAGAGAACTGTGATAATCACCCATTGCACCATTCACCCTTTGGCTGTCCAGGAGCATTCTGTTAATAGCTTCTACAGCTTTCCTGTGCGCCATGCATAGTGTACTCACTCCAAACTATTAGACTACAGTCTTAAGACCACCTGGAATTGGTCACTGTTTCGTTACACCTCACGCACACAAGTTTTCGTGACATGTCAAATGTCAACTTTTAGTAGCTCCGTGCTCCTCAATAGCAGCAGTTGGTGGAGGACCTTTAATTGCAAATCTCACCGTAGAGCAGAACCCGACCACAATCAAATTCAGTATACTTGCCTATCACATTGCTTAGTTAGATGTTGGGTTCAGCCATATAATTCTAAATAAGTGCCTATTTATTTGGAATTCCGAAGTTTCAGCCCATAATCATTTTGAAGACGAGCACTTTATAGTCAGCAGCAGATATATGTATAAGAAAAGTTGCGGGAGTAGTCTAGAGGTACTCAACATAATTCTACACTCCTAAAATGGCCAATTTGGGCTTTTGTTGTTTGATATTTTGAGAGCATTTTAAAAGTAAATGAAATTCTATATTTTTTAAAACAAACCGTTCAAAACTAAAATATTTTTGAAAAGGCCTGGGTGTTAAACTTTTAGTGTGACCGAGGTATAATTCATAAAACCGTCCATAATAGAGGTCTGATTCTAACTTATTTTAACGCACTCAAACTTGAATAAAAGTTTAAAAAAATATGTATAAAAGTGAATGTCTGTGTGTTCGTTCCTTAAGCGTTCATCCGATTGAGTTGAAACTTTGCACAGTAAAGTGGTTGTGCGCAAGACCACAAAGCTTTCCGATTTAAAAATAACGGGAAAACTTGACATACGCCGCGCCGGTGGAGTCGCGGGCGGAATGCTGTCATCATGGAAAACGGAAAACTTACATATTAATTGCTAAAATCATTTAGTAATTTTTTATACTTACCTACATATACAGCTTTCGGTATAGAGGCTGGGCTGTTATAATTGAAAAATAAATGTAGGTAAATTTTATATAAATATTTAATTGTTTAGTAATTATTAAATCCTCTTAACCTTTTTTACTTTATTTTGATATCAACGTAAGTAATTTAATAAATTATGTCGAAGGTTGACGCTTCTTAGCTACCTTTCAATTGGGTACTAATATTGGTCAAAAACCAGACGAGAAAGCATTGCTCTTTAAGTCTTGTACGGGATTTGAAATGCTTCCTGTTGGCTAATTAACATTTATGGGATCGCAATGCGTTGCGCTTTTCTCGCGCGAGTATGCACTGCCAGGGACGTTTAGTTGTGGTCCATTTGCTTACCTATGTAGGTGACGAAATAAGGGTAACATAATATGCAGGGTGTAACAAAATTGGTGTAGGTCCCGTTAACTAGGGCTTCTACTCATAATACTGAACAACTAATGTTAATTTTTTTTTCTTTATACAAACAATTTTGTGAATTTTTGTTTGGAGAGTTTGTTTTTGAGAATTGACTATGAGTTCGTTAGGAAAAGTTGTTCAGTATGATGAGTAGAAGCCCCAGTTAGCGGGTTCTACACCAATTTTGTTACAGCCTGTATAGACTACAATAGCGTTCACATAACGCTCATTTCCTTCCTGGGCTAGGATTCAGTACATCTTCAGCAGCATAAAAGCCAATTTATGAAAACTCTTTGAATTGACATGCGCTGTCGTGGCCTTTCTCTGGCCTTTGGTTTATTCTAGGTTGAAATTGATTTACATTTTTAATTTGTCTTTTTTTAAATAATAATTATGAATGTAAATAATGAAAAATGTAAATAAATTAGCAAAAAATAAATAACTGATTGTACTAGAAAATTATGTTTCATTCAACCATAGACAAAAAATCTTGTAAAATATTACTTACGCAGTAAAGGAGGTATTGTTCAGAATAGTTGTCTCTGTTTTTTTCTTTACGTGTAAAGAGTAAAGAAAATAACCACACTTTTATGCACTTTGTAAATGTTTTATTTTTTTAACTTAGATATAGGCATTTTTGCAAAAAAAAGTGCGTCCGACAATATGTCAGGATTTTATTAAGGAATAAGAGACTAACTGAAGTGAAGTAAAACTGGTTTTTGTGGGCTAAAACAGCAAAAAATTACAAAAATAAGCAAACTTTGCAGTTTTTTTTTCTATCGAGAAAATTTTATCAAATCGTGTTTTGACCTCTTACACTTTGTACATGTTTTGTGCTTTGTAGCAGACATATTGTAATAAATTTATAAAAAAACTGTTAAATGTATTGCAGTTACAGCTGCAGAAAAATGACTTTCCATCCCTCGATTTTGGGGGTTTGCATTATTTTCTGAAATGGTTTCGCCTTAAATTTAGATTTTCTTTACTCTATTACTATTATGACTTCGAATTTTAAAATGTTAAATTGTGTTTATTTTTTGTTATGTTTTTGAACTAAGAAATACACTTTTGCCCTAACACTTATCTACAAATTGAATTTTTAATAATTCTTAAATGAAAAGATTTTTACCAAAGGTGAACCGAATTGTTTTTCAATAGAAATTTTATTCAGAGTATGACTCTACCAGTCTGCACTGCACGGGTTATCAGAAAAAAATGACCCTTTTTATCGTCCCCAGATTTTAGTATGTCTAAAATTGTTTCTCCTATTGAAATCTAATTATGGTCTTACAGGACTCGCTACTGACGCATGTCCTATACGTTTTCGATAGGATTGGGCAATAACCATGGTTAAATGCAGATATTCTTTAAAAAGCTCAAAAAAAAACGGTTTACATAAAGCTAACGGTACCTACAGTTGTGTGTACCGAAACTGCGTGAGTTAGATCAAAGGATTATGATCTATTACTTATTTACCTAGGAGATCGCGAAAATGGCTCATAGTCATCAGTGAATTACCAGTGCAGACAAGAATTAAACAAATGAAAATGTCATACGATATATTACTTTCAATGGGAAAGCCAATTTGGATCACTTTTTGGAAAAAGTATTTTCATTTAAATCTTTTTAAAAGTAAAAAAAATATGCAACTATGCAACATATGCATTATGCAACAGTTTAATCATCATTATCATCATATCAGCCGAAAGACGTCCACAGCTGGACAAAGGCCTCCTCCAAGGATTTCCACGACGGCCGGTCCTGCGCTGCCCGCATCCAGCGGTTTCATAAACTACTATTTTTTTCCCCTCGGACTGCGGTGGAGGGGAGGAGGAGAATAACAGCCGTCTGTACTGGTTACGTGGGTCTCACAGCCCTGCGCCTATATGCATACATACCTATTATATACATAAGGTATATATAAATAAATATGCACAGGCCCAAGACCGCACTACCCACTAAACTCCCCCTGAGCTTTGGCAGCAGGGACATCTTAAAAGCACATCGGAGCGACGCCCCCCCAGAAGGGGGTGCGAAAAATTTTACGCTAAGGGGACAGCGCGGAAATCTCGTGATGGGAGCGGCCGCTTGGTGAATCACAATGGTGTGTTGGGGGGGGGGGGGGACTGTGTCATTCAAGAAGTGACACTATCGGAAAACTATTATTTAACAGGTATACTCTTTTTATAGTGCCAGTGGTAAAAGTGTCTCAGTAGCTTCGAAAAGGCCAACGCGCGCGCAGGTGTATGCATGTAGGGCACGATGGTCATGGAAACGAGTGCGCCATAGTTTTTATTTCTTTTGTATTTCTGTCTAGTCCTTATTCTTATAAGCGTATATATATAAAAAAAAAACATTTTTGATATGTTAATCAACATTTATTTCATTTAACATTTAAAATTACATAAAAAGAAGGCGTTGGGCCTTAAAAGTCTTTAATTAATCTTTATTATGTTCCTACAGAATCAATTTCATTTATAGAGTAATGAAACTTATTATATATATTTTAAATATAAATAAGTATAAGTAAGTATCTTAGATTTAAATATTTCAAATTATTATTTAAAACATTTATATAAAACATTGAGCAAATTAAGTAAGTACATAAATAATCTTCTCAGCATACCTTTGTTTAAAGAGTGATCGCTTGTGAGGGATGAGCGGATGAGTAGCTCAATCGAGTACCTACTTGTTTAGTTTTCTACATGTTGCATATGTAAATGTGTCTTGTTGAGAACGTTATACTAAATCAATGGTATATGTCGTGTTTGCCTTAACAACCGCATTAATAGATTCACTCACGGTATTTTCGGAATTATTATTATACCACAGAATAAAGTTATAGCGGGATACGGCAGCTCCATGCAGTTATATTCAACCTACGCTCATTATAGTCTATTTCACGTATAGCAGCTGACACTTAACATTTAGCGAGGTTTAGCTTAAATAAGACTTTTTACCTGTTAAATTAATTGTAAATGTATCACAACACATTAGACTAGATATGCTTGTATGCCTGTTTTGGATTGTTCGAGCCCATCGTTTGGCAGAAAAGCAATTAGAAAATGACACCTATCACGCATTTTTCTACATTACAGACTTTAATTAACATATTAAACGTAACCAGATAATATAACTTAAAAATCAATATCGATATGTTTACGCAGTATTGAATCTTTATATAAAAAACAACATTAACTTTATCAAAAACACGTGTTTCCGCAAAATAATCTAAAACTCTCCAAAAGTGAAACAATTTCATTGTGATATGACATTTAGATAATATAGTTATTATTATGATCTCTTAGTCAGGTCGCTTTCTGAACAAAGTAGGGCCCAACCTTGCAATTCATGTTCGATTCAAGACATAAGACTCGGTAGACCCTGCCTACAATGTGCCTCGCAACGTGTTTATTCCATTTTGTAGAAATTCTAACAGTCATTTCATACCGTCGAATGATCAAATAATCAACATTAAATTACGTAAACGTCAATATAAATGTTATGTTTAGCTGTTTTATGTTATAAATTGGTAAGCATTAGTATGTTGCATAAGCTTTCTTAGTTTTTGCAAAAATTAAAACGAAGAAGAAAATATAGTTTTTTTTCAAGTTTTTATGCTTTGCGACAACTAGTACCGATTACAAAAACATCACCCAAAATAAATTTAGTAGGCAACGATGTTTAGCTAATCTATTTAAGATTATTTAATCCTTTAAAAGCTTTCAGTAAACTGTAATATTTAATTAATGTGTAAAATGGAAAACCTCGTCGCGGAGCACTTTGTAGGGGAAGATGAGGAGTCACTCTCTGCGGCCCCCAGGTGCCCCATATATGGGAAATGACTTGAGGGTCTACTGAGTCATTGCTTACGTCATAAAATGCAAAGTTGAAGCAGTTATGTAATTTATCATTATACCTACTCGTAATACTCGGAACTCGCTCCCAGTTTTTTTACAAATGGACCTTTCTGTTTTTTACCACCGAAATTGTTATCTGCTTGTAGTTAATAATATATCGATGATCGCCCAGGAGCTAGAGATACGGGAAAATCAGCGAGAGATGGTTTTTGCATTTGTATTCACACGGAGCACACCAATATAGTGTAACCACTCTGTGAGTGTAACGCAACTACCGACCGACCTCCTTGAGGACATAGAAATATAACATAGCTATGGCCCATACCCCACACTTACCGCATTTCACCCTATGTTTTCTTTACACCCACACTAATGAAAAAACCATGTCTCGGAGATATGACTGTATTCATTTCAATATTTTTAACAATATTTATTCTTTATTTTTGTGACAGAAAGTTACAGTTGATTTGTCGTTGCGACTTGGTTTTACTGATATGTTATAAAATGCTTGATTGAAATAAATTAATAAATGTAGAAACCCAAAAAATAATCAAATGTTTTAGAAGTTTAATATCAAGGTATTTCTTTGTTAGCCATTCTATTATTTCTGCTTCCTAGTATTCCATTATTCATAGATCAATCTATGATTCAATTTTTATTTAATAAAAAGTGCGTTGTTTTATAGGCTATGACTATTTTATTTTTTAGGGAAAACTAGGTTACACAATATAAAGTAACAAAGAACGTTTTCTCAAACATGCGCGGAAATATTATTATTCCTTTCGAAAAGAGAATACGCAAAGTATCACATTCACGCATTTGTTCAAAATAATATCCACGTCAGTAATGAATTTCCTGGACAGTTTTTTTTGGTTATAAATTCAAAAACACACCAGTTATGGATTTTCTTACAACAATTCTCCATACATAGGGTTCTTCTCTGCACCGCGGTAGACAGAAAGAGCTTTTATCACTTTTTTTATATATACTGCAGTATTTTTTTCACGTCATTGTGATACTGGTGATTTATTACTTTTTGTTTGAAACCGTCGAAAAGTAAATAAGAAGGTTATTTGTATTGTTTTATTTCCTTGCATTTTTTGAGAAAATCACTAAACTGGCGGTGGAAATGGCAATAGCTTTTCTCGTATCATTAAAGCCCTCGCCTACTGCTCAGACTTCTAACTCTTGAACTGCAATTGCCTATTTCCCGGCGTCTGCATTAATGTACTATCTTATGTAGTTTCAAACACATATTTAATGCTAAATTAACACTGAACATTTAGTATAATTTATCGTCGACCTCTATCCTGTCAACGTCTGAAAACTGACACCATTTTGGAATTTTAATATAGAATAATTTATTGGTCTACCTACTCTGTAAAACGTTGGAGGGATACCAGTGGCTAAGTGTATCGCATTGTGTCAGATTTCTAACGTTATCAGAATAATCGGAAGAATCGAACTTACTCATACACAATATAATGTTCGTTGTCTTAACCCACAATTATTATAAAGTATTGTATCGATCGACGACGTAGGCATTAAAATACGATAAGTAATATTTGAAACTTTAACTCTATAAATTGAAATATATTCTTGCAGGGCCGACCTTATCTATTTTTCCTTAGCTTACCTGTTTTCTTTTAATTATAATTATAAACATCTTGAGCTAGTAGTGACTGAGAGTAGATAAGAATTGATAGTTATTGATAGTTTATCGGATCAGACTGTAGTACCGTAGCAGTGAGTGGAAATGGTCAATATTTTGACGTGATTCGATGAACCTCTACCTCGGCATCCCGGCGGCCATTCCAGGAAAATTGCGCCATAAAAATCATGTACAATTAAGGGATTCGTATGGCACGAAGTAACTAGTATCTCATCTGTGGTATGGCTAAACTACAGCAGATACAAAAATTTATAATTATACCATAATTATGATCCATTCGGCAACGATACAAAAATATTTACTTGAACCCGCCTTATCGCCCGCCGAAGTCATCGTAATATGCCGCGCAAGTGACCTCTGAAAAAAGTTGGATCACCTCATTCACGAAAACAAAATAGCGGTAGTACCACTACTTCTACCCACTGCCTTTTTTATGTCATCGAACCTCACCACAGTAAATCACAGTTGAAACTCGTCTGTATAAAAACAGTGATGCGCCCGCCAAAGTCATCATAGTATGCCGCGCAAGTGACCTTTTTTCAGAGGTCACCTTATTCACGAAAACAAACTAACGGTAGTAGCATTACTTCTACCCACTGCCTTTTTATGTCATCGAACCTCACCACAGTTTAAATCGCAGTTGAAACTCGTCTGTATAAAAACAGTGATGCGCTGCGAATAATTTGCAACGTAGAACTTTTTTATTCTCGAGCGACAGAGGAATAAAAAAAGTTATGTTATTTTCTGAGAATTCTGTTTCACTAATATACTTCTAATATATAACAAATAAATTGTACAGCCATTTTGAACATACTTTCTCGCGAAGCCTTTACCGTCTAACGTAATCAAGAGACTTGAAAAAAATTACAAATAATTTAGGTTTGTATGGGAAGCACCATATTTGGTTTTTTCCTGGCAAAATAACTACCCAGGGTGGTAGGCCTTATTAAGTACTACTTATTCACAAAGTTTCATTAAAATCGATAGAGCTATTTTTGAGAGAAAATTACAAAAGCTTAGGTTTGTATGATAGGTACCTTTATCATATATTTTCCGGAATAACGAACCATGGCGTGTAGAAGACCATATTTGTGTTATCAAAATTTTTAGCGTTATTTATAAAAAAACAAAGTAAAAAACAAAAAACAAAGTTAATGATGTAAAATAATATTGCTTTAACCCAAATTCTACCTAAATCCGTCTAGTAATTTAGGTACCTACTAGAGCACCGGACGAACGCGCACACACGCATACACACACACACACGTTCTCACACACACCCATACACGCACTCAATATTTTTTTTTTGCATTTCAAACTTTTAGCAAAGTATTATTATTAGTACCAACGTACTTTTAGTGTAAGACAATTACTATTAATCCCTATCAATCCATAGTCGCTCTAAAGTAAAAAGTGGGCGAGAAAATGTATAATATGTGTGTCTGTATCCGTACACCTGGATGTCATTTTTTACATAGGTTTTTAAAATTATTTGCCAGGTATTTGCGTTGGAGAATCTTGGTAAGCCCGCTTCCATCTTCGGCATCATCGTCACTTACCATCAGGTGAGATGATGCCAAGGGCTTACCAATTGTGAATAAAAAAAAAAAAAAAGGTATGACGGTCTTTACTTGTTAGTAATTTATTGAAAGCACCTTGACACAACAAAAAATTACATTAAGGAAGTTTTATCGTAAGCAACATTTATAAACTTCTACAATATGATACATCCGGGAAATCTCTTATTTATTTATCGTATGGCTATTACTAGTCAGAATTTTGTACAATTTTCTTCAAATAGAAAACAGCGTCTAGTGTAGGAGTTTTGGAATATGCCCTAAATATCTAAAAAGCAGTCATACAAAAAAGTATCTAAAACTTTTTTTAATGGTATGTCTGAGAAAACTGCAAAAAGGTCCTCGCATACCAATTTAACTTTGTAAATACATAGCTCCCGCAAGAACTCCATTTAGTAGTTGTATTTTTTTTTAATAGAAATGGGTCCCTACTTAACAAAAAAGTGCGTTTGATTGCTTTGCTCTACATTGGTTGATAGCATTGATGTTTAATATTTTTCCGTATAAAAAGTCAGCGAAACTTTAAAGCATGCAAAGGTCATACAAATTGTATTTTTAGCAATTAATAAAAAAAATGTTACGTATTGGCTGCGGGCGAGGAAGATCAGCATTTCTTATTGACTCTAATCCTATAAAGTAAGTGAGTAAGTATTGCTTGGGTGTGGTTATCTTAGCTAACAACCGAAGCATATACAATTTCACAGCTATTCTTTTATTTGCTTGTTGGATGTTATGATATTACTGATTTGATACCTGTCAATCTAACGTAGGTATCCTTTTGATTTCTGATGTATTTTGAATTCAAACTCCTTTAATAGGCTATTTGACAGATAGTCATTAGTTACTTTTTATCATCTGTCAAAAACAAAGTTTTGTTCTAAAATTGTATGAAATAAGAGCGCGTGACGTCATTGTTTCTCAACGTCATCGATGTACTAAGACACATTGCAAACAGAGTCTTGTTTTAATTTCAATGGACGGGCGATTTAGGGAATAACATTTCATAATTTATTTTTGATGCAGTCAACTGCCCCATCATTGTGTATCAAAATGCTAACAGAACAGAACTTGCATAAAGACGAAATATAACTATTAATATGAAGCTAAATAAAACAGAATTTCTATATCTTCTCTATATATAAAAAATTCTCATGTCACAGTGTTAGTAGCCATACTCCTCGGAAACGGGTGGACCGATTTCCATGAAATTTTCGGTGTATATTTGGTAGGTCTGAGAATAGGTCGTAATCTATTTTTCATTCGGAAATTTTAACGGTACCGGTAAAAAACGGGATTTGCGCGGGCAAAGCCGCGGCAAACAGCTAGTATCTCTATAAAGACACAATGTCTGCACGGCTCGGCAGAGAAGTGGAGTTAAGTAACAGACTCAAAGACGTAGCTGAGAAATTCAAACTGTATGAAAATCACTGTCACTCTCACTACAGCAACCTACGAGAGGAGTACGCTGCACGGCATACTCAAACGAGGGGTCATTTACGTGACATATAATATATCTCTGGAGTCTAAGTAATGGTCTGACAAAACTAGCTAAACCTATTCAAATTATTTCTGGGTTCTCATACAAATTAACCAACTATTTTAAGTAATACAAAAGACAATGGATTTTTTTATAGACGCCTCCCCATCGTTTTGAGACACTTCTGTTTGTATCCCAAAAAAGTCTATAAGTTTGTTGTATTACTGATACATATCGTGGTAGAAAATTATAGTTATGTGATTTTGGAGTGTTAGATTCGTCTTGATCCCGTGAGTACCCGGATACATTGTTACCCGACTGCTCAAGTCTTCATATTTTCAAAACGATCGTACTGAAAAGGTTAACAGTTGCTTTACATGATAGGTAAAATACAATGGGAGATGAAGTTATGTATAAATTTAAATTATGACATCAACAGAGATTTAATTTGACCCGTTTATATGCGTGGTAGCTACTTACATAACATAACTAATTTAATATAACATCACTTTATAAAAGCACTAGCTTTTGCCTGCGGCTTCGCTTGCGTGGGCATCGTTTTTATGACTGTCTTTGAGGGTGAGTGGTGCACGAGCCGCTAGATATACCCTATGTTACTCAGGAATAATGTGGAATGTGGCTTTCTACTGGTAAAAGAATTTCCAAAATCGGTTCAGTAGTACCAGAGATTACTTCCTACAAACAAACTTACAAATCTAACTCTTTATAATATTATTATTGTAGCTACAGGAGTAAAGTGTGCATTTGTCTATGTCCAGGATATGTATAAGTGAGTATTTTCGTTAGCTAATTTTGCTGTTTTTATTATGTTTAAAATTGTTTTTGGTTTTTTACTATGGTGCTGCCAAAAGTTGATTATTTAAGAATTTTTTAATGTTTTAGTGCATGTGGGGAAAAATACACCTATTATCTTATTGAGATTTAAAATTTTACTATTTTTAGTTAGCAATTTGTTTTTTTTTAATATAATGAAACTCGTTAAAGATATACTGAAAAACAAGCCACTTTCTCATTAAAGTTGCATATAAACTCCGAAAATAATACTAGCATTTAAGCCAATCTTAAATAATCATGAACATTATTCACAGTGAACATTTACTTATTTATTATAACAATAAGGTACCACTCTAAAGCGCTGACTGCAGATAATACATTTAAGTAAACAGAACAAAAAATACAGTAATTTGTAATTTTGATATTGCAGGAATTATATCAACTGCAATCTTATGTACAGGATTCCAATTGCATGACAATATATTGCAGTCTTTGTAGAAAACAACCTACATTTTGTTTATTTTTTAAAGGTTCCGTACCCAAAAGATAACAACGGGACTCCTATTTCTGAGCCCATGCCGTCTGTCCGTCCCTCTGTCCAACAACAAATTATAAAAAAGAACAGACAAGAAACGTTTTTTTTAAAGGTATTTTTTTTTGTTATTGCTCTATAGTAAGAACGGTAACACGTATGTTTTTTATTTGAGCTTGCGTGTTACATCCTCAGCTGCATCGACACTTACCATCAGGTGAGGTGCAGAAAACGCACAAAAAAAAGGTAATACGTATGTATTAAACGTCAAAATTGGTTACAGTACAAACCATAAAGTATACCAAAAAAAAAACGAGACCTACAGTACTCGCATATGATGGGTAACATGTGACAAAATACTTATGAAATTAATTAATTATCGGGTCGTACATTCACTGGCCGACCCTTCGAATAGTAGTATGTCATCTTTGCCTTTGCCATCACACTAGGCGGCATGGCTATGACAACCTTAGTTTTCGAGAATTAAAAAACGTTCGCATTTCCTGTTACACATTTCCGTCCCATTTCACGAAATCACTCCCACAAATTGCAGGAAAGCGAGAGCAAAGATGTTACACATCAATAACTCTCACTTGGCCAGTATTACTTGTTAGTATAACCGCCATAGTAATACATACATTCTGTCAAAATTTTAGTCAACTAGCTGTTACGGTTCAAATGGTAGTCTTGTAAAGGTCGGACAAACTGATAGCGTAAGATAAGTAATAGGGCCCCGTTACCCCGTTACCCCGCTACGGAAGCCTTAAAACCAGCCAAGTTTGCGTCATACTCGTGTTATGGATCGCGATCTGAATAAACAAATATTTTTTGTTGCTCTCGTTTTTTTAATTGAAATGAATGGGTAACTATTATTGTTTTAGGTACTCGTTGATGTTTTTAAGGTTCCTTCCTTAATCCTTTTCCAGAGGTGTGGTGGTGGCGCACACCAAGGGTTCCGTACCCTTGGTGTGCGCGTCCGACTCCCACTGACCAGTTTTTTTTTCAGTAATTCATTCATCTTAAACGATTCTAATAAGTAAACTTCAGTAATGGAAAAAAAGAGTAAAAAACTTAAACTTTGTTTGTTTAATGTGATAAATATACAAAATACCGTTCAATATTTTTTGAACATTAATTGGATTTTCAGATATGTAGAAACAATACAGCTCTAAGGGCCTGGTGAAATAAATACATATTTGGTTAATTATTAAAAAGTGAGGGTTTTTCAGTTGCAAAGGATCTCGAAATAAGTATTAGAATATGACTATTACTTTTGAGTATCCTTCCCTAAGTATTTGGTCTAATGATGAAAGCAACGAGCTTAAACCGGAAACGCTATATTTAATAACCCATAAATGTACCCTGTTCTCTTCTCATACTCCAAACACAGAGGCCAAGTCCGGGTTGGTGGGAGTTGTATAGAGCTAGTGGCGAATGTCAATGATAACTTTTCAAGACACTGCTTGATGACTGCCATCTAGTGGTAGAGAAACTGGCACTAACGGTTAACAAATGCCATTAATGTTGGTCGTTCTATGATGACCGCTAAGGCTTAACACTTGCAGCTTCGACGCGCCTTACTTAACTTTATTAAATAAGTAGTATCGGAGCGAGGGTTAGGGACCGCTGTAGTCCAATAATAGAATATGCTTCTACCTCCAACAGTGAACTTTATAATATTAAAAAGAAAAAAATTAAGAGGTGAATAAAACCAATAAAAACAGATTTGTCAGAAAAATAATGACAGAAGTGAGGATAGCATTTGAATAAAAATGCGCCAATAAATAACGAAAAGGAAAAAGAACACATTAAAAGAAGACGATACAAACCAGAATAAAAACAAAGCAAAAAGTATTACTTCATAGCACACTATTTCAATATTAATCTTAAACTCATTTTTTTTAATACAAGCAAAAGGTGCTAGCACGATTAAATAAGTAGTAACGGAACTACGAACAAAAACAAGAACAAACTGAGTGTAGGTACTAAAATAGTGAAACAGTGTCATCTTTTAGCGGTCATCATAGAAGGGCCCTAAAATAGGGATTATCCATCCAGCTAATGGCGGTGCTTCAGCCCAGTTAACTTGCAGTCAAGTCGCACTTAGCAACAACATACATACATATAATAATATTTAGAAAGGCAGCAATATATTGTGCTTTTCGATAAGGTACTGCATTTTTTGTTTTGCATAAAAACATATAAAAACTACAGTATTCACAACTAATTGTCTGTATTGCTTTCTACGAGAATAACACGTATTGTTCTTGTAGTAACTTATATACAACATATGTTTAATAATATTTAACTAAAATTATTCTTATTAACAACACATACAAAGCGTGAATCTATTTAAAAGTCGTACGTTGTGGGCGAGATCTAGGCGGGATGTATTGCAGAGAGTTTACCAAAGAAAATGTTTTAAAATATAATCGGAAACCGGACTTTCTGCGTGCCACAAATGACAAGTGAAGCGCCAGGTCATACAAAGTGACTTTGATCGCTGCAAGCGGCAAATGATGATTGCTAGATACTTATAAAACCTAACAACTTACAACCTACACAATCGAAGCCTAAAAATGTGTGGATTCATACAAAGTTTGCAGATCTAGTGATCATATTACTTATTGAAAATTATTAATAATATGAGGTCAAGTTTTTATTTGCTCCGATTGTATTTGAATCCGCAGTGTCTTTGAGAAAAGTTATTTAGTTTCATAAAAAAATCAAATAATAGCCAGTATAAAAATATAATTTAAATTTTGAAGACTGGGTATATTTTAAGTGTAACATACAATAGGTTATCCTATTTTTTTATCGTAGTCGCTTTTGTTTATACATACAATACAGTATTTTAACTTTTGAACGACGAAGGAGTTGAGATTTTAATGGGGATCGATCGTCTGAAAATAAAAAAAAGTAAATAATACAATATGTATGTATCTATGTATAACATGTATGTGTGTATCTAATCTATGTATAACTAAAGAATTTGATGAGACTCTGTAAGTACGTTTACTACCTTGTAACTTTATAGGGCCTACTTAATTCACGCGGTAGTTCCTTATTCCAGGAAAAATCGAAATAACGTACCTCCAATACAAACCCAACTTTATCGTTTTCCTTAAACTTTGTAAATAACTAGGACTTAGACCTTCTAGTAGGTACAGTGAGAAGTTTATTATTCCAGGAAAAATGTGAATAAGATAGCTCCTATACAAATCAAATTTGTTAGTAGAATTTTTATCAAGTCTGGTATACGTATATTTTTGCTATTAAGTAATCGTATTTTTGTATACTACGCCAGAAGCAGGCTTTGCGAGAAAGTGTGCACAGCCTTGCTGTACAATTTTTTTTAAAGTAGGACAGAATTGGGAAGTCCTGAACTGTACAGTGTACAGGGCGGAATTTTGTTACCTTACCTGAGGGAAAGTACTCTAAATACTGGCGATAGTAGTTTTACTCAGAGGAACCATTCATTTCTTTTTAAAATATACCAAACTGCATTTAAATATTTTTGAATAAACACTTGTTACACCCGGGAATCAAACCGGCGAAAGTGTGAAAATATAATAAAAAACCAGTAAAGTGCGAGTCAGAATCACGCACAAAGGATTCCGTACCGTTGTACTAGTTTCTTCACGTTTAAAAAAAAATCACGTTCGTTGTATAGGCAATAATTATTTTATTATGTTTTTAGTATTTGTTGTTATAGCGGCAACAGAAATACATCATCTGTAAAAATTTCAACTGTCTTGCTATCACGGTTCATGAAATACAGCCTGGTGACAGACAGACAGACGGACGGACGGAATGATAGTGAAGTCTTAGTAATAGGGTCTCGTTTTTACCCTTTGGGTACGGAACCCTAAACAACCACCTGTATTTTTATGCGACCAATCGAAAGGGCCAGTCACAAGCAACAACATCTGCTAATAAACTTTGTGTCACAAATTAAAGGACAACTATAAAATTTATCATTTATTTAATTGTTCATATTTTGCCAGTTTGATTCCCGGCTGAGCCAAACAACTTTTTAAAAATTTTTGAATGCAGTTTTTTTTTTTAAAATAAAAACATGTTTCTTATGAGTACAATTTGCCATCTTCAATTTTATTTAGCTAGTTTGATTCCCAGACAAGCAAGGCAAGCAACTTTTAAAAAATCTTTGAATGCAGTATTACTTATTTTTCAAAATAAAGGAAGTTTTCTTTCAGTAACATTTGCACTCTTCAATGTTTTTGGTACTCTCCCTCCCGGTGGGGTTCGTTCAATTTTCCTGTATAAGATAGGGAAAAACTGTCCTAGAATGTATTAGAACCTTTTTAAGAACCAATTTTGGCCCAGTTATTTTTTAAGTAAGCGTGAGTTGTACTAAACAAAATAAAAACCGACTTCAAACGGTTCTAAGGTTCCCCTCGATTTCTCTGGCATGCCATCATCAGATCCTGGTTTCCTTATCATGGTATCATCCTTGAGATATCTCCTTTCCAACAAAAAAAGAATCATCAAAATCGGTTCATAAAAGACGAAGTTATCCGAGAACACACATAAAAAAAATAAAAATATATACGGTCGAATTGAGAAACCTCCTCCTTTTTTGAAGTCGTTTAAAAATGAATATAGTTTCCTTTAACCCTTCGGAAAGGTTCCGTATTGTCCTTACATTGTCTTTACTTGAATTCTGTTTCCTTTCTAATTATTGTTTCGTATCGGCTCACCACTAGCTCAGGATAACACAGACAGGACACATTACTTGTAGTAGGTAAATACCTAACTCGGACGTGAGGATCAGCAAGCGCCCTCGACCTCGTGCTGCTTTAGTGTGGGGTCTGCAATTCAATTTCACTTACAAACGGTTCCTTAATTAACATTTCTATCATAATTGATGCGTATAAACTTATTTTAGACTCCAGGTTTGACAAGTGGTTCAAATGTTTTGACTAAAAAGTAGTGTTTGTATGGAGCGAGGTGCTGTTGCTGAAAGGGAGAGGGCGTGAGGGTTGTGACGAGGGTCTTACATTACTGTGACATCAATATACTGTGACAATGAACATCCAAGTATAGTGTAATTTAGTATATTCCTAATAACTATGACATTATTATGTGACTTCACACCTACATACCAGTGACTAGAACAAGTTAATTCGGCTTCTTTCAACCTTGTGATATTAAAGATAGGTAACTCATTTGATTTTCGGCAATATCGATAACAATTTATTACAAAAAATCACATCTCGCTAAAATTGGCCCTCCACTACGATCTAAAAACGACCATAGTAACTTAAATTAATTCTCTCGTAATTCTCGTGTCACGTTATCGATATTGATAGAAAACCTCGTAAAGGTAATCTGTGTATGAAGAAAACAAGAAGCACAGGGGGCAACACTTGCCCTGGAGGCAACTAAGCCTCCCGAAGTATACCAACCTTAACATTTATTAAAACAGGTTAAAAAAATAGGAGTTAGACTTTGGATATTTAAATATAGTACAGCTCATAGACCTGCCGTACACTGTAACAACCTTAACATGCAACAAGTTCCTAAAACTCGAACGCTTTTACTGTCTAATACTTCATTATTAGACATTTGTAAATAGGTAGCTATAATTCTTAAGAGCGAAAGATATCTTTCTTTTGTAGCACTCAAATAAAAATAGAAGTATCTACTATGTACGACAGACCTACGCACCAATAGAACACTGATCGAATAAACGATTTGAAAATGCAATGTAAGTAAGTACGTCCAAGTTAATTAAAAACTTTAAATTTATATAACTACTTCAATAGGTGAAGAACTATTGAATCTGACATCGTTTGTTCGAACATTGTTCTCTTTTATTGGAGGAATTTGCCATTAGGGCATAGTGGAAGATCGTGGGAGCGCTAGGCGAAGGGCGCCGGGGATAGCGTGATTAGATTATACCAACGACGATGTGCTTGCCAACTTTAAATTTGGCAGCCATAAAATTGACATGCAACATCATCATCTATTTAAATCCAGATTTCCAAATTGCAACCTGCAATTCTTAATTTTCGATTCTATCTACCTTAATATGCGAACTGTACATCCATTTTCAGTACTAACTACCTATCGATCTGGGAAACCACCAGATCGATGTAACTAACTATTGTAAAGTTGCGATTTAGAAATCCAGGCTATTCTTAAAAAAAAAACGAGTCATTTGTAAAAGGGGATTGACCACGTTTCGTCCCCCAACACTTTTTGGTAAAAAACGTTGTTACTTACTTGTGTTTTGACCTCTTTTCAAATTGTCCGAAGTATATAAAGGTCACCTACCTTAAATATTTATTTCTTTTGTTTAACTTGAAAAAAAGGGCGCATGTACCAAAATGCTACGGGGGACGAAACGCGACCGATCTGTACCGTAGTAAAAATTATTGTATCGAAGCTTTTGTGTAAAAGTTCGTGTTTTCCTCTAAGAATTTAGCTGCCAACGCACGTCAATCTTCGAAATTGTAAAATTTCGACGTACTTACCGTACCTGCCTACTTAGCTAGCGCAGGGAACGTAGCGAAGCAGTGTTGGTAAAATCATGAAGTGAACTTATTCACTATCTAATTTAAATGTTCTCAATTCTAAATACTGTATAATACTGCATGTTTTGAGTGTTATATTAATTTGAATGAAAATAAGAACGAAACTAGATGTCTGTGTATACCCTATTAAAAAGTAATAATTAAAATAATAAATGTGGCGAGAAAGGGTTAGTGTTTGCCATACAAAAGGTCTGATTATTCTGAGTTTTTGATAGGTGTTAACTATGTTGTAGGCCGTAGTGAGAAAATCAAGTTTTCATCACTCAGCGTGAGCTTTCTCCTTCATAACAAGAAAAACAAGCAAGTTTAACCCCTTGGGGACCTTTTGTAGGGTATAACCTCTTTTTCAACTGGTCTTTTTTGTTTAGCATAATATCTCGCTAAGAAATCCTACCTTTCAATCCAGTATCTAATTTTATCTAAAGTTGTAAGGTCCAACGATCAGTCTAGCTAGAGGCAGTGTATCTACCTACTTAAAAGTAAGATTTAAGTATGTACTTTTGGATTACGAATGTTGATTGGAAATGCTATCAATTAGTACTGTTGCTACTGTCTAAGGAGCTCAGTTACTGCGTTTGTAACTGGAACTCAATTACCATTTACGTGCATCCTCTACTACGTTTGATGTGCTGTGACGTTGCTGCTGGTTTACGTCACTTGCGCTTGTGTATGAAAGCTTATATAGCTCGAGAAGATAGCGGTTGACTAGCAGTGGTAGTACTTAAGTAACTGCGTCTGAAAATCGAAGCAGTGGTCGGTCACTAGTTGTACACACGGCGCCACATCAAGCTATACAAAACCAGTATACGCGGGCTTCGCGTATGTTGAAACACAAAGGCGTCGCGCGACTCACGCGGCCAGCTTATACTGGTTTTATATAGCTTGATGTGTCGCTGTCCGTACATCTATGAAGTGCCCTTTACTGCGTGTGTGGCGGCTTGTAGCCGTGCGTCATGCGCTCCAAGTAGCGGTGCAGATCGTTGAAGCGCGGCCGCTGCGTCGGCTCGCGCCGCCAGCATTCGTGCATAAGGTCGTAAAGTTCTCGACGACACCGCGGCGGCGGCGCAGCTGGGACGCGCGCGCCTCGCCCGCCACATCGCCACTCGCTCGCGTTTGATACCACCTGTGCAGAAAAACTAATCATTACCTACTTTTTTTTATTATTCACAATTGGTAAACCCTTGACAACATCTCACCTGGTGGTGACAATTGAAGCGGGCTTACCAAGATTCCCCAACGCAATGGGGAACTGGCTATCTTATCTTCATGCCGGAACACACCAATGATATCAACATTGATATTTGGCGGCAAGACTTAGATTAGATGGTGGTAGATAGCCAGGCGGGCTTAGAAAATGCCCTATACCATCAACCAAACCTACTACTTATTATAATAAGCCATTTCACGCTAACCTGAACCAACTTCGCTGAAATTTGGCATAGAGCTAAATTAAAACAGGGGGAACAACATAGGATCTATTTTATCTAAGAAAAATATGTAGTTCTCGAGGGATCTGGGAAAAACTTAGGTAAGTATAACTCTAAACTACGGAATCGATTTTTCCTAAATTTGGCATAAAGCTAAGAGGCACTTTTTATTCCGAAAAAAATGCATAATTTCCAAGGAATTTCGGAAAAATAATTCGTGAACTCTCAAATACAGCCATACAGACAATATCCATTCGGACGAAGCCGTAGGCAAAAACTAGTTAGATATGCTTTCTTTTATTTTTACTGTGCAGAGCTACTGCTATTTTGATGGCATAAATGAGAACTTACTTGATCATCGTTCATCTCTTCGAAAGGCTTCGCTACGCAGTAGGTGAGGACTTCCCATACCGTGACTCCGAATGACCACACGTCACTTGCTGGCGAATACATCCCCTGAAAAACAGTACAGACTTAATAATTTCATACAAATTGTTAGGGTAGAACCGGAAAATTCTGCATATCTTATCCTGGCTTCGCTCGGTCACATTGAAATCCAAGATAAATCCACAAAGAGGTGACCCTTACTTTTGTCTCTTATGAAAATATGAGTGATTTCCAGGCGCGATCCGTTGTCACATCACGTCGTCAATCTATGTATCTGCAATCGGCATGTTTGACACCATTAGTTACCGACTGTCAGTATTGACTAATACTGCAGTGTTTACAATGAGCAAGCAGCAGCACGTCCGACACCATTAGATATTATCATCCAGTATTGATAAACTACAATGTTTACCATAACCTAGCTCTCCCAGGTCATAGCCCAGCGGCACGCCTGAAGTTATTTGTTACAATCAGTCAGTATTGACAAACTGAAATGTTTACCAAGCGCAGCGTTACGTTTAACATCATTAGTAACCATCAGTCAGTATTGACAAACTTTAATGTTTACCAAGCGCTTCGACACGTCCGACATCATTAGTTACCATCAGTCAGTATTGACAAACTGCAATGTTTACCAAGCGCTGCGACACGTCCGACATCATAAGTTACCATCAGACAGTATTGACAAACTGCAATGTTTACCAAGTGCTGCGACACGTCCGACATCAATAGTTACCATCAGTCAGTATTGACAAACTGCAATGTTTACCAAGCGCAGCGTTACGTTTAGCATCATTAGTTACCATCAGTCAGTATTGACAAACTTTAATGTTTACCAAGCGCTGCGACAAGTCCGACATCATTAGTTACCATCAGCTAGTAATAAAAAACTCCAATGTTTACCATGAGCAAGCTCTCCCAGGCCATCCAGCGCAGCGGCAGCCGCCCGCCGTCAGCCATCACGTGGTAGTCGCCCACAAACTGCTCGCAAAACATCGCGTAGTCCGACACCTTCACACTCAGGTCGTCAGTCACTGTCACATTGCTGCAAGCAAAGTGAAAAGCGTAACCTAACCAATTTAAGTCCTTTTTTGGACTGTCGAGTAATATGTATCCGATGTCACTCAGGGGATCAAGACGAATCTTACGACACCTCGCACTCCGAAATTACCCTTCTTTTTGATAGTAGTGTAAAAATGCAAAGTTGCTTCTGTAAATTATTGCTATACATAATTAATTAGGTAATTCTACCTATCTATGGTATGGATAAGCCTACCCTGAATTAGGGCGATCGGGCCTCAGTCGACCACGCAGGCCCAGTGCGGGTTGGTCAACTTCACACACAACCATCGAGTTTCTTCGAAGGCGTGTGCAGGTTTCCTAACGATGTTTTCCTTCTATGTAAGAGCGTCTGATAAACGTACATATGAGATCGAAATTCGAAAACACATTGGTACGTGGCAGGACTCGAACCACAACTTCCCAGATAGGAGGTAGCGGCCCTTGCCGTTGCGCCACCGACGCTCTTTGCGCCACCGACGTGGTGTAAGATATGTTTGGGAATCTGCTATTTATGAGACTTCACAACTTTTTTGTACAACTTTGCTGAAATCTACGAGTGTCACATTGTTAAGTAAGAACACCTTGTACAGTCTAGACAAGTCTAGGACTACATTTTTCTTTGTCTTCAAAAATAATTTAAAAAACTGTTTTGGAAACTAACCGAGCCGCAAGATCTCGATGTACCAGCTCGAATGATTCCAGGTACTTCATGCCGGCTGCAATCTGGCAGCATATATGAATCAAACTCGAATAACTGTAAAAAAAACAATGTTATCAGTACATACTACCGAAACTAGATGCCTTGGATTCTATCGACCGACGCGCTAGAAAATTGTATCAAACAAGCTCCAAAGCCTAGAGCATCGCCGCAAAGTCGCCTGCCTATCCGTGTTCTACAGGATTCATTTCGGAGAGTGTGCCCTGGAACTTCACGACCTCAATTATCAATGGTCGTGTTTTGCTTCATGCAAACAGCCAAGGAGTGGAATTCCCAGCTGGCTTCTGTGTTTCTCGATTGGTATAATTTAGGAATCTTCAAGGCGAAAGTGAACCTATTCACTAGTGCCTACACTATTTGAGCTTGGATGTTACACCCTCGGCTGCATCGGCACTTACCATCAGGTGAGGTGCAGCCAAACACACTCAAATTTTCAATGTATAAAAAGATATGTACGAGTATGGCCACGCTGTGCGTATTTTCTCTCGAAGTCTTTACCGTCTGTCGTAGAAGGGCATACACAAATTAACAATGAACATTACTCTTACTTAGTAACAGTGAATAAGTTTAATTATCAGACTTCATAAAAATTTAAAAATACTTTGGATTTGTATGGGAGGCACCTGGAATAATTAACCACTCAGTGCAGTAGGCCTTATTATGTCTTAGTTATTGAAAAAGTTTTTTTTTTAAATCGTTAGAGCAATTTTTGAGAAAAAGTAATAAACCACCTGGATTTGTATGGGAGGTACCGTGGAAAACCGAATTACCATGTAAAGTTATAGTAACCAGCCATTTTTGAGAAAAAATAAAACACACCGAGTTTCATCAAATTCGTTAGAGCCATTTTTGAGTAAAAAATAATAAGTGATTTTTACTATGGTGGCAACCCTAAAAAATCAATATAGGGGATAATTTTAAAAAATGGCTGGATATATAAAATGATACTGACTTAACCCAAGTTTTACTCAAATCCGTCTAACGGATAGAGTACCGGACGGTCGCACCACTCACACACACACACACACACACACACACCGACACACACGCACACCGACACACACGCACACACACATACACACACCACACATACACACACGCACATATATTTTTTTGCTAACACAATACCTTCTTCATTCCTCCGTCGTTCGCCAACGTTCGCGAATATAAAAATAGGCGTAATATGATGTGCTACTGAAAAAAAAACCATTTGAGTGTGGCTGGTTATCAGCTTACCTCAATTTCCTGTCCAGCCTCAAGATCGTAGGCAATGGTGCGGCATCGCCGCGGTCGAGCGCCGCGCACGGAGGCTCCAGGAGGCTCAGCCCCAGCACCCTCGCAAGTTGCGGGTGCTTCAGACCGGCGCCCCACGTCGCTTCGCGGGCAAAAGCCGCCCTGTATTTAAATATGAAAAAGTAACATTTTTTTAGCTAGAAGTCACATTTAAAGCAAGTTTTTGGAGTCTACTCTTTTAAAATTGACATAATGAGCGCGGTATGTAAAATATATGGGGTCTGAAATCGACTGCTGATCGGTAACGCGTTACCGTTACTTTTTGTCAATATGTTTTTTGAGTCTTGACGGCTAAGGAAACATGGTCATGCCACCTAATACTCCGTATAGGACGAAACCCAGAGCGTTCTACGCGAGGCCGAAAAAAAATTGTTTCATGAGTAAACTCCTATCGCGCGTCTTGTGCCTTTATGATCTTAAGTTACAACAAAAACAAACTTTGCTCTCTTGTTGAATAAATAACTATTGCAACATCAAAATTAACACAATAGACAAAAGTAGTTTAAATGAGCAGAAGTACAAATTAAAAGGTTTGCAATTACCATCAGTCTCCCAGTATGTTCAGAATTTAGACTATCCAAGTGATAGACGGAGGTTGCCTGGTATTGCATTATGCATCGCCCGCGGTCATGTTTGGGGCGTTTGAGATGTATACACCCACGGTCGTGTGGAAGACTGAGGCTTATTACTGATCTTATACGTGATTATTTGTGCAGAAGGCTTCGTAATGTCCAAGAAAGCTTTAAAAGAACCAAGAGGGGTCGATAGAACTAACTTGACATCGTTATGGCAGCCGCGCCAGAGCGTCTTGACAACGACTAGGCGTCGCCGGCGGCCAGGCGGGGAATCCTCGTCGTTCAGCTCCTCGATGCCGTCCGTCTCGCATATCTGAAGCTGTCAACATAAACATGCATCTTAATCTAGTTGTCTCGTCCTTACGGCTCACTGCTGTGGCAAAGTTTATATATTAGTACTAACATACAGTATGGACACTCTCTGCCGCTCTCTAGATTGCGACCTCGTCCAACCCTTACCCAGATTAATACAGATTGGATACAGTTTGGTTGTCGAATGTATAGGATTTCGCCGCCATTTTGTTTTTTTGGATACTTCCTGCCGCTCTCTAGATTGCGACCTCACCCTCTCGTCACCCAGATTGATACAGATTGGTTACAGTTTAGTTGTCGAACGTTTAGGATTTCGCCGCCAATTTGTTTTTTCCGGCATTCGTTTTTGAAATGTCATTTCTGGCCCGTTGTATGAAGTGTCAAGGGTGTGGCTGTGGCATGGGCTCGCCTCACAAGGAGACGGCACGCCTGTGGGCATCCAGTTGTCTGCGTTTCTGCGCTGTATGGCCAGTGAAATCTATTAAACCAGTTACGAGACCCTCAATAAAATTGTTTCTTTTATTTTTACGGTTTCCTACTATATGAACGCTTAAACGAAGTAGTTTTACGGAGTCTACTATCTACTATGTCTGTTTGATGTTCTGTCCGTATGTCACTCAACACAGTGTCTCTTGTGTGTCTATTTCACACGAGGTTCAAATAATCTAACAAATCATTATCATCATCTCCGCTCTGCCATAAGACGTTCACTGCTGAACATAGGGCCTCCCCCATAGATGTTCATTCAGCACGATTTTGGGTCAATTGCATTTAGCGTCATTTTGCGATCCTTAGCAGATTATCGGTCCACCTGACGGGGGGAAATGCGGTAAACCAATTTTGTGCACAAAAACTGGCATTTTATATGAATACTACTTTTTGAGAGACTGCATAAACAGTTTTTGCAGTAATTATAATCTCGTAACATTTTGTATGGAAAATCTATGAACTTTTTACAAATCCCATCTGCTTTTGCACATCATTTAGTTGTTTGATCATTACTACAAAACCTAGCTATTATAAAAACAAACCTCAAAAACAAGTTTCCTGTATAGGTACCCCTTGATTTTTTACCTTTTTTAAATGTTTATTATTTGTTAGTGATTCCGGCATAGCAACACATTATTCTGTGAATGTTTGAGCCGGCCACCTATCACGGTTCAAAAGATACAGACTTTTAAATATCGAACAGATGGACAAACAAGCAGACAGACGTTTTTAAATTTTTGGATCAAAATATAACGAGTTTTTATCTGTATCGACTTGTGTTTTATTTATGTCAATTTATGTCCCGTATACCAACAGCCATCAACTCTCGTTTTTTTAAATAAAGATTAAAACAAATAGTATTTTGAAGTAGGTACGAGTACCTACTTATCCTCACTGGGATCGCTATTACAACACATATCAGAAGTCAGAATGCGGTCTGCATATTTAGTATCATCATCATCATCATATCAGCTCATATACGTCCCCACTGAGGGGCTCGAGCCTACCCTTAGGGCGATCGGTCCTTAGTCGACCACGCGGGCCCAGTGCGTGTTGATCGACTTCACCACACAAGCTGCGAGTTTGCAGGTTTCCAAACGATGGTTTCCTTCACCGTATATTGCAGGACATTTAGTATTATTATTATTATTATAACAGCTCATATTCGTCCCCACCGAGGGGCTCGAGCCTACCCTGAATCAGGGCGATTAGGTCTTAGTAGACCACGCGGGCCCAGTGCGGGTTGGTCGACTTCACACACAACCTTCGAGTTTCTTCGCAGGCGTGTGCAGGTTTCCTCACGATATTTTCCTTCACCGTTAAAGCAATCGGTAAGTATATGTACGTAAGTTTTTTTTTTAAACTTATTGGTACATTGGCCGTCCAGAGTTGAACCCGGTACCTCTGGTTAGATAGACCGAGTCGTTACCGGTTGAGCCACCGACGCTTTTTATATTTCCGTATATTTAGTATACGGAACTATAATAGGTAACGTTTTTAGCCAGAGAAACAATATTTCAATTTGTGTAAAGGCGTACCTTTGACAGTTTTTCTTATCTTTTATCCTTAAGTAACTTAACACTCAAAGAGGGCTTCGATATAAGGGTCATTGTTATGATTCAGCTCACACCGGCGCACGTGTGGTATTCGTCTACTGTACCAACTTGGAAACGTTGGCTAAAAGCCACCTATAATGAATTAATTTTTGCCATATACCTAAGTAACTCCCGATCATACAGTGACGTTGTAACGTTGAGCAATTAGGTAAAAAAACAGAGAAGTGCGAGTTTATTAGGCTTGGAATTACGGTTCCATTTGTACCTTTTGAGAAACCTTTAGAAGCTAGGAACAAAGAATACTGTTACTGTCAAACACAAACACTGTTGCTCCGTATACTATAAAATATCATGGTAAAAACAAGAATTTCATCAGGTTGAAAATTCCCTGACAAGGGAGTTGTTATCGGTTGCTATGCTAGGCTTTTCAATCTGACTACCTGTCACGTCATTATATCACTTGGTTTTTTAGATTATATATTATTCCACCACTAAGTTAAGTACCATAAGAGTTTAAAAACATACAGCTTATCTTTATTGTTACTTATCTTTATATATATAAATCTTCTGTCCGTGTGTTAGTCATTGAACTCCTCCTAAACGGATGGACCGATTTCGCTAATTCTTTTTTTTGTCGAGTTCGTTATTGTCAGGAGAAGGTTCTTATGTAGGGTAGGGTAGGGTAGGGTAGGGTAGGGTAGGGTAGGGTAGTGTAGTGTAGTGTAGGGTAGGGTAGTGTAGGGTAGGGTAGGGTAGGGTAGTGTAGGGTAGGGTAGTGTAGTGTAGGGTAGTGTAGTGTAGGGTAGAGTAGTGTAGGGTAGGGTAGTGTAGGGTAGGGTAGTGTAGTGTAGGGTAGGGTAGTGTAGTGTAGTGTAGGTTAGGGTAGGGTAAGGCAGTGTAATGTAATGTAAGGCGGTACGTAGTTCGCCGGGACAGCTAGTTAATTATAATTACTTTTTGAATTTATATCACATCATAAAAAAAACCATTTTGTCCGTTTATAAACTGTAAATATTAATTCTTTATATTCTTACCAATGCGTTTTATACTTTTTTAGTATAGCGTTCGTGAGAAAAGAACAGATTAGCAAAAAGTGAATCTTCTAGTTATATTAAAGTGCGGCCGTCGAGTGAATGCTAATTTAATTTTAATATAATTATGCTAGTTTGACGTAACAAGTGATGTGCCCATAGATATCCATAGTAAAAACTATGTAGCATTCAGATGTAACATATAACGAAATAAAATAGCCATTGCCAACTCAGCAGCCATATGTTATGAACAACATTTGTAGGCTTGGAAACGGGGTTTCGTTTGTACTCATTAAGTTAATATGAGGTTTGTACCCTTTAAGCACGAAACACTAAAATGCCGTGAACAAAGACTACTGACTATTACTAGGTAGTGAATTGGGTCACACACAAATACCTACTAAAATGTTTTTCAGAACTCTAAAATAACATCTACGTGAAAAATGTAAGGTAAATGTGTAAAAATGTAGGTAATCAAATAACTAAATGTTATTAAAATAAATTCCTGTGGAAGTATTCCCACAACTTGGACAGGATACTTTTTGCAACCGCATAATGCAATAAATAGTTTTTGTGCATTGTTGAACTCTAAAATTGAAGAATTAAAGTAAACGGCTCAAAATTTATATTGGTTTGAATTTATGTATTTTTTTTATCCATATTGTTATTTTATCCATAATTGGTAAGCCCTTAGCATCATCTCACCTTATAGTACCAAAGTAACGAAGATGAAAGCGGGCTTACCAAGATTCACGACTGAATACTATTATTTTTTGTTTTTTTTTCAAATCTTAAAACATTAATTATTTATAGTTTACTAATAAATAATAAACCGTAAATAAATTATAAACTGTAAGTAATTTCCTATATTAGGATATAGTTCAAATTCAACATTAATTTTAGAGCTTGATACTGTAAATAATTTCCTATATATTAGGTCTTTACCTATGAAATTGCCGATTTTATAAAAAAGTATAAAGATGAAAATTAATATTAAGAACAATAGTTATTAAAATAAAATTTATTCTCAAACTAGCATTACACTATTAGAAATTAAATGGTGGTACACATATGCCTATTGTTTAGATATTTTGAGAACACGGTGGCTTTAACCCCATGAAGTCGGGTCTCTAGCTCTAGAGTTATCTCAGCAGTTTCTTCGTTACTAATATCATATTTGGGAATACCCCGCATAAGATTTCGTCACTTTTAGGAAAATTCAAGAAAATTAACTAGTCTAAAAAATTGCCCAATCTGACCACTAACAAAACGCCTTTGTTCCATTCAATGGTACATAGCTCAGGGTATTGGATCATGGAAGATATGCCACTAGATAATAAAACACCTTAAGTAGTGTCCCCATAAGGTCAATAATAAAAAACAAAAACTCTTTTATTTTCAATAAAAATTGGCATTGAACTTCAATAACTGAATCGGCAATTTCATAGGTAAAGACCTATTATTTGAATATAGTTCAAATTCAAAATTAATTTTGGAGCTTGAGCTATTACACCACCTAAGACGAAATCAGTCCGGTGATCTAGCCACGCAAGGATTATATGATACATTACAATAATGATTATATACTTACCAAGATTGATTTTAAGATTTCGAAATGATTAATAAGAGGATTGTGAAGCTGCGATCTTTTCATACAAACCGCGTTAACAATTTTCACCTCTTAAATGTTAACCGATTTTGACCAATTTTTGATAGGTTGGCAGTAAGAACAAAAGCTAGGTTTATAGGTTTTTTTTTTCGATAAAGTTAATAAGATGAATTTTATTGTCGTTCACGTGTTTTCATACAATAATAATTTCGGCCATTTTTTGTTTATTTATAATCAGTAATTTAAAAAACGAAACGTATAAGCCTGGCTTTTGTTCTGACTGATAACCTATTGAAATTGGTCGAAATTTAAGAGGTGAAAATCGTTAACGCCGTAAGTATGAAAAGTCGCAGCTTCACAGTCCTCTTAAAAATACGTGCATATTACTACTATTACTCGTTCTGATAATCATAAAATAGTAATTACATTACATAATGTCAGTTTGTGAATTATTTTAAAAATAAACACAATCATTACTAATACCATAAATGTGAAAGTTTGTATTGTATGGATGTATGTATGGATGTTTGTTACTCGTTCACGCAAAAACTACTTAACGTATCTGGCTGAAATTTGGTAGATAGACCGATTAGGACCTGGATTAACATATAAGCAACATTTTCTCCACGCACGCAAGTCGCTTGCGACTCGCGCACTGCGCACCCTCGAAGACAGTCATAGAAACTATGTTCACGCGAGCGAAGCCGCTGGCAAAATCTAGTTAGTTAATAATGTCAAAATAAAATCATTGATATAAAACAGTAATGTCATTAGTAAATGAAAACGATAGGACACGAGAAGTTATACATTAAAATTATTCTATTTATCATTAATGCCTTCGAGAAGAATAGGTCAGTTCACACGGACAGCACCCGCTCACGAGTACAACGCGAGAGTCAGCCATCGCTCCTCTCGAGTATATTAGAGGGAAAGTAACGACCCGGCTCCCGAAGCGCCTACATAATTTTAGTAACTATATACAATACTATAGGTATCATAACAACATGAATAAAGAGAGATTTAAGAAAATACCCTTCTTGTTACATATTTTTTAGTATATAGCACAGCAGTAGATTGTGTATTTTTGTAGAAAGATTACGTAGGGTGGACGCCCCAAATTACAGCCTTTTAGTGCAAATTTCAACTTTAAAAATTCATACTGCCCTAACTGTTGGTCAAAACTTATTATTATTTTTATTAATGGGTAGGGTTTTTATCTGGGAAATCACAATTAAAACCGTAATTACTCATAAAATCCATGGAAAAAAAAAATTGCCTTAACAGAAAAATACCCCATGGCTCTAATACCAGCCCTTTCGTACACAGAGCCAGCCTTTGGTGTACTTAATAACAGACTAGGGTAGGGTTATGCATATGGAGTTTTTGTGTTAAATTTTTGGTTTGAATGAAAAAATAAAATAATCAGTAAAATTATTCAGTCGTTATTACTTAGTATAATCAGTTAAAATAATCAGTAAAAATTAATCAGTCGTTATTATTTAGATTCTTTTGCAACTTTTGTACTCTTTTTTGTCAAACGGTAAAACACAAAAAATCACACACATGATTTATAAATTTTTGCAATTTTTTCTCGATTAAAACAAAGTTATTATAATAAGGTGTTTTAAAATAATCCTGTGTAATATATTATAAAAATTAAAATAAATAACTACTAATAAGATTCAAAACGATGATGCATAGTCGTGGAAATCCTTGGGGGAGGAATTTGTCCAGCAGTGGACGTTTTTCGGCTGATATGATAATGATGATGAAGATTCAAAACATAACTTCAGTCGACATAAGCAGAGCATTCTCCAGCTAGTCTATAGTGATAATTTTATTTTCATTTATTTTAGAGTTTAATTTATGTAGGGCGTAACAAGAGTGGTGTAGGACCGGTTGACTAGGGATTTAATTAATTGAACTGAACACCTTTACTAGTTTTCTGACGTTCAGTTTGCTGGATGTAATTTTTTTTTTGAGAATTGATCGGGGTTTCTTTGGGAAAGGTTTTTCCGTGTTATGAGTGGAAGCCCCATTTAACGCCTCCTACGTCAGTTTTGTTACACTCTGTATATTCATTAAAATGTACGTATTTATGTACAATGGAGTCATATTATCATAACCAGGATTCCTTAAAGAACCTATATCAAATTATAATACAATGGGTTGGTAGTGATAAGTTATCAAATATCCACAATATAATTCAACAGATTAAAAAGTTATAATAAAAAAAGACAATTTTTTTAACGTATATTAATGTTTATGACATCCTTGATTTTTTATGGCGTGGCTGTTGTAAGTTACTCTATCGTGCAGCCATTATGTATCCCATACATTTTATATTTGTAATTGTAGCCCCCCCAAATTTTATCTTAAAGCAAATTGAAAATGTGTTTACTTTGCCAGAAATCCATGCATTACTATGTCTGTATCCATAATCAAACTAATCACGAAATGTATAGTTAAAGGATCGTAAGAAATACCTTGTTTTAAGAGCTCTCGAACTTGGCAAAAAAATAGCAAAATGGCCGACGTCCGCCTCTTCTCGGGTTCGATCCAAAACTGACACTGGCATATTCATGCCATTTTCCATTTTACCATTGTCGGTACGTATTTTGTGCAGAATATAAGGTTTTTTGGTACTTTTTACTGGTAGGTAATGCCAGTAGAAACCTTACAATTTAAGCAGAAAGGCGAAAAGGCTGTAGCTAGGAGCAGGCTGTTATTAGGGGCGTCCACCCTACCTCGTGGTAAAAAACAGCAAATGTACTAACATAAGGACTATTTTTGCGTTGACAGGTAAGTCCACTAATGGAATTAAAGTTGTATTTATTCAGGTGCAGTCGGATCAAGGGGCTCTCGCTAGTCCAACCCTGGTAAACAGCCAGTAGGAAAAGCTGGGCTCGGGAAACGGAATCGCTTCAAAATGTTACGCTTTCATCTTCTCGCAAATTACTTGAAAACATACCACGACGACTTTGCCGACAAAAAAACCGAAAACATCTTACTCGATGGCAAGTCCGGCGAAAGCTAAGCAAAGCGAAGGCTACGTTAGTACCTACTAATATATATATACTTTGGCGAACGTGTAATCGTTGATCCATTTGCGAGTTTTTAAAAGCGCGCTTAAAGAAAAATTGTAGGTTACTAAGTAGTTACCTATTTGGATCTCTAGAGAACCCGTTACTGACTATTTTGTGCTTTTTTTTTATCGCACTTGCCTCATTTTTTTGGATTTGGCGGTTTAAATTACAGGACCCATTGTTAGGTACTAAGTACAATCATCATCATCATTACAGCTCATATACGTCCCCACCGAGGGGCTCGAGCCTACCCTGAATCAGGGCGATTAGGCCTTAGTCGACCACGCGGGCCCAGTGCGGGTTGGTCGACTTCACACACAACCTTCGAGTTTCTTCGCAGGCGTGTGCAGGTTTCCTCACGATGTTTTCCTTCACCGTTAAAGCAATCGGTAAGTATGTACGTAAGTTTTTGAAAAACTCATTGGTACATTGGCCGTCCAGATTTGAACCCGGCACCTCTGGTTAGATGGACCGAGTCGTTACCGGTTGAGCCACCGACGCTTCGACTAAGTACAATGTGGCATTTAAAATACACTATACTCGTACGTCTTGTCTGATGAGTTCAACGTTATAATCATAATCCGCCTACAATTAGAAACTAATTAATAAGGCAATGGGGTATCAGCGGGCATGTATTAAAAATGGCTTTCATCCGTATTTAGGTTTCCGTAGTCAAACTACGAATCCTTATAGTTTCGCCGTGTCTGTCTGTCTGTCAGTCTGTTATTATGTCACAGCAGTTGTTCTCAAAGTATATTATAGCTGTGATGCTGATCTTTGGTATGGTAATACAAATCTGTAGGCTTTATAAAGTTATTGAGTAAAATCTATCAAACAAATTTTTAGGGTACATCCCCTTTTTTATCCTCAATTGGTAAGCCCTTGGCATCATCTCACCTGATGGTAAGACGATTATTAAAGTATTTTTTTTTGTTTACTTAACCTATCGCGTAGGATATCGTTGAATAGGTTTTTTTTAAACTATTGAGAGTTTACTAAAATAATTTTTCGGTAAATGATTCGTTTACTAAATATAAAGTTTTAAAGTAACAATTTTTGTTAGAATTGCATGTCACACCCCATATCAGCAAAACAGATTTTTCAGGTAATCTAAAAAGTATTGACAGTACTTAATAGTGTATAATCAATTTATTAGGAACATTATCACCGCCAAGTAGGCTTTCCTAGTTTAGGAGTAAGTAATAGTCGACCACGTTTAGATGTGCAGTTGGATTTGTAAAAAGTTTGTAGTTTTTCCATACAAAATATTCTATACAAATTTCAAAATTAATTTTGTTTTTAAAACATAAGTAAGTAAGACTACAGAACCTTACTTTGCTCACTACTTTTACACTTGACCACCTTTTTTGAATTCAATGTGCCAAACTCATACATTATTTAATTTTGTTTTATATGTGGACTTTAAAGATAATGGACGTTTATGCAATTCACGCTATTAAACGTCAAACCAATGGATTGTGTGCATGTGGATGAAGGGTACGTTTATGACACAAAATTAGAAATAGAGTCCAAAAGAAAAAAATACCAAAAATCTGTTTTATACATCTCTAAATAACATAAATTTGTACTAAGTTGTTGCAATTGAAGTCGTTTTTTACGCGTTCAGCGTGGATTATTACCCAAATGGAGGTACGATTTTGCCAAAATGACGCATTGAAAATCATATTCAAATTTTTGTGAAAGCCGGTTTTTGTCTGTGACGGACGTCTCGGTCGCAGATTATATCAGCGCTGATCATCCGTACCACCACTTTTGGTGATTGCCGAAGCTAAAGCGTCAAATAAGCACATTTTGACACAAAAAGCCTAACAATTAAAAGTGACTTTTTGCTATAAAACACATATTATAATACGCTGTATCGCAAACTGCTCAAAGATAAAATGTAATTTTAAGCAGTATAATTTTTTGTCATCCCGAGCATTGAATATTGTTATTTTTTAATATCCATTAGCACAGAAACGGAATGGAGCGTGTCCCTTTCAACATTTTTTTCTTTGTACAGGAGGGAGTGGCAAAACGGAATATTAAATTCCTACGATAAAAAGTTCGTTTCCAAAAATAAAAATCTGCCCATTTTCATAATTTATGTACCTACCTACCATCGATAAAAAACAATTGAATTTCCATATTCCGAATTCGATGCTACCTACATAATCGTTTATCCTTACCTCAGTAAATTGAGCTTATAGGCCAACCGTAAGTTCTTATTATAAACTAGCTATTGCTCGCGACTTCGCCCCCGTTGCGCAAGCGGCTAGCGGGGTTTTTTATTATACATATTCAATCCTTGTCCTGATAATTAAGTATGAAAACAACAAAAAAAGTCAAGTAGTTCGAGCCGTTCTCAGGTGATATTCCGTCAAACATGTGGCAGTTGATTTTTATATATACATATAGTAACATAACGTACTTTTACCATTGGGTTGAAGAAACAGCAGAGAATTTATATTGTGAAGCTGTAAGTGTAAATACGTATACACTAAAGAGGATGAAAGTGTGTGTGGACAAAACTTTTTGGTTGATACTTAGGGTCTTCGGCAGATGGTTGAAAATACGAAAATGGGGGATAGGTGGGGTTGCCTCCCACCTATTTTGAGAATTTAAAAAAATCTAGGACTTGTAATTTTTTTTAAAGGATTTTTTTTCCTTTTTTTAGAAATTTTGCCATTTTTATACCTTTGAACACATGTAACTTTTTGTTTTTTAAAGCTAGCTCCAAAATCTTTTTTTTAATAGACTTTTATAAGATTGTCGGCTCTAAAAAAAATTATGTTTGTTTCAAGTTATTGCTAAAAACAAAAATGTGGGCCCCCGAACTTAAAAAAAAAGTTGAACAAAAATTTAAAAGTCAACTTTGCGATGCATTTAAAAAAAAATAATGGGGCTGGAAGGCTTCTGTTTTTTTTAAAACATCTCTAAAGCTTAGGCTTTTGAATGGTATGTAATTTGTTTCGGTATCTTTTTTGTAACCGGAGTTGTTAATTTTTTTTACTCAATTGGACCATGTTGACGAAATTCCACTAGTTACATGTTTTGTGAAATGTATCAAATGCAAAGTTAAAAATAATGTAAATACTTACTGTTGGGACGGTTACAAAGAGCAGGTACGTTTTTTTACATTCTTGCACACACATAATGGCTATCTTTTGTCATTTATTGGAATATTGGAGTTAGCACTTCCATACGCCAATAAAATGTCCGCATATTCCGCATTGGTAAATTGAGCCATTTTAAACCACAACAAAGTCTTAACAAAACGTCTGATAATAACAAAAAGTGACAAACAACAAAAAAACTTAACAAAATCACAAACGTTAATAACGTTAACGTTTTTTTTTGTTTTCGTTAATTTCACTTTGCTGTGTTTGTGATTTTGTTAAGTTTTTTTGTTGTTTGTCACTTTTTTTTTAACAGTAAGTATTTACATTATTTTCAACTTTACATTTGATACATTTCACAAAACATGTAACCGTGGAATTTCGTCAACATGGTCCAATTGAGTAAAAAAAATTAACAACTCCGGTTACAAAAAAGATACCGAAACATATTACATACCATTCAAAAGCCTAAGCTTTAGAGATGTTTTAAAAAAAACAGAAGCCTTCCAGCCCCATTATATTTTTTTTAAATGCATCGCAAAGTTGACTTTTAAATTTTTTTTCAACTTTTTTTCAAGTTTGGGTGCCCACATTTTTGTTTTTTGCAATAACTTGAAACAAAAATAATTTTTTTTAGAGCCGACAATCTTATAAAAGTCTATTAAAAAAAGATTTTGGAGCTAGCTTTAAAAAACAAAAAGTTACATGTGTTCAAAGGTATAAAAATGGCAAAATTTCTAAAAAAAGGACAAAAAAATCCCCTCCGGCCGTTTTGGCAACCAAGTTTCGCAACCAGTTGTCAAAAAAGAATATATCATCGTGTTAGGCAACTAGTTGCCTAAAAAGAAATTCTATTCCTGTTTGACATCCAGTTGCCAACGAAGAATAGAGCTCAGACACTTAGAGAAAATGTGGCTAGTTTCCAAGGCTTCAAAAACAAATGTACATATAAAAGTACTTACATACAGTGTTAGGCATTCAAGAATAAAATCATTATTTGAATAAGAATTTGCAAGAATAAAATCACGGTGATTTTATTCTGGAATAATTCGTCCGGAATAATTTTGTCTGGAATAATTCGTAGATGAGAAAATTTTATGGGAATAAGTTATTCTTAGTCAAATAAAAATAATCATATTTTTTTAGCTAATTTAGCTAAAAATAGCTATGTATCTGGTTTTAACAATTAAAGCCAGACCAATAAGCTATTCTAGGTAAGCTACAAAGCTTACGGTTGAGTGGTAGTACAAATACCATGGTTGCGATTTACTAAATTTCACAAAAAAATCAAAATATATCTATCTTTTAATATATCTTACTCCCATGGCGTCACTGACACGGCGTGTTCCTAATAAAAATGAGTAAAACAATAATGACAACATACAATAAAAGCTATTTTTTATTTGACAATAATCATTTATTTCGTTTAAAACAGTAAAAATAAGCATACATACTTCTAATCTAACAAAACACAATACTTTGACAAGTTTTAAGCAATTCTCGACCGATTTCCGTGAAATTTTGTGAGCCGGTTCATAAAGCATACAAATATCTGGAAACCTGGATAAATGGACATACGAAAGCACTTTTGCCGAAGCTGAAGCAGAGACGCTTTGCTCGCTTTTCTCATTCGGTCAATCAGCATCCGTTTACCAAGGCATGACAAAAGGGCTTATGATTTCAATGCAATGTCCAACAGAAATAACTTTTTTTTTTCAAATCGTTTAACGCCAACTCAATTTCCTGATCTATCTCCGCATATTCCTTCTTTTTTTTGTTTGCAATTTTTTTTAAATCGTACGATGAATTTTCTGAATCTAACACGTCTAGTAGATGTGCTAAAGTAGGATGTGTTCGTCCGACAAAACTGTTAATTTTCCGGTGCCAACCTTCAATATTGTTATTGGTTCTGATATTTTCCTTTGCACAAGAACAAGAATTGCCAAAATCATGCTTTTTGAACCACTGTTTTTGGAAATATTTGTTAAACTTCTTAATTTTATTGTCGTTAGGGCTTCTTTCCATAACATATCTATAGCCTTCATTAATATAATTTTGTGGCAAACGGGCTATCCCAATACATCTTGATACTTGTCTTTTCGTAACTCTTGTGTTTATTTTCAAAGATTTCGCTTTTTTCCACAAGCAGCGATTAAAGTGAAAGTAACAGCCTTTAAATATTATGTTAGGAAAGGTTTGCTTAAAGGCATTTATAGCAGCTAGTTCAAAATCTGGTGTAATTTTAGTTGGCTTCCAACCAGAAATCTGCTTCTTAATCAACTTGAGTAACAATTTATATGTTGATGTTTTCTTGTTCGGTAAAAGAGCATAAAATACGAGTATAGGAGTAATTGTGTGATTTTGATCGTCATAGCCGTGTATTGTATACAATTGATAGAACCCTTTTGGGCAACTCTTAAAAGTGCCATCAGCAAAAAAGTGAGTAATATGTTTAATTTTCCTTTTCATGTCATTATTGCAAAAAACAATCATTCTTAATTCCTTACTTTCGTCAATATAATCACAAAGTAGCATTTTTTCGAATTTCTTTGGCACTGTTACGTCAAGTGCACATGTAAAGCGTAATCTTTTGGCACCAACTATTTTATTTCTTTCAGCATATAAGCCTGTTTTCACGTTGTTAAAATTTGGTATTTGAGCTACTAACTTAAATCCGTCATTTTTGAGGTCACGAATCATGTCATTATATTGTTTTGGAATTGACTCAAAATTGCAGCTTGTTTTCCGTTTGAGATAAAAAATAAAATAAAAAAAAAATGTTTATTTTCTCCATATAGGTAATGCTATACACGACTATGGCTGGAGCCTCCTTTTAAGCTAAAAAAAGCCTGTGTCAGGAGGCACCGCTCTTCCTTATCTTTACATACTATAGAAACTATACCTAAGCTGATTATACAAAACCAATAAAAACAAAACTTACAAAAATAATAATAATAAGGAAAAAAAATAATAATAATTAAAACTATCTAGAATAAAATTAGGTGCATGTATATGCGTGGGTTGTGTTGTGTGTGTGTGTGTGTGTGTGTGTGTGTGTGTGTGTGTGGTGTGTGTGTGTGTGTGTGTGTATGTGTGTACCTACTATGAGTGGTCTAATAACTTTTCAGTTTCGTCATAATTCTTAGTTTGTAGCCATTTTGTTATAGTTTTCTTGCATTCATAATATAATTTGCTATAAATATCAAGATCTTTATTAACTAGATTGTACAAATGAGACACACGTTTATTAAATTGTCTACTAGCGAATACAGTATTTGTTCTAGGTACTTTCGCGACAATATCTTTCCTTCTTCTACTCATAATGCTAGAATCGTATGGTAAAATGGTATGTTTCCTTAGGACTGCCAGTGTAATATATAATTGTCTTACTGTCAGCAATCATCCATTTTTTTTAATAACATTTTTACCGCTGTCACCCAAACACCCCAGTGTGTGTGCACTATGATTCACAACTTCGTTACGACAATTTAAGGTAATATTACCCTTGCATCCTTTTGTTGTGAAACATTTGCAGAACGAGTTCTTATTACCATAAATCTTTTTTCGGTGATACTGACGATCATTGTACAGCAATGACACTCCGCCCCTTTTCGTACCAATGAATACAATATCACTTGTAGGATATACATTTGAAGTAGACATTATTATTATTAGCCCGGGATGTAATGGCGTGATCACTGGACACTTGATTATCAATCACTCGTAGTCGCTCGTAATCGCAATAAATACTACATCGTCACTTACCACCAGGTGAGATGTTGTCAAGGGTTTACCAATTGTGAATAAAAAAAAATAAAAAAAGATAATGTGCATCACTGAATCATAAAACGAGTATAATTATATGTATGACGAACAGATGACAAATCTGTCAAATAAACATTCATATTTTTAAATAATACCTTTAAACTTTTGTCTATAGGTACCTATTACTAAAAAGTCTGTTTGATTTTAGGATATTCTAGATGTCACGTAATGTCTAGCTGTGAAATGAGATATAAAGTCTTATTTGGTAACCAGTTGTAAACAAAGACATTTAATTCCTTTCCGACAACTGGTTGCGAAACTCCACTGTCATCTACGGTAGTTGTGGATCAGGAATAGAATTTCTTTTTAGGCAACTAGTTGCCTAACACGATGATATATTCTTTTTGGACAACTGGTTACGAAACTTGGTTGCCAAAACGGCCGGAGGGAAAAAATCCTGTAAAAAAAATACAAGTCCTAGATTTTTTTTAATTCTCAAAATAGGTGGGAGGCGACCCCACCTATCCCCCATTTTCGTATTTTCAACCATCTGCCGAAGACCCTGTATATCTACAGATACATGTATTGCAAAACTTCAATACTCTTTATACAACACTAGCAACCGACCGCGACTATGTCTGCAAATAATTTGCAATACGTTTACATCTACAAGTAATGAAAAAAATTTATAAGTTTTTAAAAATAAAACTAACCTAACAAGGTCCTTCTTTGAGCGCCTCGGTATGGGAAAAGTTGGGGAAGGTAGTTATACTGTTCCTAAAAACCGTTGTAAATCTGTTTGTATTGACTTTTCCGAAATAAATGTATGTTTTGTGGTAAGCTCTTCCATCTCTCTACAAGTTAGTAAGCGAATTGTCTAATTAACGTATGGGTTTTCCATCTTCAAATTTTTGAAGTACATACAGATTTCCCGAATATGGGCAAAATGATCCCGGGTGTCGTTTTGCCCGTTTTGCCCCGCTGATTAAATTTATACAAATATTAAAAAACAAAACAGTTTTATTAAAAGTACTATCTTACAAATTAACAGCAACCAAAAAAAGAATAAATAGTATTTTAAAAGTCTACATTTTAGGATTTAAAATACAGTTAAAAGGATCAGTCGAAATCAAACCTACTTACTTAATGAAAACGATTTTATAACATAACTTAACTAGCTGTCCCGGCGAACTTCGTACCGCCTTACATTACATTACACTGCCCTGCCCTACCCTACACTACGCTACACTACACTACACTACCCTACCCTACCCTACATACACTACACTACACTACCCTACCCTACACTACACTACCCTACCCTACCCTACACTACTCTACCCTACCCTACCCTACACTACCCTACCCTACACTACCCTACCCTACCCTATCCTATCTCTCAAGTTGGATCGAACTGCACATGGTGTGCGAATTTTATTATAATCGGGTAAGTGGTTTAGGAGTCCATTGAGGACAAACATTGTGACACGAGATTTATATATATTAAGATATATATATATTAAGATATCTAATTAGAACACTAAGACAATAATAGAACCAAAATTATACAACATTCTCTTATGAACATTATCATTGGTTTTATAGACTCTTTTCAATATTTCTCATGGCAAAACATATATTATGTGTCGTCTCCATTCGAAAAAGATTCAGACATTTCATATTTAGTCTTTTTGTGCTATGCTTCTTTACCTTTTGCTGTCTTTTCTTTATCACATTGTATTTTGCTTTTTTACTATTGATTTTGTAGAGTAGTTTTTTTTATTAATGCGTAATTATTTTTTTAAATAGTTTTCTGCAAGACCATACGTTTTTTTTCGAAGAACATTTTGTATGGCATACTTGTACCTAATTATTACTGTTGTTGCTTTGTTAGTTTTTGTGCATATTCTAATATATTTTTGCGGCTTATAACAAACACCAAGCATTCGTTAAGAAACATAAGAATAATCCCTAACATGACATTATTAATAAAATGAAGATTATATTATACTATACTTCAGCAGTTAGATAATTGGGTTGATATATTTTGCAGCTCACTCGGCAAGAAGTAGTTGCAATATACTTAAAACTCCTAAAATTTGCAGTATAAAACATCATCTCATTGAAAATTAACTAAACACGACACTATATAGTGGGTAAAATTATCCCTGGGATCATCTTGTCTTGCCTATGAAGGGATCACTTTACTGCAAAGTGCAAATACAATCTTTAATGCTATTAAAAACGAGAAAAATGTGGGAATTAATTTAATTTATTTAAAAAAAATCCGTTTGCGAGTTACGAGTCGTCTTTATCTTCCAAAGAGAGTAGTTTGAACGGTTTTCGTGTATGCATAGACATGAAAATTAATTGTTTTTATGTTTTACATTTTTTAGCAGCGCTTACCCTTATCGTTTATAGGGAAAATTAATTAAAATAAAATTGAAAATTTAAAGAAAAAGATTTTTATTTCAATAATCAAACAATTTTTTTTGACATTCATTTGATAGTTGTCATTGGAGACTTAGATCACAATGAGTACTACCATTTTTCTTTAAGTTCTACAACACTAGTTTTTAAAGAGAAATGATAGGACTTGTCGAGGTCCTCATTTCAGATGACAGCTGTGAAACTTAAAACAGCTATACCTTGGAAACTAATGAACCTATAACTTCTTAAAGGGAAATGATAGAATTCGTCGAGATCTACATTTCAGATGAGAGCTGTCTAACTTATAACATCCATACCTCGAAAATTAATGGCCCTGCAACACCACTTCCTGAAGAGAAATGATAGAACTCGTTGAAATCTACATTTTAGATGGCAGCTGTCAAACTTAAAACATACAAAAGTAAAAATGAAAATGTTTTAAATTTTTGATGTGTTTGGTTTTTTTTTAATTAAAAATTTGAGTGCGTTTGACTGCAACTCACCTGATGGTAAGTGATGATGCAGTCGAGGATGGTACACGCAAACTCAAATAATGCCTATACACTCTTGCCTTGAAGATCCCCAAATTATAGGAATTGGGAAACACTGACGCAGGCAAGGAGTTCCACTCCTGCGCTGTACGCATAATAAATGAAGAAGCGTAACGATTCGTGCGAAAAGGTGGAACATCAACAACAAGGGGGTGCAACCCCTCCCTGCGTCTCGTTGACCGACGGTGGAATGGAGCAGGGGGAATGAGGTCGTGAAGTTCTTGCGCGCACTCTCCGAAATGAATTCGATAGAATACCGATAGACAGGCGACTTTGCGGCGATGCTCAAGGCTTTGGAGCTTGTCATTGACTAGCTCGTCGTCACCAATGAGTCTCCGTGCGCGTCGGTCGAGGCGTCCAAGGTATCCAGCTGATAGCGGGCTGATCCATCCCATAAGTGTGAACAGTACTCCATACATGAGTGGACCTGTGCTTGATACAAGGTAAGCAGCTGTCCAGGTGTGAAGTACCGTCTCACCTTAGAGAGAATGCCCAGCTTCATTGCAGCAACTTTTGCCTTGGACTCAATGTAACGACCGAAGTTAAGATTGGGTGTTAAATCCACGCCGAGGAGTTCCAGGTGGTCAGATATCTGAATCGGTTCATTTCGGAGAGTTGGAGTCAAGGTGAATGGACTCCTTTTGGCGGAAAAAAGACACGCCTGTGTTTTAGAGGCATTAAACCTTACGAGGTTGGAATCACCCCATTCAGACACTGCCTGAAGTGATAGGTTTATGCGCTCTATCATGGCCTCTCTCAGAAACAGCGTATCAGCGCTGTTAGCTCGTGCACTGGACTTTCTACAACCATGCTATCGTCTGTATAACCAATTATACCGGGTTTCAGCAGATCGTTTATGTGAAGCAGAAATAGTGTTGCGGAAAGAACAGATCCCTGAGGTACCCCGGCATCAATCGCCAATCGTCAATTTTAATGTTGAATTTAGACGGAAAAATATTGTATCTTTTAGAATTTAGATACAGATGATTTAACGGTGAAGGAAAAACATCGTGAGGAAACCTGCACACGCCTGCGAAGAAACTCGCTGATTGTGTGTGAAGTCGATCAACCCGCACTGGGCCCGCGTGGTCGACTAAGGCCTGACCACCCTAATTCAGGGTACGCTCGAGCCCCTCGGTGGGGACGTATATGAGCTGATATGATGATGATATGATGAAGATTTAGACCCTAATTCAGGGTACGCTCGAGCCCCTCGGTGGGGACGTATATGAGCTGATATGATGATGATATGATGAAGATTTAGTGCTAGACCTTTAAACGAAATGTTCAAAGTAACATTATAATTAAAATCAATATTTACAATTACATATTTTTTGTTTTATTTAATAAAGCAATTTCAATGTACCAGTAGACCGTGAGGGATACGAGATCTGTGTTTTTTTCCAAAATAGCTCTTTAAAAACATGCCTACAGGTCTATTTCATCATATCAGCCACAAATCGTCCACTGCTGGACAAAGGCCTCCCCCAAGGATTTCCACGACGACCGGTCCTGCGCTGCCCGCATCCATCGGCTTCCCGCGACCTTCACCAGGTCATCGGTCCACCGCGTGGGAGGCCTGCCTACGCTACGTTTTCCGGTGCGCGGTCGCCACTCGAGAACTTTACTGCCCCATCGGCCATCTGTTCTACGAGCTATGTGCCCTGCCCACTGCCACTTCAGTTTAGCGATTCGATGGTCGCTTACTATGGGCCTTATAAGAAGGCTCAAGGTCACCCAAAGGGCAATGGAGCGTGCTATGCTCGGTGTTTCTCTGCGTGATCGAATCAGAAACGAGGAGATCCGCAGGAGAACTAAAGTAACCGACATAGCTCACAGAATCGCTAAACAGGTCTATTTACTAGTAATCTTTTTTTACCTTAGCTACAGAGAAGAATGTATACATTAGCGAAGATTTTGATCAAGAAACTTATATATAAGTACCTTAGTTTTCATTACATTGGTACGTTTTACTAAATCCTTGGCATGATTGCATGCCTGTATATGGACAACAAACTGATTAAATGCTCGTCCGTATAACTACCACCATGAGAATGACTTTTGTATATTAAAATTTAAGAACAAGCATGACAGTTATTTTGTGTCAATTTTTTGCCTGTCACTTTTTTAGTATCTATCTTTACTTTTATTTATTTAAGTTTGAAAACATTACTCTGTAATATAGTTAATATTTTTTTTCGAAATGGCTTATTCTTTAGCTAACCGATTTTCAAAGCCTTCTGAATGTAATACTCTTCTAGATCCTGGATCATATCAAAATCCTCAAAAGGCAGTGAAACCAAACAAAGTTCCATTTCTATCGAATACTCCCCGGAAAACCACGACAGCAGCCGCGGCATGGACTGATTCATACTATAATACTATCATTCCATCAACCATACCAGGATGTGCATCGCTAAAATCAAAAACTCCAAGATTTTCGTATGAATGTTTAAGGAAAAAAGATTTTTTGTGCCGCTGTGGATTTCCCAATATTTGTAAATGTCGCACAAAAAAAATAGAACAGGAAAAAATATGTCAAGGAAATATTCGAAGAACACTTTTTAAAGGAGCTGCCCCTCAATCAACTGTAGATGTCGGAATTTCAGCACTATCGAAAAAACATCTAGGTTTCGATATCATGCCTGATGGTTCTGCAAAAGAAACATTAGGAGAAATAAGTGAAGGATTTCCACCATTTAATGACGCCACGGTGTACGAAAGCACTGCTTTTTATCATGGATGTAAATGGAGTCAACGGAAATCAAAGCGAACTACAACACCTCTAGACGTAACACCAGGCCCAGCTGATTACAGTATTGGTAAGAAACCTACAGAATACGAAATTTGTATTGAAAAATTCAGAGAACATAAAAGAAAAACTTCTAGGCAATTACGTTACATTGAAATGGTTCTAAGAACACATGTCATCGATGGTCATCCAGATCCAGCATCATACACTCTTAAAATGCCTAAAGGTACAGAATTAAAATTTTTAGGACCCAAAACTAAAAGATTTAGTGTTCCTCTTAATGAGGTTCGCCCAAGTCCTACGACGTACAATATCAAAAGGGCCTTTGATCTGCCTGAAGCTTCAGAATGCATGTATTTTACTAAGTTACCAGTTCCTCTGGTTTTAGTAACAAAAGCCCAGAGATTTAAACGATATTTTGGGGAAACTCCAGGCCCAGCTACACATTCACCACGATTAAAAATAGGAAATATTATAAACTATACAAAGGCACCATTTGGTTGTTCAGCTAAGAGGTTTAAGGACAAACCCGTCAAAGATGATAATAATGTTGATGACGGCGTTAGTATTATAGATGAAAAAAATAATGAAATTACATGTCCACCTCTTAATTGGATATTCAGATCCAGAACCCTTAGATCAAAACAGCTTATAAAACAATTAAATTCACCAAGTCCAGCTGATTTCCCTCAACAATATACGAAACAATCAAGATCTTTTTGTCTTCAACAAGCAGCCCCTTTTTCTTCATCCCAGGGAAGATTCCATCCTTGGCATGATTGGATTCCTGTATACGGAAAGTCCAGAACTCCAGAACCATGTCAATATAACCCAGAAAAACCAACATGTTTACCAGCAGTCCGTTGGGGTCCTTTATGTCGCACTCATCGTTTTTATAATAAGTTAGAACCAACTCCAGCACCAAATGAATATAAAGTTAGTGGTGGTTTAGAAAACATATTAACGACACATAATCAGAGATTAAAAAATAATATAGCAAATCAACATCGCTTCAAATGGAAATCAAAAGAATCTGCGCAATTAACATATGAAGAACCAGAATTGTTGCTCATTGAAAAAACAATTGAAATCATAGAAGAGGTTCTAAAGCATCAGTAATGATAAAAAAAGAAAATAAACTTCCATGTAAAAGGGTTTATTTTCTAACTATAGTTATTAAAAATAGATGGATTTTTAGTTTAAGAAAATTTATTTTAATTTTTTAATGTATATTTTTAAATATTTATTTATTCATATATATTTTTTTATTTTTTTTGTTTATAATTTTTAAAAATATTTTTTGTTATTTTTATTTATTCAATCATGTACATTTTTATTTATTGATAATTTTTTGTTCTTTTATATTTTTGTAACTTAAAATTAAACATTTATAATTTTTAATTATTTTTGTTATGTGTTCATAGAAAACGAACTTCTTGTCATAGCATTTTAAGTCCACGTGCCGCCACGCCATTCCGATCTTCAATGCCTGTCTCCAATGCCTGCAACGGGACCGTATTACTAAGCCAGACTCTCAGCAATTATGAGTTACCCTTGACAAAATTTAATATATTTATCTCTAGACTTTTTTAATATTTTCTCCCATTTTGATTAGTTAGGGATGCCAACATAGTAAAAAAATCATTATATTTTTTTCAAAAACGCCTCTTACGATTTTAATGTGTATTATTATAACTTTATATGATCTAATTTACGCTGTCCGTAGTTCGTTATTCCAGTAAAAATGGAATAAGGTACCTATCATATAAACCCAGGTTTTTGTTACTTTTTCTCAAAAAAGGCTCTAGCAATTTTAATGAATTACAAGACCTACTACTTTGCGTAGTTTATTATTCCAAAAAAATCTAAATAAAGTACCTTCCTATATAAGGCTAAATTATTTGTAAATAATTAATTAAGTCTATTACAACTTTATTATTTACTACTAGGTAAGCGTAATATGTTGATTTATGTATAGCCGACTACGCTAAACGATAAAGGCTTCGCGAGAAAGTATACTTAGCGTGGCTGCAATTTTTTTATTGTTATCTTGACTGCGCAAGCTTCCTCTCACGATATACGTCTACACAAGTAATACCGCTATCGGATTATTAATCTAATCACTACTTACTATGGGTTGGAAGCTCGAATGTGGTATCAGCAAGGAGTTTCTATATTCAGTATATATAAACTCCTTGGTTATCAGTAAATTTTGAGTAGCTTGCAGTTTCGCCTGTACCGGACTAATAAGACAGATTTCCTCGTCAAAAAGAGTACCTAATAAAAGTGTTCCCGGGTGGCGCAGAACCAGTCGTCGTGGAAATCCTTGGGGGCGACCTATGTCCAGCAGTGGACGTCCTTCTGCTGATATGCTGGATGGAGTTTACAAAGGATGCATAGAATGTTTTTTTTAAGGCGCGGCAGTGTTTGAAAAAGTAAGATTATTCTACGTACAACACTGTCCATACTACATACAAAAGCATTTCTACCTATTACAACATTATTAGTAAAGAATTCGAGCCGCATGATTTTTGTTCTGATTCCAACGTGAATCCAACCAAAATCCAAATAATATCTATGAGAATAAATGTCGCGATTCTTTGGGAGTATCAACATGCATATTTTTAGACAGAGGATAAAAAAAGGTCGCTGCTGGGCTGAACGATTTTTGTGGAAATCTGTCGAGCATGGAATCAAATTTATGTAATTTATTTATTTTAGGTATAGCGGTGGTAAGTATGACAGCTGTCAAATGAAGTAAAGATCTCGACGAACTCTATCATTTCTCTGTTGTAGTCGTAGTCGTAGACCAATCATAGTTCCGAGTGGGGTATCGTTGAGTAGTTTTTATAAAATAATTTAATGGATTCTTTGAGAATTCTTTTTATTTAAGTAACAATTACAAAATCTCCTTTATTCACAAAGATATAAACAAAACTAAAGTGTGAAAGAAGACTGTATCTTTGGTTACTACATTTATAGAAGTACCTGCTAGAAATTAAAAAAAAAGTAGCAAAGTAAAACGCCAGTGTGGGGTAAAATAAAATTTGCACAAAGTAAACTGGCATGTAAAGTTCCACTTTACGAGCAACTGTATCGAAAAGAATATATTTATAATCTTATCCTTAGACTTTTAGTTCACTATGGTTGTGTCCTTGTACAGTCTCCGAAATACTTTACTACCAAATGAGGTAGCAAGTGTACGCGATGAGAACGCACAATTCGTGCATATGTCCCAGAAAATCAATTTTTAGGGTTCCGTATTACTATTACTAATCCTCCGCTGTCTGCCCGTCTGTCAGCGGGCTGTTTTTCATGAACCTTAACAGGTAGACAGTTAAAATTTTCACATAATGTATATTTCTATTGCCACTATAATAATAAAAATTTAAATTTTGATAAAGTGAAAAAATACTCTCCTAAAAAAAACGTGTTTTTTTGTAGGTCTCTAAAAGTATATTCGATTTAGCTCTATCGTAAAAACGGTAATATATATAAGCGTGAAACTTCCTGTGATTACAGTACTAATACTCAAGTAAAACAACAAATATTAAAAATTGCCCAAGTGCAAAAAAAACATATTTTTGTCGCTTGCGTTGATGTCTTTTGATTGTAATGTGAATAGGTATCGTTGTCATTATTTACGTGGAGAGGTGTGGTGGTATGGAACTGTTGGAGTGCTACTCCGACTCGCACTTGGTCGGGTTTTTTAATACGATTTAAATTATTTATATTACTCCTGAAAATTAATTTATAACACTAGAGCAGTACAGGTGCTTTCTGGCCTAGTAACTTTACACATTAAAATTAAATATATCCGGCGGCTTGAAGGACGGCGGCGGCGCGGCTAGAAGCGAGCAGATTGCATTTTTCTTGCCACGGCCAGTAATCAATTTTTATGAGCATTTTAGTGGGCCCACCACATAACTGTTACTAAACAAGGACCCACACTCCACCAGGGTGGGTGGTGGGTGGGGCGCACTTTGTCGCTGTGGCTACGGCGGCGTTGATGTAAGACGTGCCTCAATAATTATCGCGCTCTACTGAATTCTAAACATACAGAAATACCAAATATTCCCAGTTAAGACCAAATTATTTACCTATGCCTTGAAGCGGACACCGCTTAAATCGTCTGCAACAGATGTATGTATTAGGACTATGATGATAAGATAACCTAATAGGGATGACGATAGTATCGGAAATAAATTAAGAACTGTTGATCACTAAATTGCCCTCCTACTTAAACTTCGGAAAAAAATACTCGTTTTGTTTTCCATCAAGTCTTTGATTTTTAATTCTATTCATCAAAATCAGAAAATGAGTACAAAACTATGACGTCACGCCTATTTCAAACATTTTTAGAACAAAATATCGTTTTTGACAGATGATAAACAGATGACTAGCATTCGTCATCCCTATTATTTAAAATCAGCACCATTTTTATAATAATTATGTTCCTGTGTTGAGAAATGCAATTTAAAGTTCTTAATAACGATTATAGGACTTCTCCAAACGTGAAATATAAATCTCATTTAAACAAACCGTATAATATACAGAAAGATATCTTTTGTGTAATAGCAAGGGTAGGGCTATACTCGTAAGTATAGCCATTTTTTTTTCTATAGATACCTCGCAAAACTAGATATCTTGAATAATTGCAACGAGATATAATTATTGAATAAAGACATAGGAACAATATTTTAAGTAAATGACCGAATTTTAATGAAAATGCGTACCTTTTTAATTACATACAAAGGATGTTTGGTATAATATTAGCCAAACCGAGAGAGGGGTGTAGAACTTATTTAGCGCCAGTGACCTTTAATCGACTTTATAGTTTAAAAAATATTGGAACGAACAGGTATGGTTATACGGGGTTCTGGGTTTTTAACATTTTTTTAGAAGGACTAAACTAAACAACTTTTGTTCTGAAATTTTCGAAAAAAAAATCGAAAGAAATTTTTGAAATTAATAGACTTTTTTTGTTAGTACCACTGTCAATACTTAATACATTTATTTTTATAACAGTTACATAAAGGTGGATCGCGGAAAAAAATATTGCCCATGGTCCACCCAGGTGGATTGAGTAGGTGGACCATGAGCAACAACTTTTTTCAGATTCCTAAAATAGCGGGTGTGCTAATTAATAAAAAAATATTAATATTTCTTGTGTTATTTATTGCTTTGTGATTTAAAGCCAAAAACAATATATCCGTCTTGGCTTTGCACGAGATCTGAAAACTTTTTACGCTGAAAGAACTACAAAACTTGGTATTTTTTACACTAATAGTTTTTAATGGGTTAACTTGTAACACGGAATACTTTAATTTTTGCAACGTAGTTTTTATAGTATCCCAAGAACTTCTTTGATTTTATACGTAGGTATAGTGACTTTTAATCTCTTTGGATTTTATGACAGTGTTGACAACAGCGCAGTATTTTATTTTAACGTTAAAATATAACACATAATGTTTATGTAAAATGATAAAGTAAATACTGACTAAAATGCCTGGCATTCAACCACTTTAAAACAAATACAACTATAACCTAAATGCCTAGGCCATATAAATTAACAGAACTCAGTTTTGTCCGAGAGGAAACTAGATAAATTACTACAGCATGGCTGATTTATTCAAAAACATAAAGGATTCATTCTCTAATTACTGGAAAGGTAAATATATCTTCATATCAGCTCATATACATACGTCCCCGTCCAGGCGCTCGAGCTTGTCCTGAATTAGTCGGCGTTAGTTGATCACGCGGTTCTAGTGCGGGTTGGCAGACTATGACACACAACCTTCGAGTTTCTTTGCAGGCGTGTGCAGGTTTCCTCACGATGTTTCCTTCACCGTAGAGTGCGGATTAAATTACATATAAAATCGAAATTCGAAAACACATTGGTAAGTGGCAGGATTCGGACCACGACCTCCCAGACAAGAAGTAGCGGCCCCAGTCGTTACACTATCGACGCTCTTTGTACTTTTGAAATATGTGTGTAAAAATAATACAAAAAACGCTACAAATTTCCATTGTTTTATCTCTAAATGTGATGGGAAATATGTATTTAAATCCTGGCGATAAGTGCTACAAATCAATCATGTTGTAAAGTTGAAAGACCAAAGAAAAACGTGCTCAAATTTGTAACATTCTGTCTTGCGGGTGTGGCCCGTGGTCCACCTGTTTAGTTCACCTGGGTGGACCACGGGTAATTTTTTTACCCGTAGCTGCATGCTTTTAATAAATTGGCCAAGTACGAGTCGGACTCGCGCTAAGAGAGTTCCGAACTACCACAAAAATACCTATAAAATATATATAGGTTTTTTGTATATTCATTAATTTGACTACTGATCCGAGGGTTGTGGGTTCGATCCCCACCCAGGGCAAACATTTGTGTGATGAGCAGATTTGTTTGCTCTGTGTCTGGGTGTTAAATATCTATATATGTATGTATTTAAACGTATATAAGTATGTATATCAGTCTCTGGTAACCCATAACACAGGGAATCCTACTTTGGGGCCAGATGACCATGTGTGATTTGTCCCAGAATATTTATTTTATTTATTTATTTTATTTTTTCACTTTTTCTAATTTCTATTATTTCTTGATACAGCGGTAATATTCAAATTCAAATCATTTATTTGAAGGCACATTGTTACATGTCAACTCATAAAGAAACAATGGTAAATAAAACTTGATATAAAATTTCATTTCACAAAATTATTATAATAAATATTATAATAAATTAGTAAAAGAGCCTTGGTTAGTGTTTATGTTTGATACTACTACGTGAACCTGCACACACCTGCGAAGAAACTCGAAGGTTGTGTGTGAAGTCGACCAACCCGCACTGGGCCCACGTGGTTGACTAAGGCCCGATCCCCCTAATTCAGGGTAGGCTCGAGCCCCTCGTTGGGGAAGTATATGAGCTGATATGATGATGACTACGTGAACGTTACAACAATGATTCACGTAGACACCGACCAATCTATCTGCTATCATATTCAGGACGCTGTCGGAGCTGGACCAGACTCTGCGTACTAGCGACTTTAGTGACTTTTTGACATCGCTGCGTAGAAGCAGTCGAAGCGAGCTTGCGCAAACATGTCTGAGGCGCTACAATAGGAAACACATTATACGAAAAATTTCAACTGTCTACATGTTACGGTTCATGAAATATAGCCCGCTGGTAGCCAGACGGACAGACGTACAGCAGGGTAATAGGGTCCCATTGGTCATCCTTTGGTTGTCCGAAACCCTGAAAATACTTTTCACTTCCGTAGGTGTCTAGAATTGTTGTGGATCCTTAAAGATCTCACACATAACCCAGATCCTATAATATTTTACCTACAGGTAAAATATCGCTCACCATACATTTCAATGGACTATCACACACGACGTAGATGATATATATTTTTAAATTGTATGGCGAAGTCGTCAGATACAGACAGATACTGCGTGTTATAAGATTTATTCCTTCTAATTGGCTCGGGCTTCTATTTAAACCTTCATAACAAAGGTTCTCAAACTTATTACGTCTACCGCCCACTTTGAGAATCATTTTTTTTAGTGTCTCCCAATTTCTTAATACACATCTTAATACACATCTGGATGCAGATGTTTAGGTTTCGTCACGACGTTTTTTTTTCACCATCAAAGCAATCGGTAGGGCAATGTACGTAAGTTTAACATCACAATTGCAATCATTAATTTAATTTAATTAAAGCCTTCAATATCAGTCATATCTTTCAAACTTACATTTGAACGAGACTTACTAATGAGACACATTAAAAAAATTAAAATGCAGTGACTTATATATTTCTGGCGTTAAAATGTAACTTTATAACAGTTCGAGAAACTTTTATTTTATGAAACATATTAATTTAAATTTTAAATCTAATCTAATGTAAAGGGATGAATCTCATGATTTTAATTGTTTGTTATTATCAAATCAAAAATCGTTGAACTATGACCCGCAATCCAGGGTACAAGTGGGATTGGCTGTTGTAGCCAAAAATCTTGGTAGCCATTTTTCATTTTTACTTCCACTTTCATTATCAGTTCTATAAGTTCTTCTTCGAGCTGCGATGATAGTGCTATATTGACATTGTAAAAAATACAACACCCAGTCCAGTATTTCCAATTTTAAAATGTCCTGGAATTGCTCTTTGAAATCTATTTCTAATCTAAACTTTATTTAGGTAGGTACCTACTATAATCAGCTGATTAGCTAACTTCGTATTGGAATTATTTGTACTATCTATTTGTTAGGAAATTGTTTGAAACCTGTCTGAAAAGTTTACAAAAGGCAGTATCAGTCGATTTATTGGAAAGGAGTAAAATTTAGCTATTACAGGCTATATTTCATTAAAAAAAAACCGCATCACAAATCCCACGCTGACATTGCTCTAGTCTAAAGAATCGTTAGGTTTGATGATGACACTTTCGAAGACTGTATCATCCCTGGGTGGAGGATCTGGCAGTTACGAAATAAATTGGACCATGGAATTGTGAAGCCGGGTTGCTAGTCAAACTATGAAAATAGGTTAGACCGAGACCCCTAGTAAAGGCCCGTAGTCCAACTAGTTGGACAGAGCAGTTGTACTACTGCCCCGCCCGGGTTTAGACTGCTAGTTCGAAATCCCACGCTGACGTTGCTCTAGTCTAAAGAATCGTTAGGTTTGATGATGACACTTTCGAAGAATATATCATCCCTGGGTGGAGGATCAAGCAGTTACGAAATAAATTGACCATGGAATTGTGAAGCCGGGTTGCTAGTCCAACTATGAAAATAGTTTAGACCGAGACCCCTAGTAAAAGCCGGTAGTCCAACTAGTTGGACAGAGCAAATGTGTTGGTTTTATATGTGATCTAAGGTGTAATTTATGTATAATCTCAAAGAATGGTATATAGGTTTCTTAACGTGATCGATTCCGAAACGAGGAGATCCGTAGAATATCTCAGGTCAGACATACCTTATAGTGTTGGTCGACCCCCCACCAGGTGAACTGTGATCTGGTATGGCTCTCAGGATGCCGCTGGATGCATTATTGCACTAGTTGGACAGAGCAGTTGTACTACTGCCCAGCACGGGTTTAGACTGCTAGTTCGAAATCCCACGCTGACGTAGCTCTAGTCTAAAGAATCGTTAGGTTTGATGATGACACTTTCGAAGACTATAATATCATCCCTAGGTTGAGGATCTGGCAGTTACGAAATAAATTTTTAGACCATGGGATCGTGAAGCCGAGTTGCTAGTCCAACTATGAAAATAGGTTAGACCGAGACCCCTAGTAAAGGCCCGTAGTCCAACTAGTTGGACAGAGCAGTTGTACTACCGCTCCGCCCGGGTTTAGACTGCTAGTTCGAAATCCCACGCTGACGTTGCTCTAGTCTAAAGAATCGTTAAGTTTGATGATGACACTTTCAAAGAATATATCATCCCTGGGTGGAGGATCAGGCAGTTACGAAATAAATTCACCATGGAATTGTGAAGCCGGGTTGCTAGTCCAACTATGAAAATAGGTTAGACCGAGACCCCTAGTAAAAGCCGGTAGTCCAACTAGTTGGACAGAGCAAATGTGTTGGTTTTATATGTGATCTAAGGTGTAATTTATGTATAATCTCAAAGAATGGTATATAGGTTTCTTAACGTGATCGATTCCGAAACGAGGAGACCCGTAGAACATCTCAGGTCAGACATACCTTATAGTGTTGGTCGACCCCCCACCAGGTGAACTGTGATCTGGTATGGCTCTCAGGATGCCGCTGGATGCATGAGTCTAATGATTACGCTGTGTGGAGGTTAATAGGGAAGACCTTCTGGTATGCCCCTCCCCTTTTTTCTCAAATTGTAACTTCCTTTAATCTAATAGGAGATGTACATTCTAAAAAAAAGTATCTGACCTGATTTTGTTTCCCTACTTATGCCTCTTAAGTATTGGCATCTAACAAATATTAATTCTTGTTTTGTCTTCAGTTAGAAAGAGCGAAGATGATGACGGTTCGCGTGTCAACGTACTTCAAGCGACGCTGGAGAAGATGAAGATTGACGATTACGTAGACTCTGAGGACATATCGAAGGTGAGCGCGTCGGCGATACCGCCGCTCGCGCCGGCATCTTCCGGCTCGAACTCCAAGGTGTCTTCTTTCCCGTCATCGTCATCACCTGACCCACTCCGCACTCCTAGCTTTAAAAAGGATAAGCCAGAGGTAAGCTCCGACCCCGACGAAAACACTGATGATTACCCATTTATAAAAAAGGATGATGTACTGATTTTAGAGTGATTTATAAAGATACAATTTACTTAAATACAAAATCCATTCACACTAACATTATATGTCTAAGGTTTTGTTCATTTATTACTAAAACATGAGTCTGCTAAAAAGAGTAGTAGGTACTTACCCATAGTGTTGAAATAAAAAACAATATTTTGGACTCCCTATATTGATTATCTAAGCAATTGAAATTTGAGAAGTTCATTAATTCATTCTGTTCTGTTTCACGGGTAAAAATAGAAGCATTAGATAAAATAATAAGTATACGAAATTGAAGAAGAGTTTATTTAAATTTCATACTATATTATCTTCCATCTATCACCTGCATTGTTTCAGAATTACATCACGTCTAACATCCCGTATGTTTTATTCCCGTATTAGGTATAAATTATTTAAACAGAAACAAAAGTTTTACTTTCAAAAGTTTACTTTTAGTTTTTTTTGCAAAAATATGCATGCTTTCTTCAAATATAACGACTAATATTGCTAAATCCTAACTTATAATAATAGTTTGCTTGTTCATTTGTTTATTCCTCCGCGTCGCAACGGAGAAAAGGATCAAGGTGATTTTTTGTACAGAGATAAATGACTAGGTGAGAAGTGAGATAAGCTACCGTTTGTCCCGTAAAAATACCATATCCCGACATAGTCCCTGGTAGATCCTGGGGGATCCGAAAGAAAATACTTTTTTGTTTGGAATTATTTCACGTCGTAACGGAGCAATGGACAAATCTGATTTTTCGTACAAAGAAATTGATAGTGTGGAAAGTAAAATATACTAAAAAATAGCATAGTTCGAAAAATATTTCGAAGGATCTGGAAAAAATCATTCCACACTCAAGGCACTTGCATTTCGCGCACTGCACTGTATACCCTCAAAGTCTGTCATAAAAACTACGTCCACGCGGGCAAAGTCGCATAATTCCTTAAGTTTTCTATTATAAATAACGAGTAAGGTCCAACCGAGACATGACATACTGGTCCAATAAGTAGATATGTAGGTATTGACTCACAGTTCCATGTGGCCCCTCTCCAAGGAAGGTGACGGGTCGCATGCGCCCCCGCGGGAAGTCTAGCAGGGGCGCCACTCCATTTGGGGGCTCCGCCTCGGGCAGCTTGATGGAGGTGAAGAGGCCGGGAGCGGGCCTCTCGCGGCGGCAGCCGCGCTCTTCGGTGTACGTCTGTGGACAACACAACCCCATATGAGCTTTGATACTGATTATTGATATTAATAATTATGTTCATGGTAGGTACTAGCTAGTGGTGGTAGGCAAAGCAGGCAATCATTTTTGTTGGTCTAGTTTAGAAATGAGATTACTGGGGAATATATTAAGTCGATTATTATGGGTGACTGGTAACATAACTGCAAACATTGTAGTTGGTGATTCTATTCAAGAAACTACAAACTTTGTTCAACAATTTTGTAGAATCAGTTAAAATTTTGCAGTTACATATTTGTAATACAATTTCTTTATTTACAACAGAAATAGCCAAGATATTAATTTGCCAGTGTACCAGTCTCTCCAAATCCGTGCACCTTAATTTTGGTCACTAATGCAGTCGTTAGCCTGAAAACAGGCTAAAAACATGCTAAAAACATTTTGGTCTTAGCTGTTACTAGCCGGTATTTCGGCCGTGCGAGGGGCGCGAGTTGGGTGTTGATTTTAAAAATATAAGTCAATCACGTATGTACCGTTATGTAAAATCTATCTTTAATTATTTAAAAAAATAAAAAAAAACGCGGCTAAATAAATGCGGCTCTATGATTTGTGAAAAAAAAAGATATGTCATTGTAATCTATGCAACGCAGTGCAGTGATTTTGTGGTAACAAGAAAGTATTGAAGAAAGTGTAATTAAATATTTATTTGACTATTGTGTAATTATTAAAATGCAAAACACTTTAAAAAACCGACTTCCATCGCAACAACTTAGTAACATTTTGCATTATTATTTTCGGTATTTGTTAATTTTATACAAAAGTACCTCACCGATTTTGATAAAATTTTATATGGGACCAACTTGGCAGCATACCCATCGAATAAAAAAATCATGATTACCGGTCCACAATCTGCGAAAATATCGCGTAATAAACACACTAAAAAAAACATGCAGTCGAATTGTGAAGCATCTCCTTTTTGGTAGTCGGTTGAAAATGACCGTCAGAGCGTGGTAATAGTCGGTTGAAAATGACTGTGATACTAATTTTTGGTGAGAGTGTGTTCGTATCGATAATTTAAAAATACAGTAGTTGCAACATTGTGTTTGTCACCAAAAATATACTTTTTCATCCCTCCATCTCGGAAGTTGTATTTTTGCTCTTCGATATCAGAGTGCAAAAGCCGCTTTTATTCGCTAGAGGATAAAGTAAATATCAGAGTGCAAAAGCCGTTTTTATTCGCTAGAGGATAAAGTAAACTGAATTTATAACATCGTGAATTCAAAACATTATTATACCTATTTACTTCTACCTCCATGGTGCCGAATTTATCATACAACCTTTTTTATTTTGTTAAAAACTCAGACTTGGAACCTTCTTGGTGTACTTTTTTTTTATTTGCTTTGCGGGTGCCATTTTCTTTTCACGTCATATTGTCAAAACCTTAGGTTAAAAACGAGAAACTTAAAAACAAGTGAAAAGCCTAAAATGAGTGATTATAGCGACGAGGCAGTTTATTTGACGCCAACAGTATTGACTGAAACTGTTTGTAATGCGCAAATTTTTTTTTTCCATTTAGTAATTTCCTCGCCGAGGTGGAATGAAAAGTTACGTGTTGCACTCGAGTGCAAAGATTTTTCACCTCTTGCTCTTTTGATTCCCTCGCTAACGCTCAGAATTCTTATTTTTTAAATCACTCGCTGCGCTCGTGATTCAAATTTAGACTCCTTCGCTTGCTCAGAAGTTGAGCACGCGGTAAAAAGCAACTTTGCACTCTTGTATAACAAATAACTGTTATTGGATGGCTTATTGTTGAAGTGTGTCATCGATTCCCTCAATTCAAATATACAGGGTGACTGGTAAGTAGTGCAAATCCTTTTAAGGGGCTATAGATCAGTTCATTTGAAACAAATTAAACCATATAACACCTTATGCAAAGGTGACCTATTTTTGAGATATTGCAGTTTTAAGATTTTTTATAAAAAATCCCAAGTGTTATATCTAAATATCAATAAAACGATAAAAAAAATAATTACCGTTCGTATTTTTTATTGCTTTTAACTTCGTTACATTCTAAATGACAAATTAGAATCGATAGATTGCAATTTTTTTCATAAATGTGGACACAATGCTTCAAAATTTTTAAAAAAACTTGTAATTTAACGAAAACATTGCATAAAAAGTATAAAACAAAAAATCTTAATACAATTTTATTTGAATGTTAACTTAAAAACATCTACATTTTACTTTCTTCCAGGCGAGGTATTAAAAATTAACATATCTGTTAGAATTACCAAAATATGACCAATACAATAGGAGTAGTTAGCAAAATAAATGTTCGCAACCTACGTACCCGGTAGGTACATACTCGTACTAATTCAATGGTTACTGATAGATGCCTAGTACTCCGTTTTTTGTTTTATTACATAAGTTAAAAACTAAATTAATTCAAATTTTGAAAAATGAGTGAGAGGCACGTTATTTAAATCTCATTCTCAAAGTGACTTCCTCCGTTTTATTTTGCTACCTACTCCTATTTATGAAAAAAATTACAATCTATCGACTCTAATTTATTATTTAGAATGTAACGAAGTTAAAACCAATAACAATACGAACAGAATTTTTTTTTTCGTTATTGATATTTAGATATAACACTTGAGATTTTTTATAAATAATCTTAAAACTGCAATATCTCAAAAATGGGTCACCTTTGCATAAGGTGTTATATGGTGTAATTTGTTGCAAATGAACTGATATATAGCCCCTTAAAAGAATTTGCACTACTTATCAGTCACCCTGTATAATCTCCATTCGAGTATTGTATTATGTTTTTCTCAAACATGCTTGGAAAGAGCATGATTTTGGCAACCTTCTTCGAGATAAATCGAAGTTGCTGTACTGGTCAAATATATGCCAGCAGCGACCGACAAAAGTTGTATGAAAATCCATATCTGTCGTGTTTAGCGACCAAATAAATTACTATGTAAACTCATAGCTGTCGTGTAATTTAAAAATGGAACTGTATTTTACTCCGAAACAAACACCAAGGAGGTAACTTATCAAACTTTTTATTTAAATTTCGAACTGACTTGCAAATAGAACGCTGTTTATTGAAAAAAAAACAAATAAACAGTTTGGCGCGTAAAAAAATATTGTTGTTCGTTGTTCGTCATTGATTTAGAAAAGTAATAATTGAAGTTTTAATTTACGCGCATTATTTGAGAAAAGTACTATACAAGCCTTGATCACAACTAGGCATTGACGGACTTGCGTATGGCCTCGGCCCACAATTACACATTCGTCCATCAATGCCTCTTTTGCTGGCCGCTGCAGTAATGTAATTGTTTACGTGATTCATTTTTTAGAGATAGTTTGTACTTTATGGTTTCCTTAGGTACCTTTTATTTTACGGAGCTTATGCTTTTACTTTATAGTAATACCAATAGGAAATACATTTTTTTATCATGATAGGCAACTGTAAGTTTAGAAATTTGGTAACGCCATTTGACCTCGACTGTTGAGAGGGAGTGGAGCTGGGGACCACAACTGTTGAGTGGTGAAGTACGTATTTTTATTGCTAGTGGAGATGTGCGGAGAGGAGAGGAGTGGCGTATCCACCGAAGCTAAGCGGAGATTGTGCTGGCTAGAGAGGAAATGGGCGGGCTCACTTGCTAGTACGGACAGATTAGATTAGATTTATTCAGCGCACGACAAAAATACATAAAATATACATGTCAAATTATAAAATGTCAATGGTGAGGTGATCGTCAAAAATTAAATTTACAAATTAACAAAAACAAAATGTCAAATTACAAATATTAAAATGTAAAAAAGTAAATTAACAATGAGTAAATAAATATAAATCTATAAATGAAGTATATCAGTATTTAATTTTTAAAAATTCGTCAATTGAATAATATTCCTTATCCAACAAGAAGTTTTTCAAATGGCGCCTAAATGTTTTGTCATCTGATATTTCCCGCAGTGAGGCAGGTAGCCGTTCATAAAATGTTGGCCTAATTACGCGCGGATTGCTCATGGCTAGTGTAGTGCGCCGGGGCACAGTTTGCAACCTGCTAGTATTCTTCAATACGCGATTCCCGGCGCGTACTTTAAATTGAGATATATTTTGCCTCACGTACAAAATTACTTCAAATAAGTATTGAGAACTCAAAGGTAGGATTAGATTTTTGGAGAAAAGAGAACGACACGTGGTTCGTGGTTTAGTGACAGTTAACTGTCTTATTGCTCGTTTTTGGTGAACAAAAACTCGATTAGCGTCTGTGGAGTTTCCCCAAAGTATAATAAAGCGTATAAGTATAAGAGGGCGATCATCGAATGAAAATAGGCAAAATACGTTTGACGCATGCAGCTCCGCTCAGTTTTATATAATGTGGTACTAGTGGTGCCGCTCGCTATTCGACAAACACATTCACTCACATTTCCTTTTTGGGGATCTACTGCGCGCCGCTGCTTGCGAGACACAGCTCATATCTCCGTTTTGATCACGCTAGATATCTCCTCTACTCTTCACTTAAACCGTGTCCACCAAAACGGAGAAGTGGTAGTAGCGGAATTCTATTAATAGTGTATTAAGGAGTGGAACTCCTTGCATGCGTCAATGTTTCCCGATTCCTATAATTTGGGGACCTTCAAGACGAGAACGAATAGCGTGTACTATCCTTGACTGCATACACTCCTTCACTTCCCACTAGGAGAGTTGCAGTCAAACGCACTTCAAATAAACAAAAATGTTTGCGACACTTTCCTCTTCGCTCCAGTCGTCTCCGCTTTGGTGGATTGTGGGCCTTAGGCTCTATGTGAATTCGGCCGAACGGAACTAACGACACACCATCGTGGCAGTTTATGGAACTGTCATTTTGGCTAACAGCTTTGTTTATGAGCAAAGCAGCGCCCTCATGACCTGTCGAACCAAATCCATAAAGAGCTTTGTCGACCCGTAGCTTCACACATGAACTAACCGACACATGACGTGTTGTTTTTGTACTTACAATTAGTTAATGCACTGTAATATAATTTGAATATTCAAGGTTGGAGTTTGCTGGATCCGAGATTCAACGAGAACCTTAAATCATTAACGTATCACTCGGAGGACATTCGCTGAACATATACCCTAAACTATATTCTAATTATACTAATTTTATGGAATCATTAATGAAAATTCTTATATAAATTATTGAAGTGCACAACTGCACATGGTCTGCATACTCATTTGTTATCTGATATTTTTCAATTAGTCATCAGTCTGATTAAAATTCAATTTTTAGTACCATAAATTACTATTACGTTTTTAATGTAATATAGGTATACGATGGACCTATATTATGTTATAACGCCATTCTATCTACGTATATCACACTAATATAATGAACGCGAAAGTATGATGAACGGATTTGAATGTTTGTTAGGTAGGTTGATAGATCCACACTTGGCTAATTTTTATTTCAAGCTCGCAAGCCTCTTTCTGTTTCCGCAAGTCTGCTTTTCACAAATTAAACTGCAAATATCACGAGTAAAAATAAACGAGAGAGAAGAGAACATAGGTATGTACTCGGTACTCGCACATAGGTACTTTTAGACGGCGCGGCGCGGGCGGCCGGCGAGAGTGGGCCCAGGTGTTCTTCGCCCGCCGCCATTTCTCAAAGTGAATCCACGGCTACCCGTATTTTATAATGACACTGGGAGTTTGCCCGAACGACGTATGCTCGTTGCCCACTCAAGGATTACTTTTAGGGCTGCGCTTTTACGGCTGGGTGGCTAAAGGATCTGATTTTGGGGAAACCTCAAAAAAGTCCTCGAGAAATTCTACGCATTTGCAGATGCAGAGCATGCCCGTAAATTTACCAGATACACTAAACTAACAGGTTTATGATGTAGCGTCCCAACTTATTTTTATGAATTTCGGAGCAATGGGAAATGACTATTGTAATACAGTACTCAGTATTGGTCGGCAGGAATTATGAGGTGGTCTGAGTTTCTTTAATGGGTAGGTATGCCATATGGATTAAAAAACTAAGATAGATGTATGTCATATTTTTCCACAGGACGCCATATGAATATGGAGGGTTATGATAATATCAAATTAAAGGCATTTTTATGAAAATTTCAAAAATAAACATCATTACATTTAAATCACTAGCTATAACATGAAAATTATAAACTTTCCTATCAGACAGTGTTGCCAAGTTTAGTATATTAACAGTGGATTAACTGTATTTTATGTCTTCTACTGTATTTAACTTTATGAATTTTCATACAAATGCTGTAATTTTGGCGTGAAGGATTTCGTACAAATACTGTAACTTTCAAGTTAAGCTAAGTACTATATTTTGCTTCTTTGTGTTTCCAACACTGCCTTCAGACAAAAAACATAAAACATGACTTTGAACTGGATCAGAACGTCTCAATGAATTTTAATAAAACATACAATAAATGTTAAAATACCCTTATACTCGTAAAGGCTATATATTTTTAAATGGGATTTTTATTTCAGTTTTGAATGAATATACATACCTAACATAATTTTCGTAAATAACTGTAGTATTCTATATAATGTTTGCAAATCTCATAGTCGACATTAAACAAGTCTAGTGAATGTGGTTATAAATTAGTATATTTTACTTGCGGCATCGTCTGCGAAGATACTTATCGTTTTTATGACTTTAATCGAGGATACATGGTGCGTGCGTGGAATAAAAATTAGCCTATGTGTTAATCTGATGCTTGATCTATCTACACACCTAATTTCATCCAAATCCGTCAACTTTCGCGTTTATAATTTAAGTATGATAACGCAGAATATTATGAAAATTACGTTTTTTGCACTGTGCTAACAACTGAACTATTGCCACTAGAGGATGATAACGAAGTGAACTTCAGTAAGGATCTTTCTCGCAATCCTTCAAATTACCCGTAAAAATAAACCTCAAAACCTCAGTTGCCATTATATTAGGCTAGACGCCTGAAAATATTTTGATGTGTAACATCTTTGCTCTCGCTTTCCTGCAATTTGTGGGAGTGATTTCGTGAAATGGGACGGAAATGTGTAACATGGGACGGAAATGTGTAACAGGAATTCGATCTACAGGCGCTATTCGATCTGACGAATGAGCTTTGCTCTCGCTTTCCTGCAATTTGTGGGAGTGATTTCGTGAAATGGGACGGAAATGTGTAACAGTGATTTGTTACACATCATATGCGAGTACTGTAGGTCTCATTTTTTTTGATGTGTAACATCTTTGCACTCGCTTTCCTGCAATTTGTGGGAGTGATTTCGTGAAATGGGACGGAAATGTGTAACATGGGTCGGAAATGTGTAACAGGAAGTCGCGAAAGCGCGCGCTATTCGATCTGACGAATGAGCTTTGCTCTCGCTTTCCTGCAATTTGTGGGAGTGATTTCGTGAAATGGGACGGAAATGTGTAACAGTGATTTCGTGAAATGGGACGGAAATGTGTAACAGGAAGTCGCGAAAGCGCGGAATTCTACTTTACGAGAGTCCGATTCGCACTTGGTCGGTTTTTTTCGTTACTGTCAGATCCGCCACCCAGGTACAATATCGTCATCAAATCTAACTAACCTAAAGTATTTTGTCAATGTTACACATCATATGCGAGTACTGTAGGTCTCGCTCGAATTTTTTTCTAAGTTGCCATGGGTATTAAGGATTACGATTATTAAGATACCGGATCGCTACTATGCCCTTTGCTCTGTACACTTCATAGCTCACTGTGCCAAATGTCATGATACGCGCGTAGCTTCTTCGGCGGTGGCGGCGTAGTCGCCACTTTATATAGCTCACTGTGCCAAATACCATGAAACGCGCGTAGCTTCTTCGGCGGTGGCGGCGTAGTCGCCACTTTACATAGCTCACTGTGCCAAATGCTATGATACGCGCGTAGCTTTTTCGGCGGTGGCGGCGTAGTCGCATAAGCTACGCGGCCTACATGTCTTACTTTTCACTAGCTATCCATTTACTTTGCTTTTATTACATTTCACCTAGTCACAAACATTTTTGATGTGTAACATCTTTGCTCTCGCTTTCCTGCAATTTGTGGGAGTGATTTCGTGAAATGGGACGGAAATGTGTAACATGGGACGGAAATGTGTAACAGGAAGTCGCGAAAGCGCGGAATTCTACTTTACGAGAGTCCGACTCGCACTTGGTCGGTTTTTTTCGTTACTGTCAGATCCGCCACAATCCGGTACAATATCGTCATCAAATCTAACTAACCTAAAGTATTTTGTCACATGTTACACATCATATGCGAGTACTGTAGGTCTCGCTCGAATTTTTTTTAATACAGTTGTTGAAATGGCCTAAATTTCAGGGGCTTTAATTATGATTCGAAAATTAAATCTTTTGAATATACATCTTTCTTTCACGCGGTTGTGACTTTCTTTTACGAGCTCGATCATTACTTTTGCAATTGTTTTAAATTTGTCAATTTATAAACTTTAGTAGCAAGGAGTTTTCATACATAGAATAAAATCTGATATATTTAATACGAGGAAAACGAATGACTTCGCACGTCTTAGCATTGAATTCTAAAAATTCTTTTAAATGGTTGTTTATTATATTTAATTACTAATTTTAATTTAGTTATTTTTACATTAATATTGGAAAAAAATCGAATAGGCTGTATACGCCTACAAGCCAGTTGCCTGGTTTCATTATTTATTTTTAATCCACAAATATTAAGCCCTTGGCATCATCTTACCTGATGGTTAGTGATATTACCAGTTTCAAAATCGCGCCATTTTAAGAAAATTTTAATTTCCTATTTACCTATGTACGTATGTATGTTGAATTAAACATATTTAATTCTTTGATTTGTTTTTTACTGTTTCCACTTTACTGTTTTATTACTGTATTGAAACACGTCGTGTGACATGAAAAACCTTCCGCTCGGGCTTGTTAATGACAGCTCGTTCACAATACCATACTTGTATAACAATGTACTATTTCCAAAATTGCAAGTACCTACATTGAATTTTGATAAACATGTTAAACTTATAACACTCCTCTTCTTGCGTCGGGGGTTAAAAACTATAGGAACCATGGAATGTACCGACCAAGGACGAGAGTGTTATTAGACTCTTTCCAACAACCTTTATTAAATTATTTTTTGAACAACACCTGAGGAGCGTTTTAATATTTAATTAATCTAGAGCACACGCGGCGCGTTCGAAGGCCAGTTTTATACGCTGTTTCGTGCCCATGCTAAATAAATAAGCTTTTAGCTAAAAGCTTGGAATGCGAGCTGTAAGGCCTTTTAATTATTTGCTCTAATTTTTATGGTTATGACTATGTTTTACTATCCACCTTGACTAATGGCGACTACAAATTGTGTAGGTAGAAGAAGGGATCTAAAATAACACATTTACAAGCTGTTGCCCGCGGCTTCTCCCCTGTGGATATCACTCGTACAAACCTGGTCCTGACAATTTATTACGAACACAACAGAAAAAAAACGGTAATTTAAAAAACTAAAAAACCCGCCTGCGTTTCTGTGTAATTTGGAAATGAAAAACCCTAAAACAAGAAAGTCGTCATACCCGATTGCACTTAACTTAGGAAAAATTGTAGCAGTCGGGACCAATTCTAGAAAGTCAGCCGTCTAGTCAGTATATTGGAGTAATCTGCAATGTAATATGGTATGTGCTCTCAATTCACTATGCCTCCATTTCTAGAATGGGTCCCGACTGCTACAATTTTTCTTAAGTTAAGTGCAATCGGGTATGACGGCTTTCTTGTTTTAGGGTTTTTCATTTCCAAATTACACAGAAACGCAGGCGGGTTTTTTAGTTTTTTAAATTACCGTTTTTTATTTTATTAATTTTTTTAGCTTTATTATTGAATGAGTTCATTTGAATTTGACGCCAAAAATCCGCCATTTTGTTTTTTTTTTATTTTGATATACCCAGTGTCACTCACACAGTAAATATGTATCTAACGACACCCCTCAAGCTAAAATCTATCGAGCCGTTCAGGCTGCAGTGCGTGCCCAACATTGGAATTTGGCGCCAAAAATCCGCCATTTTGTTTTTTTATTTGGATATAACCAGTGTTATTCTCACAGTAAAAACGTATCAAACGACAACCCTCAAGCTATAATTCATCGAGCCGTTCAGGCTGCACAGCGTGTCAAACATTTGAATTTTGCGCCAAAAATCCGCCATTTCGTTTTTTTTATTTTGATATACCCAGTGTCACTCTCACAGTAAATACGAATCTAACGACACGTCTCAAGCTAAAATCCATCCAGCCGTTCAGGCTGCAGAGCGTGCCAAACAATTATACATACAAACATACATACATACATATTCCCGTGGCCCACCCAGGTGAACCAAACAGGTGGACCACGGGCGACACCCGATACATACATACATACTTTCAAAAAACATAACCCTCCTTCTGGCGCAGTCGGGTAAAAAACAGTCATATTGATTTTTATTTATATATATACAAACGTTGGCCGCGGCTTCGTCCCCGATATCGATATCGGGGGTGCGTTGTGCGAGAGGCGCAAGCTGCTCGCGTTTTACACAAGCTTTGTCCTGATAAATACGAACACAACAAAAAGAATCTGCAAAATCGGTCGAGCCGTTCTCAAGTGATGATTTTTCAATATTTGCGTGAAACATAATTATATATTTATTAATTTATCTACAAAAGGCAACAACTCGAAAAAAATAATTATTAAAAATTTGAAAAACTCTGATATAAAACCGCTAAAAAGTAGAAAATAATATGTTATGACCATCAATTGATATGTGGCAGGCAAATTGTATAATTCGTCCATATGTAAACGGTCAGGCTGTACGTCAGGCAATTTTTAATAATAGGTTCGATCAGGTTTGATTGATTTAACAGTGAAAGCTCCCCGCCCTCGCCATTATATAATTTGCCTGACATTTGCCTGTCCGTATGTATAATGACGAATTATACAGTATGCCTGCGACATAACACTATAAGAGAAAATGTCTTTGGTTTTGGCCCTTTAAGTTCAATATAAGTACACCCCAAAAAAAAAAAATATATATTGAGTTCTAAAAAACTTGCAGTGCCATCTATCTATCCATCATGAATCATGATGATGATGATGATGATGGTGAGGGGATGGTGAGGGGGATGTAAGGGAGATGGTGAGGGGGGCGGTGATTATGATGGTGAGGGGACGGTGAGGGGGATGGTGAGGGGGATTGGTGAGGGTGACGGTGAGGGGGATGGTGAGGGGATGTGAGGGGGATAGTGAGGGGGATGGTGAGGGGGTGGTGAAAGGGATTGTGAGGGGATGGTGAGGGGATGGTGAGGGGATGGTGAGGGGTGGTGAGGGGATGGTGAAAGGATGGTGAGGGGGATTTGTGGCTGATATAATGATGATGATGATGATGATAGTCCTTGGGGCGCGGGATATTTTTGTCTTATATTAACACTAAGAAAGTTGATCATCATCATTCCCCTCACCATGCCCTCACCATCCCCCTCACCATTTCCTCACCATCCCCCTCACCAACCCTCACCATCCCCCTCACCAACCCTCACCATCCCCATCACCATGCCCCTCACCACCCCCTAACCATCCCCCTCACCATCACCTCACCATCCTCTCACCATACTCTTACCACCCCTCACCATCCCCTCACCACCCCCTCACCATCCCCTACACCATCACCCTCACCATCCCCCTCACCATACCCTCACATCCCCTCACCGTCCCCCTCACCATCCCCCTCACCGTCCCCTCACCATCACAATCACCGTCCCCCTCACCATCTCCCTTACCATCCCCCTCACCATCCCCTCACCATCATCATCATCATCATCATGATTCATGATGGATAGATAGATGGCACTGCAAGTTTTTAGAACTCAATATATATATATATATACAGGGTGATTTCGGGGTCGTGATCCCAACCATTTTTTTCTGACTCAGTAAATGATTGCGATGCTACCTGTATTTATTTTAATTGAAACAAAGATGATTCGTTATTTACGTATTTTTATTTAAAAATTATTATTGACTCAAAATGCGTGGTTTTTACATTTAATTACACCTTTTTATTAATTTTTATTAATAGTAGGGTGACCATGATCTCGAATTATCGCAGTTTTTTTTTGCTGACTAAAAGTAAAAGTCGCTGGTGTACTGTTAGTCCAAACCTATCGTGATCTTTAGGAGAAAGTAAGTTAAATGCTTCTTTCTTGCTTCACGACCCCGTAATCATCCTGTATATATATATTTTTTTTGCGGTGTCAGGTTTTATTTTCGTTACAAAATTTCTTGATTCGGTCCCCTCAAAGCCCGCGATAAAAGCTATACAATAGCTTAAAAAATTAAATCTAACATGAGTCCGTCCGGCCTGTCTATCCAATCGATGTGCTTAATTTATTCCAATGAAAGGTATTTATGCATTATTCATATATTTAGGTATTTGTCAGTCAGTCAGCATTAAATATCTCCTAACTTTCGCCCTTTTCAAACAAATAAAAAAAAAAATGAAATCTATTTCGAGTCCGTCCAGCAGTTCTATAGAAACCGATTTGCTTAATTTTTTTTTATTGATATGTATTGATGTACATGTTTGTCATTAACTACTGAAAATCACGTAACTTTCGTCCTTCTCAAGTTATATAATATAACCCACGACTCAATTTTAGTTGTTTTTTTCTCCATATCGCCGTTTCTAATCGAAGTACTTACGCGGTTCGTTTTAGTCTAAGAACACTCGCTGGAATTAGCTCTTTCGTTTGAGCTATTGCCCATCTAAATTGTTTAAGTCGGAGGAAAACTAGGCGTGAACATTTAACCTACCAAACGGATTTTCATACGGTTTTCATCAATGGACGGACTGGTTCATGAGGAAAGTAATTTAAATTGTGATGGAAATAACAAGAATAAAAAATGAAAAAAGAATAAAAACTTTTTTTATAGTACCTACAGTGTGTGCAATAAAGATAACTTGTCTTATCCTATCTTTTTTTAACTGACAGTACAATTTTGACAAGTAGTGAGTTAAAAAGTTAGCACGATCGCAATTATCACTTTTAAAACGCACAGAATATTTTGTGAGTAGCTGTTGTGCTTTCATTTATGGGTGTTGGAAAGAAAAAGAAAAGTGCTCGGAGGAAGTAGTTTGAAAACTAGGTGTGAACATTCAACGCGCACATTCTCGCACACCATGCAACATCGATGGCGAGCCGCTTGCGGGTTGCCCACCACACACTATTGATGTACATGATAATAAAAAAAATGCTGCGGACGAGAGGTCGTTACTAATAATTTCACAACTTAGCGGTTACCCTACGCGACGACTCTTGGATCAAAATATTACTAATTAAATTAAACTTATAGGGCCAATTCATATTATTTTTAACTTTTAAGAGCATTTTGTCGGGGTTTATTTAAATTTCAAATTTAAAAAATAATAATTTTGTGGTGTCTCGTAAAATCAGAAGCGTATTGCCATTCCTTGGTTTTGTCTGTTCCTCTATAAATTTGAAGATTGCCGAAAGGGATTGATACCTACCAACGCACAGTCTGACAACATCAGAGCAAATACTGTAACTTTTTTAAAGACTTGAAAAAAGAGGTTATCCGTTAATGTAGGTATATGTTATATTGTTGGGATTGCACAATATATATACACGGTTACTGGAAGTTCGGTACAGAAAATTTAAAGAGACAAAGCCAGTATGCTGGGTACCATGCCTTGTGGGGATGCACTGGACGGCATTTATTATTTACTAGCTTTTGCCCGCGGCTTCGCCCACGTGGACATAGCTTTTATGACTCTTTTTGAGGGTGAGTGGTGCGCAAGCCGCAATCAGCTCGCAAGCGTGGACATGAGTTTTCACCAGGTACCTCAGGAACTTTATTGGGCTATTCGGATTAGCAGTCTTTGTCACTTCCCACCCCCTCAACAGATTCTATACAAAAAATCACTTTAATCCGTTGCTCCGTTGCGACGCCACCGACGTGCGCGAGCGTAGAAAACAGTTGTCCCCAGATCCCTCGGGAACTATGTCAGGATATACTTATTAGTAAATTATATCATTTTTCACCTCATCTCTGTGCTAAAAATCACACCAATCCATTTTTTCATTACGATTTTAAATAAAACGAACATAGATTATAGTTTAAGTTTCCTCAGGAACTGCATCGGACTACGATAATTTCATTCCCAGTGCCAATTTTCATCAAGATTGGTAGAGGTGTTGAAGTGTGAATAGGTAACAAACAAACAAACACATTTTCATATTTATAATATAAAGTAAGGATTTCTTAATCTTAAATAAAATAAAAAGCGTCGGTGGCTCAACCGGTAACGACTCGGTCCATCTAACCAGAGGTACCGGGTTCAAATCTGGACGGCCAATGTACCAATGAGTTTTTCAAAAACTTACGTACATACTTACCGATTGCTTTAACGGTGAATGAAAACATCGTGAGGAAACCTGCACACGCCTGCGAAGAAACTCGAAGGTTGTGTGTGAAGTCGACCAACCCGCACTGGGCCCGCGTGGTCGACTAAGGCCTAATCGCCCTGATTCAGGGTAGGCTCGAGCCCCTCGGTGGGGACATATATGAGCTGTAATGATGATGATGAAATAAAATATAGAGCGTCGGTGGCAAAACGGTTAGGGCCACTACCTCCTGTCCGGAAGGCCGTGGTTCGAATCCCGCCACTTACCAATATCTATACGAATATCGATTTCATACTGGTACGTACGTTTATCCGACGCTCTTACGGTGAGAAAAACATCGTGACGAAACCTGCACACGCCTGCGAAGAAATTCGAAGCTTATGTGTGAAGTCAATCAACCCGCAATGGGCCCGCGTGATCGTCTAAGGCCAGATCGCCCTCACTCAGGGCAGGTTGAGCCCTTTGGTGGGGACGTATATAAACTGATATGATGAAATATTATCAAAAAACTAATTCGAATCATTATAGGTATCAATCTAGTAATAAAATTACCTAACAATATTAATATGGGTCAAATCCTTGAGTCGTATCAGCTCCAAAGGAGCCCAAGACGCACTTCTCGTTGCCGCGCTGGATGGCAATAGACAACCTTAGCAGCAGGTAGGACCTCACGTCACATCTCCTCTCTCGAAGGCGAAGGCCAATCTTCTTTGTGAAGGCAAAGGCCTCTGAGGGTTCAGCAGCCGGTTGTCTCATAGACCAGCGGCACAAAGCAGTAATTTGCCTCCAAGACCGAGTACTTATTATGCTTCTTTCTCGCTGCTCAATGCAGCAGTACCGTACGGGTGAGCTGTGAGGCAGAAAAAGTGGCGTCCCAAAGCAGGCACGTTCCTCTCTGCCATGACACCTGTTTAAACCCTCCGGCCTTTTGCCATCAGATCGACTAAAGCCTGCATAAAAGGCTGCATAAAAGATGGAATATTCCATCTGGCCGAGACCAGTACCCTCCGACTAAGGTCATTAAGGAATTGGTGACGTGGGAATCTTCACAAACAACAACCGCAACTCAGTGCGTGATGGCCTATTGCCTCCATCGTGGACCCGCAAATACATTGATTGAGTGAACCTATCACAGATATTGATATTGCAGGCGGAGAGCAACTGTCACACGTAAATAGTCGCCGTCAGAAGATTGGAATCTGTAAAAAAATATCTATCGGTTCGTCTATGAAACACATCGCTACGTGCTATAGCTTATATATATAATACAACTTGAGCGCGTTTTATTATCCCTGCAGTGCCATCTATTGACATTCTGCTGCTATGATTATAATGTGTGGTATGTGTAGCTAATATGGGGAAAAAAGTACTCTATTGTTATTATTGTAAGAATCGATAGATCTAACTTCCCACGGGACCTCTATAGTTTTCCGGGATAAAGAATACACGACTATACAATGATGGTCAAAACACCCCATCCCAATGTAAAGGTTTCATATTGTTATGTTGAGCCATTCTAAAGATACAATTTTTTGGATTCCTGCAGGAACCCTTAATTTTTTTGGGATTCACAATGTCCTAGTTTTAGTTCGCGATATAGGGTATCAAAGCGTATAATTAGATTGTAATAGGTCAAGCCACATTTGCGTGGTGAGACATTCTATAAATGAATACTTTTGATTTTCCCACGGGAACTCTTCAATTTTCCGGGATAAACAGTATCCTATATGTTACCCCGGGCTATAAGGAACCACCATACTAAATTTCATCAAAATCGGCCTGGTAGTTTTTGCGTGATGCGCGAACATACAGACAGACAGACAGACAGACAGACAGACAAAAATTCCAAAAGTTGTTATTTTGGCCTCTGTATCGTTAGTAATATCCACCACAGTTATTATTTTCCAAAAATATTTCATGTACAGACGCGGCCCCGTTACAGTTTTATTATATTATAGATAGATAAGCTTTTTCTATGGTTTGTAACGAAAAATCAATAATGACAATTTGTTTAAATCTATATTACTGACTTAGTATTACGATATGGCTTATTTATAAAAAAAAGATTTACGCCAGTAATATATAAAAAAAAATAAAAAAAATTATATACCAATTATCTTTCGCTTAAACAAAAAACTACAGCTCTTTTGCAACAAAAAAGTCGTATTACGAGTAACCAGGGGTCGGAATTTAACAGTTTTCAGTAATGTCTAATTTATTTTTTGAATTTTATACCAAAAAATCATTTACTATACAATTCATCGCGATTATGTAAAAAAGTTGTAGTAGTATACTAATCGTAAAAAATACGTGAATCAAGACACAGATAGCGATACTAGTTACTTATCAAGATGCATCAAGTCCCATACCAAATAATACAAAAATATTTTTTTAAGTTTCTCATATTTATATTTTACTTTTTCGATACTCGTACGTATGTAGGGTAGGTAGAGGAAGTGTTGTTTTCACGAAAAAAAGGTTTTCCAATTTCCGTGAAAATGTGTTCTATTATAATTAACTTCAAAAAATTTATCCGATTATCTCAATTCCGTTCGTGCGTCCGTTCGTCAGTCTGGAGGCTATAATATATCTTTAGTCCGATGTGGACCAAATTAAGAACTTAAAGTTTGAAATTATTTCATCGAATATGTTTCATAAGATAGCCAGTTCTCCATTGCGTTGGGGAATCTTGGCAAGCCCGCTTCCATCTTCGGCATCATCGTCACTTACCATCTGGTGAGATGATGCCAAGGTCTTATCAATAGTAAATAAAAAAAAAATCGAAGGATTATCAAAAGTTTCTTCGTACCGTCAAACCGAAGAGCTGTCATACAAAAAAACTGTTTTTTTCCAAAGACGGCTCTAATGATTTTGATGAAACGTTGCATGTCGGAGTTGCTTATGTTTATCTATTACATAGTAATACAAATTGGTCTGGAAAAAATCGTGTTTGTATGGTTCTCCTACAAATTAAATTGAAACTTGCGATTTACTCACAAATGGTTGGAAATATTGAACTGACATGTATTAAGAATAAGTATATGTCTGGTCATGGAAAATGAACTCATAAAAAAAACCATGAAAAAAATTGACGAGAAAGTTTAGTGTGGAATGCCGTACAGCTTAATTCTACATAAGCAGAGGTCATTGACCCTTAAAATCATTCTTAGGCGTTTATTGGCAAGATACCTAAAAAAAAATCAATTTAAAATTAATTGAAATAGAATTAGACTTGCTGCACCTTCTCAATACAAATCTGTATTTTTGTTATAACTGAATGGAATTGTGTAAAGTTTAATACCTCGTTGGAAAGCTGATAAAATAGGGAAGTTTTTCACGTATTTTTCATGATTACAGGTAGTGCAACTTTTTTTTACAAAATCACGACGAATAAAACGAATGAGTTATTCATACAAAATTCAATACTTAAATTGGCCATTACTCCGAAGCCTTGCGTTCCGCCCAAATGAGCTGTAGTTTCTCCCCTTAACCCTTTCACGAGCATTGTCCAATGTTTGCCATGGTTGTTGTGTCAATAATAATCTGTATTGCCCTCAAATAAGGTTCCGTTTTCTGTTGTTAAAGGGAATGTATCGAATAACCAGAAACCCTGTAAATGTACGAGTATGTCAGTCTACGTGGGCTTCTAAAACACATTAAGTGACAAATTAATTGTCAAAGTAAGTGTATGTATTGTGGATTAAAAAAAATGAATGTATGTAAGTCTGTAAGTTTGTTCACGCATTTCTCTAAAACCTTGGTACCGGATAGCAATTTCTTTTTTGACGTGTAACATTAGTCATCACGCTTTTGTGCAATCTATGGAAGTGATTTTGTAAAAAGGGACGAAAGCGTTTAACAGGATATTCTTTTTTCTTCAGTCACGAAGGCTAAGGAAACATGGCATGCCGCCTTATGCAAGGTGGAGGCTGAATGTTTTTTACTTACGTCAGATGTTACACATCAAATGCGACTGCTGTTAGGCTCGCTCGTTTTTGTTTGATTAAGTATCTTAAAACTTAGAGAACAGGTAAGCTTCATCAAAATCAGTTCAGTAATATTCAAGATATGTTAAGTGTTATCAATCCCTGGAAAACCAAGTCGTCGATTTAACGAACGCTACAATTGTGTAACTGAAGTCGGTTGTTCTAAACATTTTTAGCGTTGTCATTTACTTTTTACACTAGTGCTTGCATATGCAATACTATAGACTACATTCTCCATATGATAGAGCCAGCACGTTGCGTTGGCGATAAGTTTCAGATATCGCGCTCACTTGGCACGAGCAAAATACATATTCAGAGGCGAGTAAGTAAAGGCGAACTTATTATTATAAACTATTTTGTAGCGAGTTTACCCGGCGGCGGATCCCCAGGGATGTTCTTATTACGATGCTTGGTATGCTTACCGTCTTGTTAAAAGTTATATCGTACTTCGCTACAGTATTCGCCAAAAGTAGGTAAATTGGGGATTTATGAGACTTTCGAATTTTTCGTGTAATTGAAACGTGCAGTTTATTGTCGCTTATGTACGAGTTAGACAACATCCATAGCGGAATATCAAATTGTTTGGTAAAGGATACCGAAGAATGTCCAAATACTCGAAGTTCTGATAGGAGAGTGCTCTGTGTGGCGAATATAGCCAGCTCGAAGTATGTGGATTAACGAAACTTTCAAGCTTAAGTCCTGTCCTCGAAACTTTTAAATTAATTAATCAACAGTTTAAGGGGCTACCCCCAGCTAACTAGCGCCACCATTAGTAAAAAAAATACTCACTGAGTACATAATTTTAAAAAAATATTAAAATAATAAAATGAAGAGTAGATACTGTAGTTTATTTAGAAACCATCAACTGTCTGAATTATATCGACGATGATGTTCGAACAACGCCTATCTACAAAAATCCAACTTTACAGAAGGCGAAAAAATCTTATCTTTTTACTAATTTAATTTTTGAGAAAGTGTTCTATGACAACTGTCAACTAAAATGCCGCAGATTTTCAATTCCCATATTAATTTGATCTGTAAAACTATAACAAGTGAGATAGCGCTAGTTAGAAGGTATTGCTTTTCAAAAAAGCAGAAAGTAATATTTCGGAGTTATTGTAATAATGAAATTAGTTATCAGGAGTTAACATTGACTGTTTTATTGAAAATTGCCTACAAAACGCGTAAGGGATGTAATGCGTGCATTTAGTTGAGCAGTGACTAAAAAAAATAATTGGTAGCAGTTCTTGATTGAATTTGAGAAAGTACATAGAAAATATTTCCCAAGAAAACGATGTAAATTATTAGAAAAAAATATTTATTAAACACAATTAAAATTTACTTCTACCTAGCTCACCGCCGCCATCAGTAAAAAAATATTTTTCGAAAAACCTTAAAACCTTTAGGTACAAGCTTTTAATATTGCATTGTCACGCGATATACATATGCATGCAAAATTTTAGCTCAATCGGAAACCAGGAAGTGGGACAAATTTAGCTAGCAAGATTTCACCGAAACAAACATACATACATTGCAAGTTAAATAAAAGCTTGTGATAATAATTAGTCGCTGAGTGTCTACTTTAACAAAAATTAAACTATCAATTTTAAGGATAGGTATCATAGTTTAATTAGAAAGTATTGTTTAATAGGTATAATAGGTATCATAGTTTAATTAGAAAGTATTGTAAAATATAGTACGCCGTAGTTAAAGATAACGTAACTGAGAAAAGTATATAAAAACGCTAGTTGGCAGGCTTAGCTCAGCCACATACGCATTTAAAAAAAATCAGGCTCCTTACAGATATAGACACTGCAAAACTGGTATATTTCAGCTACTTCCATAGTATTATGTCTTATGGGATACTTTTGTGGGGACATGCAGCTGATATAAATACCATATTTTTTCTGCAAAAAAGAGCGATTCGCGCGATTTATGGAATGCGTTTTCGTCAGTTGCTCCGAGATAAGTTCAAAGATATTAATACCTATATAATGACTTTCCCCTGTCAGTACATTTATAAAAATATAATGTATGTTCGTAAAAATCTGCATCTCTTTTCACTGAATAGTGACAGGAACAGTCGTAATCTTCGGAATAGGAATAAACTAGGGTTTACCAATTGTGAATAAAAAAAAAAACTTCAAGTAACTTATACCACACTTAGCAAAATCCATAAGTCCTTTGTATACACTAATGTATAACAAATTACCCGATGATGTCTTAAATTTGTCAGAAAAACAGTTCAAAAATTGTGTCAAAAGAACTCTTTGTAAAAAAGGTTATTATAAGACATCCGAATATTTAAATGACAAAAATGTCTGTATAGACTTTCTTCTGTCAACGCTACTAATCATGTTTAATAGTAATAAAATGAAAATCAAACTAAGATTTGCCGTGGAAGCGACAAGACATGACAAGTATAGAACTTCTTTTAATTAATATTTTTATCTTAGCATTGACATGAGTGGTGCATGCTCGCTTAAATGTTCGTGCGGATGGTGGCGCATCGGGAGCCGGGTCGTTCCTTTCCCTCTAATATGGTTGAGAGGAGCGATGGCCGACTCTCGCGTTATACTCGTGACCTGCCGTGTAAACTGGCCTACACTTGTTAAAGGCGTTCATGACATTCAATAATTTTAAAGTGTAACTTCTCGTGTCATATTGTTTTCATGTTCTTTGACATTATTTGTTTTTTTTATAACACAGATTGGATTTTTACGTTATTTTCTAATAACTAATAAACGAGCAATTAAAATTGGTCATTGACGCCAAACATTAACCAGGATTTAATAAAAACATTTCATACCTACATTTTATCTTGAAATTATATAACAATCCACTGCTCTGAAATCTGAATACAAGCAAAACCCTTTTGTTTAAAACAAAGTACTGTTGTTTTTAAAGTAGAATTCCTCAATAATCCATAAATATATATAATATATAATATTATAAAGAAAATCGTAAATGCAAAAAAACTGTACATTCTTTAACATTATAGATACATTGAAGATATTTAAAAAAAATAAATCCCTAGGACATCCAGAAGGAGACTGTGCAATGGGTGATATCAGTTCTCTTTAGCGGTTATGCCAGACGTCGCTGGTGATGACGCAGGATAGCAGGACCAATAAGTTGAACGTCTGCCTCAAGCGCTTTGTACATAGCCAGGAGTCCACGCTCAGGAGTTTTCAGACGTGCTTCTCAAGATTGAAAAGGGGAAGATAGGTAGTAGAACTGCCACAGTCACTGTGTAAAATTGTACAATCCGTTGAGAAACTGATTTACAGCGTGTAAGGTGATCTTGGTCAAATAGCACCACGAAATATCACTGGTATGTGATTGGACAACACTCACCCCTAAAACAAGCTGGTAGTGACTTTAAATGATCGCATCTGCAGCGAGATCAAGGGGGACGAAGTCGTAATACATCCATTAATTAAAACTAGGACATCCTTACCTATAGTTTCGCCATGTAGGTAGAGCTTGTCAAAACTAAAATGACGTGCCCCACTACCGCATTACTCTTTACAAGTGAGTGTTATCGGAGTGTGGATTAAAAATTGTACATTGAAGATATTCGAAAAAAAAATAATTCTCTATTGTACTCTACGTCTGTCTGTCCGACGACGGTATGTCACAGCCCTTTCAATCATATCAAATCAAATTAATTAATTTTAAATAGGTGTTTACTCACACTTTTAAAAAGTCAAAAAAACTTATTGAAAATTACAAATAATGTCATGATTCAGATTACAGTTTCAGGTAATGGTATCTGTTATCGAATCAAACCTTTGTCATTTACATAATCTAATATTTTATAATATTCTCTAGAGCACAAGCATTTTTTGACATGAGTCTTGAATTTATTCTCTGATAAACTAGTTACATTTTCTGGAATTTTATTGTAGAATCTTATACACTGCCCCACGAATGACTTTTTAACCTTACTCAGTCTCGAATAGGCTATATCTATTTTATTTACATTTTTTAAATTCAAATTATGCCTGTCACTGTTTTTAGGAAATAAATGCAAATTCTTACGAACGTACATGATGTTTTCATATATAAATTGACTAGCAACAGTTAAAATATTGATTTCTCACGTGATCGCATCTGATAGATTGCGCGGATAGCTCTTTTCTGCAGGATAAAAATAGTTTCTATTTCGGCCGCATGCCTCAAAGCCTTATACAATTAAAATTTGGCATGGATGCTGGTTGGTTTGGTTTGGTTGGCATCCTCCTTATCTTCCAGAAAAACAGTTTCCAGAAAAACCTGCAGATTTCTGTAAGCATCTGTTTCGCAATGAAAATCAAATCATGTGGTTTTAATAATTTTTCATAATTTGTCATATTCAGTTATCGACTCCGAAGAGGTCGCGGATAACGGCTAGTTTTCAATAAAATCACGCTTATCCAATTCATTATTTTCGCAAAATGTTGTTACTTTGCAACCGAAACAACAAACAAAATCTTTTAATTGAACGATGGCGGTGCACAGATATTTCTATCACACTACGTTAGGCGCAATTTTTTCTCTCACTCTGACACGAATAAAAACAATGTAGTAATGACCATGTTTGTGTGTGTTGTGAAGATCGGAGATATAACCAGAAAAATCAAAGTCTGAGTGAACTTACAAGTTGTTTCCACTGATCTATAGGATATGTTGTCAGCAAAGTGAACTAGTCAGACATTGCTGAACCGTAGCTTAGAATATGTTTTTACAGCGAAATAACTACGGAATAATGAGAATTTTGCCTATATTCTGTACGGGTACGACGCGACGCGAAATTAAATTCTGCGTCGAACTGCATTAAAAACGGTTTTTTGTGAACGTCGATATTCGCTATAGTTACAGATAGCTTAAGTGCCAAAAGTGGACCTTTTTAGTAATTTTGGTATCTGTAACTACAGCAACTCATATTTCACAGAGTTGATATTTTTTGAATAAACTACAGTAGGTACTATACTTCGTTTTCTTCGCTTAAATTTTTCGTCAAATTTTGTACTCAGTGAGTTAATATTTTTTAATTGATGGCGGTGCTAGTAAGATAAGGGAATCCCCTATAATAAATTCAGCTAAAATTTAAATAAGGGTCTCGATTAGTTTACTTGGTTGTATTTTTTTAAACTAGTAGGATTAGAATGGGCGGTGAGAATAAATACCACTTAAAATAACGCAGGATAATACTATCTAAAATAGACATGGTTGTAGTATGTACAAAGTGAGTAAGACTCGCGCACTAATGGTTTCGTACTACCACGGAGTGCTATGTACACTTATTCAGTGAAAATTTCAACTGGCTTTCTTTACGAATACGGATATAAAGGTCCTGTTACGAACAGACAAACAGACGGGGCTTTAGCAACAGGATCCCGTTGCAACATTTTGGGTATGCAACACTAATAAATTGATAGTCAATGAATTTGAAGATCCACGATCAATAATATTATCCGTTTCAATATTGGGAATTGCGTTTATTGTATGGAGATTACGTGATTTGTCTATAGCTATTGAAATGAAAATGATCCCGTTTCATATAGAGAACAGTTGTAAAATTTAAAGTTTAAATCACGTAAAATTCAAATATTAAATCTCAAATTAACTTATATTGAATGCCCAGCCAAAGAAACATGCACCGTATTAGCTTACACTAGGGCCCCGTAAGTATAGATACTCGCTACCGCTCGCTTCTTAGTCGTTCGAAAGGCGCTAACGCTAAGGCGTAGTGTACTAATATTATATACTGTGGCGTAGTCAGGCATACAAAAATCAACAATAAAACGTACTGCCACGTTGTGAATACTTTCTCGCTAAGCCTTCACCGTAAGTGCCCGACTTAGTGGCATACTTTTGTATCAGCAATAAAGATTACGCTTACTTAATATCAGAGAATAAAAGTTTATCAGACTTGATGAAAAATTTTCAAATAACATAGGTTTGTATGAGAAATAGCTTATTTAGATTTTTCCTGAAATTATATCTACCCAATGTAGTTCTAGTTATTCAAAAAGTTTCATTAAAACTTTCAGACGCATTTTTGAGAAAAACTGACCAAGTACGAGTTGAACCTTTCAACACAAGTGTAATAATAATACCTTGACTTCAAAAAAAATAAATCAATGCGAGCGATAGAAAAATGCTAGATTTTATAATTCAGTTTGGTTTGCTTAGCACGAGTACGAGTCACACTTGGCTAACCAGTTTTGTTTGTTTGTTTGTAAACTCTTTATTGTACAAAATATAAACTTAAAATAATGCAAGTTTTATCTTGGAATAACGAACTATCTCTTGTGTAGGATATAAAAAGTAACGTATTGAGTTTCATTAAAATCGTTAGAGCCGGTTATGATTAAATATGTGTTTTTTTTACTATGGTGGTAACAAGGTCAAGTAAGGTGGTCAAGTAAGGAAAACTTAGAAAAAAAAAACGACGGGTTGCACTCCGGGAGTGCCGGCAGAAGTGAAAACTTGAATATTAACGTTGTGCATTTATATTACATTAAAAAGTTTATATCTCAGAAAAATCAACAAAATATCAACTCCATCCGTCTTACGAATTTTCGATCAGGTCACGTGTCCTGACGCGAGTTTAACATTTTTTACCCATTACAAAACAAGTGCACAACGCCGCTAAAGAAGTTTTCACTACTCCATCCGTCTTACGAATTTTCGATCAGGTCACGTGTCCTGACGCGAGTTTAACATTTTTTACCCATTACAAAAAAAGTGCACAACGACGCTAAAGAAGTTTTCAAGGGCGACCAAGTTTTACTCGGTTGTACGTGAAAACTCAGATACGCGTTTTCCCAGAGACAAGACCTAGCTATGTCGATTTACCACTCCCGAAAATCGTATATAGCAAATTTCATCATAATCGTTTTAGAGCCGTTTTCGAGATATCAATTTTCGTTGATAGTTCCTATTAATACCCACAATTACAAGAGTAAGTAATTTCAAGTTTCTAGGTCAACAGGTTTACAATCGACTCTCGCTCTTTATATCTTGCTAACGGTTTACCTGACGAAAATAGTTCTTAAAACAATTAGGTAAGGGCTGTGTCGGGGCACACTGCCGTTGGTTGAACGTGAAAAAAATTCAATTTACCTGTGATAACTAATGAGATTTGCTTGTTCCAAGAAATGAGGTTGTTATACAATTGGCCGGATCTACCGGAAACAGATCTAAGTCTCTTTCGTTATAGCCGTTGCATTTCAGTTTTCTGACCTGATCAAATATGTAATTTTCAAAACGTTTCACGTCTAAAAAGCTACTTCATTTGAAAAGACCTTTCCAACGATACCCTACAAGAGTCCCCCTCTTATGAGTCTCCAGGAGGCTCGCGTTTCCATACAAACGTAGTTCCGTTTTAATACAAAAACTACATGCCGGAGTGAATCCAAACTTTGTAAATATATTGAGTAGACACATATCGATGTTTGTAATTAGTTTTCACCGTAGTAAATTTTAAAGTAACTAAACGAAGGCTTAAATTAGTTTTGTACTGTAAGTTTGAAACGGCTCTTAATTTTTTCCGTTTCATATTAGTACATCGAAAACTAATTACAAACATTAATATTTGTCTCCTCAATATATTTGCAAAGTTTGGATTCAATCTGGCATGTAGTTTTTGTATCAAAGCGGAACTACGTTTGTATGGAAACTCAAGCCTCCTGGCGGCCCTTAAAAATAATTTTCACCTTCTCTCTTTATACGGAGGTGCCCGTTAAAATAACGTTAATTTTTCAATTATTCCAAATGGAGAGATCTACAGATGTATTTAAAATAGTTTGTGCCAAACTTCATGAAATTTGGTTTAGGAATGTAGAAGTTCTAAGTTTTTGACTGTCAGTATTGGACGGACAGAATAATCATTGCCACCACGGAACCCTTTAACCAACTTATCGTGGTCCACATTAATAATTATCTGAGGCAGTACAAAAGTAGGGATAAGCCTTTTTTGTCAATCTTATTTTTAGTATACGTTGATACCAAATAATACGCATCTTTACAGTTTAGGTTTAGCGTTGTTTCCCCCGTTTTCCGCATCCATTAAGAGTCTGCAGTACACGGGACATGTAGCCGACGCGACGTACGCAGTAAGTACCCCCGGGTGTCGCGTGAATATGTCACTTGTACCCAGCACCCGACACCCCTTTCCCCCTGGTTGACCCTGGGTGAATTAAATAATGGATTGGTGTACCGGCGTACGGCGCCGCCGTTATTCCCTGTGAAATTTTGTACATTTACCTTTTATTTTGAGTAAAATTGTGATATTTCACACTCGGTATTTTTGGAATTACGGGTTTAACCCAAAAAAATGACTTGCATCATTGATTAACATGCTATGCATGGATATGGATAATTGGGTCATTTTTTGGAGGAAAAATTATTTTACGCGCAACCGTTATCCGTAGAAATGCCAGTTTTTTAATGGGTGGGCAGCGCTCGCACGCAGGCAACACATTGAATATGTTGGTTTTGAGTGTTGCTATTTTCGTAAAAAAATATATGTATATAATAATCAGCATATGTGTGTTATTAGCACTATTATGCAAGAAACGTAACTAAATAAAGCTAAGTTAAAACTATTTAGGACTCTAATAAGGTGCGATCGAATACCATGCTTGGAAAAAGGATTAAATTTTGTAAAAATAATAATAATATGCAATATCAAGTTTAATAAAATCTAGTTTATTATATTCAGTTAAATAATAACAGATCTCAGTTTCAGAATAGATTAGAATGGCAAACCTGCCAGACACAATCCCTATTTAAAGGAAATTATTTAAAAGAGGTTAAAAGAGGTTTTTTTCTACAAAACTTAAAGAAACAAAAATACCTAAATTAGTGTTATTTCGGACTTTGTTGGCTATTTGGGACAATCACAATTATTGTTTTCATCTGGAAATTTTTTACTCTCGCTAATATTACGAAAAAAGAAAACAACACCTGGCAACCTTCTATAGCTATTCCTCCATTGTTTTGACAGTTATAAGGTTATGTTAGATTACAACAAGGAGAAATAGATATATAGTTTAAAAAACTGAAAAACACCCTTTTAAAGCAAATCAAACTAAAAGTGAAAAATAAATCTTAATATAAGCTGTAAACAATAATGAACGAATTTTTTTTACTATACTCAGAGATATGCTATATATAAATCTCTGACTATACTAGTATTATTGTGCAAAAACGTGGGTTGCTCGGTATACAATAAATATGGCACAAAGTGCCCCATGCTTTCTTACGATAATACTAGTATTTTTCGTTCATTATTATTTTCAGCTTTAATTGTGAATTATTTTTCACTTTTTAGTTTGATGTGCTTTAAAAGCGTTTTTTTACCTATATTTATTTTACAATTTTTAGTTCAGAATAATGAGATAAACTTATGAAATTATTGTGTTGTCACTGATTCTTGAATGTGCAACTTTTGAATTAAATCTGTCCGTTTAAAGTGGGTCAAAATCGAGAGCAAAGTAGTCGGTTACAAACATGCAACATAGATACAAAACATACATACACACAGATGAAACTAATAAAAGCGTGACAAAAAACCAAAACCCGTCCTTAATATCACGGTTCATAAAAATGCAAGGAAACTGAAAAAACATGCTTATATAACAATACAATAAAAACAATAATTACGCCTCCTACTTTTTTTTTCTTTATTAACAATTGGTAAATCCTTGACAACATCTCATCTGGTGGTAAGTGACGATGTTGCCGAAGATGGAAGCGGGCTTACCAAGATTCCCCAACGCAATGGGGAACTGACTATCTTATCTTCATGCCGGAACACACCAATGATATCAAAATTGATATTTGGCGGCAAGACTTAGATAAGATGGTGGTAGCTAGCCAGGCGGGCTTAGAAAATGCCCTACCACCAACCAAACCGAGTCTTACAATTGTCCCCGCCGGGAATCGAACCCGCGACCTCCTGTGTAAAGCCAGTGAACTTTGCCTCTGAGCTACGAAGGCGGTTAAAAAGGTGGCCTTTGTTGATGTAAATCTATTTGTGGTATAAATATGGTGGATGCAGCTTTGCGGGTTCAAAATAATTAACTTAGGATTTTCACAAGCTTCCATTTACCTACATCAAAACCCTACTAGGTATGTGATACATAACTATTAAAACTTGATACTATCTTATTGTTCCTCAAATACCTACGTTGATACTTGTATTATGAAGGAGAGAGGGCGGGGTTTGTATTATTAATGGTATTGCCTACTAAGGTATGCTTGGATTTTACTCATTAGAGGTATTATGCGGCCATTTGTAAGATGATTAATGAGTACAAAACCGTACTAAGGATAAATCGACTTATAGACCGCCGCTGTCTGCTATTTTAGGAACGTTTTACTTAGGATTATTAACTGAAACGATCAATTAGGTTCCCGAAGCTATAATTATGGAAATATAGTACCATTTCATTAAATTTTATTCATTTCATTCTAGCAGCGTACACACTGTTTCAGTACTATTGATCGGATTATTATATCGTGAGTGTATATTGAATAAGGGCTGGACCAATTTTGGTCACATTTTCTTTGTACGAAATGAAATTTAGCACTTCTAAATATATTAACAACGCTGTGGGAACGAAGCCAACACAATTTCTCCCTATCAATGATTATATTTTAATGAAATTTTAATGAAATCCTTCCTGTCCTGAATATCTCCGTTCCCGTTTCCACCTACTACCCGTGCCTTCCCCACCCAGACGTTTATGCGTCACCAAAACTCTAGTAGTTCCCCGCTGCAATACCAAATTCTTCTACAACTCGTTCACTGTTGAACCTCTGGAATAAATAACCCGCCAACATTCGCGACTGCCCCTCTGTTAACTCGTTCAAAATCAAACTTAAAGAGCATCTTCTTTCCCTACAAAACGTGTAAGTTTATTTGTATATGTTTAATTTTAGTAAGGATAGTAAGTATTCTATTTTTAGGTATGTATTATGTATATTATTAAATTATTTAGTATCGGTATATATTATTTATGTGAGTAGATCAGGTTAGTTTACATTATATTATTATATTAGTATTTTATTTAGTATAATTTTAGGTACACATAGGTTTGCTCCCCGTCCTTTGAATTCTCATAACACCCGGTAAGGTTGGCTGGAAGAGATCTCTTATAGAGATAAGTCCACCTTTGTACATGTAAATATCTGTGTGCAATAAAGAATATTTTAATATATTTTAATGAAAAACAAATAGAGTTAAAAAGGATACGGAAGAGTGTGGATTGACGGACGAACTAACTGCAATGAGACCAGAATGGAAAAAAGAAAGAAAAATTAAGCGTTGGGCTAAATTCGTAAAAAAAACGGCCAGGTGCGAGTTGGACTCGCTCACTGAGGGTTCGGTACCAAAACATCTTCAAAAGTCAACCATATAGATAGAATATACTACACTATATCCAACTGGATGTCGCTAGATTCTTACCGTTTCTTGTATTGGGTCCCCCTTATTTAATATTATTATTTTAATTTGTCTACTTATTACGGTTCATGAAACACAGCCTGCTTAAGAACAGACGGACAGCTGAGGCTTAGTAATAGGGTCTCATTGGTCACCCTTTGGGTTTCCGGAACCCTGAAAACAACATCACGCAAGCCCAATTTGGTCGGCTACATTTTACATTTTAATAAGAATTAATCTCTAGAGCAACTAATTTGGTTACATGCACATTTTAGTTATAATTAAGAATATATATATATAGGGTGACTTTTAATTAGTTCTTGATAGCAAAGGATATGAATGTACTCGTGATTACAAACAACTTTCCCAAAGAAACTATATGTCAAATATGAAAAAAAAATTTTGGTCGTTCATACATTTTTGCCTTATTAACTTATTATATTATGTATCGAGGACCAAAAATTTTTTTCTGATTAGACATATAGTTTCTTTGGGAAAGTTGTTTGTAATCACGAGTACATTCATATCCTTTGCTATCAAGAACTAATTAAAAGTCACCCTATATAATCTGATTAAGCAATCAAAAGAACATTAAAGTTTTATAAAAAGAAATAGGCACTTGTATAGCATTTTTTAATAAACTTTTTAAACGAGTATATTTAAAATCTTCTTATTTCTAAAGTTGTACTTTATAAACACGGTACTTGATATGAGAGGTCAGAATAACTGCACCACAGGCACTACGAGCTATATCGTTTGTTACAGCCATAAATTATACGAGCACAATCTTGGAGGGGAATAGCAATTAAGCCTGGAACCTGCGTTATTTACTTACACACATAAAATATACTGCCCGTTATTATAAACGATATACCTATCGTCATACATAACATACTGATCAATACCGGCGCGCCACTCGATTAAAACTCCGCTCATGTAGTCCACTCTAATTAACTAATGGATGCCTACACACCCCATGAACCGCCGAATCATATTTATTACAGGCCGTTTAAATAAATCCATAAACTAACGTTGCTATTATTAAAGCACTTTGTATTACAAAATCTTTGTAGTGTGACCTCAATATTTTTGTTGCTTTACTATTGAGAGAATAAGTTAACTACCTAATTTATATTTTACCTACTAGCTTTTGCCCACGGCTTCGCCCGCGTGGACATCGTTTTTATGACTGTCTTTGAGTGTGAGTGCTGCGCGACCTGCAAGAAGTTCGCGAGGGTGGATATGAGTTTTCTCCAGATCTCTATCTAGATCGGGCTATTCTGATTAGCAGCCTATGTCACTTCCCACTCTCTTAGCCAATTCTATACCAAAAGATCACTTTAGTCGGTCGCTCCGTTAAGACGCTGACGTGCTCGAGCGTGAAAATTATTTTTCACCAGATCCCTCGGGAACCAGATCAGGCCTTATTAGTAAATTATGTCATTTCCCACCTCCTCAACCATCTCTGTGGAAAAAAATCACAACAATCCATTGCTTCGTTATGACTTTAGAGAAATAACCAAAAAAAGAGTATTTTTCAGTTCCCTCAGGAACTCCGTCGGACTATGCTATTTTCACGCGAATAAGAGGAGCCTTAGTAGCCCTTCGCCGTGACATAGGTTACCTGACATGCCAAATTTCATAAAGATTAATCAAGGTGTTGAAGCGTGAAAAGGTAACAAACAAATACATTTTCACATTTATAATATTAGTAAGGATAGATGATGCGACCTATCAATAAGTTCAAGAGTAAAGTGGGAAGCTAGTAGTCTCTAAATCCGTGTTAAAATGTGTTACTCAATGAATTCGCCCTTACCTATTAATGATGCGGGAATTGTGAATCAGTTCAAATAATAAATGGGAAGCTCTCGATTCATGTTATAATTAATTACTCAGTGAACCTCTCTTTACCTATTTACGATAAGGGGACTGTGAATCAGTTCAAGAATTACAAATGGGGAGCTAGTAAAGTCTCTCAATCCATATTAAAATGTGTAACTCATTGAACCTATTGATAATACGGGCATGTATATCAGTTTTAAGAATAATGAGTGGAAAACTAGTTATCGTCTTTCAATCCATTTTAAAATGTATTACTCAGTGAATCCACCTTTAGATATTGATGACTTGGGGACTGTGAATTTGTTCAAGAATAATAAGTGGGTTGACAGCAACGTCACTCGATCCATGTTAGAATCGATTTACCCAGTGAATCCGCCTCCAGTGTAAGTAAACTACACATCTATTTCACAGTTTTTGCTCTGAAACACTTTAACACTTCGATGTATCGATAGTTCTTTCAGCACGTTGGAGAGGCTGTAGCACAGCCCGTGTTTTAACCAAATCAAAGGCTTTCTCATAGTCCACAAACGTCGTAGTGGTTGATTGTACTCTTAAGTCTTCTATATAACCTGCTGCAGCGTATTTATGTGGTCTATGGTACTACAGCGTCTTTGGAATTGGCTTGCTCGAGTGGCTGGCAGTCGTCAAACCTGCGTACAACACCATTCGTAATGATACTCGAAAATACCTTGTAAACATGATAAAGAAGTGAGATTAGTCTGTAGTTCTTCAGCAGGGTGTTATCGCCCTTTTTCAAGAAGAGCACGACCACACTTTGCCATGCCTTAGGCTTTTGTCCCTCGAGTAGGTATAACGGAATTGAACAACTACTGAAGAGCTTTTGGTAATGGTGTTCCACCTGCTTTCAGAAGTTCTTCCATCATTACTCGATTCCTTGTTGTTCTTGAGCTGCTTAATTAAGAGCCATTCTAAACTCTTACAGGCTGACGTCCGGGATATCTTCGGTATAGTGTCGGGTTAGTCTGGCTCTTGGGTCTTTAGCCAGATCGCTGACAGGCAGACGTCTGGTTGTATACAATTGTCCGTAGAACTTCTCTACTTCTTCCAGCAACTCAGTTTGAGTACGTAACTGGTTTTGTTAAAATTTTAATGGAACCACTCTGAAGGCATAACCTATCAAAATCAGTTTACAATCGGCGAAGAAATCGCTTAAAATACCGCCTCCTTTTTTAAGTCGATTGATAATTATTTTTTTATTATATCAGCTCATATACGATTGATAATAATTAATGGCAAATGATGCATAACATATACAATATGACCTACAAATCCCACTAATATTATAAATGCGAAAGTTTGTGTGTATGTGTGTGTATTTGTTACCTCTTTGCGCCCAAACGGCTGGACGTATTTTGCTGAAATTTGATAGATAGACGGATTAGGACCTAAACATATAATCTTCTTTTATACTTATCCTTTTTATGAAGTCGCGAGCAACGGCTAGAACATTCTATGTATGAAGTGGGAAAATTCTATAGCAAATGTTGAACCATCTCAGCTGAATGAAAATATTTCATAACCATTTAACTATCGACACACTGTACGCTTTTATCATATTACCACGGCTAGTAATATGATAAAAGCGTACTAGGCAGCATCAGGCGTAGGCGGGTTAAACCAGCGTTTAACCCTTTTGTTTCCATTAATAAAAATAAAATCATGGATATCGTAATACTGTGACATGGGCTCGTATTGTAAGTGAATCCGCGCACTAACAGATTTAGAGTCTATATTTATACTACCTGCACTATAATGATACTAAGTATTTAAACTCGTTAAAACTTTACTTTTAGTTCCCTTTATTCTCAAGCAGATGTGATCGTATTTAGTTGCGCAATATCATTTCTCAATCAAAAATATCACAAAAAACCAGACATACAATAATTTTAAGTAGGCTAATCATACCTAGGAATAAATAAACTTATCCATCACTGAAACCAAATCTAATCTATTCAGTAGTCAGAGGAGATGGCGGAAAACGCGACAATTTATGAAGTCATTACTTATGCTGTTGATGTGCCTTATTTAAAAAATATATAAAAAATCCTTTGCACTCTAGTCAACTTAAGATGTGCTGCATTAACGCAGATATTCCTCTGAGTGGAAAGTGCTGGTAGTCCTCCGGTTTTGGGGAGCCATCACCAAGGAAGCACATACCCTTTCTAGTCAAGACGTCGCAGTGCCAGTAAGTGTTCCATTGTTTATATACCATAGCCCTGCAGGTCGGGTCATTCGTTCCGCGGTTCGGTGCACATACCTGTATGATCTTCAGCGAATACCGTTTGGTGATTCTGAGTATAAGGTACGCTACCCTCGTCGTGTAATGTATTAATTTTAAATAAAGTTGTTTTAAGTTTGCAGGTGTTATGAAATTTAACATATGTTATCTGGAGATCTATATCTATTCTGGAACCGCTTGTCTAGGATCAAGTAGTTTGGGGTCGGTAATCTCCAATTAAAAGCAATTTAAAGTTTCACACCTCTCATTCAAAATGAAGATCTCGTGAAGACCTATATTTTCTCTTTTAAAACTAGTAGTTTAGGATCAACAGTTTCCGAGTTATAATGGTTTTTAACAAAAAAGTTTTAAAGCTTGTCAAATTTGACAGCTGTCATTCGAAAGGAAGATCTTTCATTTTATTCATTTATATTTATTTATATGTTAACATTATCATCATCATCACCATATGAGCCTAACTAGTAACTATTAACTAATCTGTGCCGAAACGTCCACTGCTGGATAAAGGCCTCTCCAAGGATTTCCCCAACGACCAGTCTTGCGCTATCCACATCTAGTATCTTCTTACGACCGTAACCAGTTCATCGGTCCACCGAGTGGAAAGTAAACCTATGCTACGTTTTCCGGTGCGCGATTGGCTGCGCAATATATATATATATATATCCTCAAGGATTTTGTCAATCCAAGCTTTGAATCCGGCATACGGTGTCCGCAGTTGTCAAGCTTTATCTATTCAGACATACGATTGTTACTTCTGTATCTTTTGTAGTTTAGTTGCTGTAAGTGTATGGATGTACATTATTGTACAGTGTTCTGGGGTCGGAACTTTTCTGGATTGACGGCCAACCAAGATACCCTACCAACCAAGATATTTAACGTATTCACGTCAAAATCGGTCTTCGAAAAAAAAAAACATTTACAAAATAACGGACGAACGTTCTAAAAAGAGTTAAGTGAATAGTGGCCCAAGTTGCATTGATATAGCAAACTATTAAGTTTGTTATACAAATATGCTAAAATGAATTCAGTGGTTTGAATCTGCGAGAATTTTGATCGTTGTTGTTTGTATTTACATTTTCCATGCCTCGACGTCGGTGCCGGAATGTGTGGAGTGAGGTAACGTCAGGGGTGCGTACGTAACGAACAACCGCGGCCGGTGAGCAGGCAATATAAATTCCACTAATATCGACCTGTACCATATTCTCTGTTTTACGGCTGCGCCAATAACTTCCAGTCGCTATCGATATTACAAGTTTGGGGAACACTGGCCTCCTTTACTTTGGACGGGTTCAGAAATTAGTGGTTAGGAATGCCTGCTAGGGTTGTACGTAATGTAAATTATTAAACCTCTACTGCCAAACGCAAGTCTAACCGAAAATCATCGCATAAAGCAAATTAATTTTTAATACAAGTGATCGCCTGCAGAATCTTGCATCTGTTTCAATTACGGCCTTCATAAATTTTTGCATTTTTCCAATTTTTGTGTTTAACTCAATTGGCTACCTATTCCAGTCGGTGGAATTCACACATCTTGTTTATCCTTCGTAACATCCTTTTTAATCCTGTCACTCGTTTTTACCTCAGAAATCGCTTAGTCTTTCGTTCGTCTACCCTCAACCGCAACTTATTGACAACAAACACTCTAAACTCTGATATTCCCACCCACTCGTCTATTTATTTCAATTGGTTTAGTTCAGTTGTATTAGTCACTATGTAAGTATATTTTTAGGGTTCCGTACCTCAAAAGCAAAAAAACTAAACCCTTTTAGGATCACTCGTGTGACTGCCCGTCCGTCTGTCACAGCCGATTTTCTCAGAAACTACTGGACCGATTGAGTTAAAATTTGGTACGTATATGTATGTCGGTGACCCAAAGACGGATATGTAACGTACAAAATTAATTTTAAACATTAGGTTCATTTTTGGGGGGAAAATTAGAAAATTTTAAAAATTGTTTTGCAATTTCATGTGATATATCAAATGAAAGCCCGTTTTGAGAATCTCAGATATTTTTTTTTATTTAAGATAATTAGTTTTGACGTTATTTAAACAAATAGGCGAAAAATTATCATTCCCCTCCGTATTTCTAAAACTACTGGGCCTAAATTTTTGAAAAAATACCAGTATATGAGGTTAAATGCATAGATTACAGGAAAGTCTATGAGAAAATCTATAGTCCTTCCGTTCTTACAAGAAAAATGAAATTTCCAAAGTCCGTTTGTTTTGAAACTAGTGACACCTAGTAGGATCTAGTAGTATCTCCTATTTCCGGCGCTTCCTGTATCTTTACCTGAACCCAAATATAATAATAATAATTATTATTTCTCATCATTACGATACCAGTTAGCAACAAAAGATATACCAAGCAAATATAAAATAAGGTATCATAACAGCTCATATACGTCCCCACCGAGGGGCTCAAGCCTACCCTGAATTAGGGCGATCAGGCCTTAGTCGACCACGCGGGCCCAGTGCGGGTTGGTCAACTTCACACACAACCTTCGAGTTTCATCGCAGGCGTGTGCAGGTTTCCTCACGATGTTTTCCTTCACCGTTAAAGCAATCGGTAAGTATGTACGTAAGTAAAATAAGGTATATTTTTTTATAATTGAAGATATAAGGTAGGGAGTTTTTTGGTGAAAAACATACCCAATGTGAATACAATTTTATAAAAATATACGAAACGTAAAGCAATAATAAAACCATAGAGTTAAGTCATCTATATATTAGTAAATAATCAACATTACTGTGAGGAAAACTTACATAAACAACCTACATTTGCTATTAAATGTTAAAAAATATGACAAGGTAACGCGCTAAAATATATACGTAGTAGCTACGCCGCCCCGCACGTAGCATATCAGTTGCCGTTTAGACAACTGTTCGTTACGGCTTGCGAACAAAGAAAGGATTCGGCTTCAGATACGTAGTAGCTACGCCGCCCCGCACGTAGCATATCAGTTGCCGTTTAGACAACTGTTCCTTACGGCTTGCGAACAAAGAAAGGATTCGGCTTCAGACGCGTATTCACATGACAGTATCTCGTAGAACACTTCTTCACTGATGCTGTAAAACAAAGGGTATTTATACTTAATGGAACGATGAGTGTTCGTGACCTACGACGCGTATTGCATGCGCTTTTGCGCTTTTAAAGACCTGGTATAAAGAATGTGACGAAATTTCTTGGCTTCTAATCATCATGCTGAACAACTTTTCACAAGAGACTTACAGTTGATTCACAAATTAAAAATTGAAGTCATTGATCAATTTTGTGTTTTTGTATTAAAGCGTTATTTTTAGGGTTCGTACTATAAAAAACTGAACCCTTATAGGATCACTCGTGCGTCTGTCTGTCTGTACGTCCGTCTGTCACAGCTAATTTGCTCCGAATCTACTAGACCAAATCAAGTGAAATTTGGTAGGATGGTGTAATCCTATGACCCAAACACAGATGTGTAAAGTATTTTTTTTAAATAAGGGTGTTTTTTGGGGGGAAAATGAGTAAATTTTGTAACGTAAAAAAGTTTTGCAAACCTTAATGTGTCATATATCAAATGAAAGGGCTCGATGTGAGAATCTCAAATATATTTTTGTTATTATTGTAAAATAAATAGTTTTGATGTCATTTATGAAAGAAGACGAAAATTGACTCCTCCCACCCTTGATCTCCGAAACTACTAAGCCTAAAATAAAAATAAAATACAAAACATAGTTCTTTGCTTGTAGATTACAGGAAAACCTAAAAGAATTCTATCAATTGAAAATAAAGTGGAAACTCAATATAATACGTTCACTTACGGAAAATACTTTACTAAAACGCCACTAGATAGCGCTAGTAGTATTTTTCTGTTGCGTTTGTGTCTTTTGTTTGTCATGTGAATAGGTATCATTGTCATAGTTGTGTAGAGAGGTGTGGTGGTACGGAACCCTCATACCGCGAGTCCAACTCGCACTTGGGCGGTTTTTTATTTTTTAAGAATTACTATACATAGGTTCCATGAGGAAAGTTGTTCAGAATGATAAGTAGTAGCCCGCATTAACGGGTCTTACACCTATTTCGTTACAACTGTGTATTGAGGAGGCCTTCTGAACATTGAATAACAGTGTTTGGGAGCCTATTTGGAGCCCAACGTAGACCAATCACACGTCAACCGCATTACTTGGTTTGAAGAGAGGCTCGTGCGGAGGTATTACTTCGATCACACATAAAAGAATTAGTTCAAAGAAAAATAAACTTCAAAAACCGTTCAGTCAATGTAATTTCTGTTGCTTAGAGGAGACAAGGATAGAAATATACAAATAGGCATGTTCAACAGAAATGAAGGCGCAAGTACACCTTAGAGAGTGAAAACTTTCATCATCCAAAAGAGGTCCACTGCTGGACAAAGGTCTCCTTCAAGGATTTCGACGACAAAGGGTCCTGCGCTGCCCACATCCAGCGGTTTCCCGCAACCTTCACCGGGTCATCTGTCCAAGGTGTGGGAGGCCTTCCTACGCTACGCCTTCCTGTGCGCGTTCGCCACTCAAGAACTTTTCTACCCCAACGGTCATCTGTTCTACGAGCTATGTGCCTTGCCCACTGCCACATAAGTTAAGCGATTCTGTGAGCTATGTTGGTTACTTTGGATCTCGTAAAGATCTCCTCATTTCTGATTCGATCGCGACTGAAAACTCCGAGCGTAGCTCGCTCCATCGTCCGTTGAGTGACCTTGAGCCTTATTATGAGGTTCTTATGAAGTGATTAGTAAGCGACTGGCAACACACACTGGTCAAAGACCTTAAAGAGTATTGAGACACTGCGGTATAGACGTGAAGATATTGCGAAGCTTCCCAAGATCCCGGCTCGCAGTGTGGTTGCGGGTGTGTTGCAATGCGCGGAAAAGACGTTGCTGCCCATCCTCCGGTTAAAGTCCCTTAGTCGCTTCTTACGACCCCATTGGAAGAGATGGGGTGGCTATATTCTAAGCCGGGATCTATACGGGTTCCCCCCCCCCCCCCCCTATTCTAATGAGGAAAACTTTAGGCAGACCTTTTTAAAGACTACTTGTTAATCTAATAAAATTTACGGTGGATTTCTAATAAAAAATCCTAAAAATCCTAAAAAAAACTGGTTTTCAAGGTTCTTTGTGTTTGATCCATCATAAAAACAATATTAGATACAAGCTTAACCTTGATGTGATTATAGTGTATAAATTACAAAATAAAAAATAAATAATATCATGTTCGAGTCGGACTCGTACTATGGATCCCAAACTGAACGACACAAAAACATTTTTTGCCGTAGCTCTCGTTGATATTTTTCATATGAACCACTGATAAACAAATTTCAAAAGCCAATCTTTATTTTTATTGTAATGATGAATAAGTATTATTGTACTTGTCAATGTTTTTAGAGCATAGACAAGTTAGAACTAACGAATTTCTAGCTTGTCTAAGTTTTAGGTTTAAGGTGTGTTGATATAGAACTTTCGGTGCACGATACCGATTCGCAGTTCACCGGTTTTTTGTTAAGCGACGAAGTTTAGATTCAGAAGGCGCCTAACGTACATAGATAATTGTGGGTGCTCGTATAAAGATGAGTAAGTATGTACTTAAAGTATTTATTAATAAATCAGAAAACGTCGCTACATTATACAAGCCGCATACGTAGCTGTATTCAGCAGCAAAACGAAAGCAGTAATTGGCCGTACATACTTAATTACCTATCTCAGTAAGTAATCAACCTTTATTCTACAAAGGCAGGGAACAAGCTGCTTATGAAATGAACAATGCTTGCCCTTTGAATGGCCCGAAGCGAGTTGCTTGTACAATCAGCTGCTTATGTTAGCTGACGCAGGCGGGCGCTGTGTCGTTGGGACGCATTTTTATCTGACTTCCAAAAAGAAGGAGGTTCTATGTTCCACTCTATGTTTTTTTTTAAGTATGTTCACAGATTACTCTGTCAATTGTGGACGGATTTTCAAACTTTTTATTTTTATTTCAAAGAGTATACTCCCGAGAGGTCCCATTGTTACGAAGTCAGGATCTGATGATGGAATCCAAGGTAAATCCAGGGCAACTCTCAAATTTTATAGGCACGTATTATGTGCATCATGTATTTTCTAAAGTTATTCAAGTGTTTGTGTCTGGTAGTCATCATTTCATGTTGATGAGCTGATGATGGAATGTACAACTCCTTAACGACTAGGAGTTCAAAGATAATTCTTTAAATATTATACGTAGATACGTAGGTACGTAAAGACCGATAGTTGTATTCTTTCAGGTTATTCAGGTGAGCTGTTAATAGAAGGTTTTACTCCTCAACTTTTAAGCTGCTGAGATGATAATGAAAGCCACAGGACTCTGTATCGGTTATTGAAACACATGCATTATAATTTGATGATTCCTACTGGCGGGTTAGTGGGATAAACGTTGTTAGATATAGTTCATTCGCTGAATTAGCTGCAAATACCGCTAAATAAGTACCGCTCGCCGTTGCTGGCTGTCGAAAAACGCTACATCAAAAGGGGCTGCCCTGAGTTCGATCGCGGCGCCGACAACGTCGGGGGCGCGGCGGGCGGCGCGATTGAACTCAGGGCGGCCCTGTTGACGGAGAATTTTACGCGAGCCGTCAAATGTACAGTAAATTCATTTAAAACAAACTAAAATATAGCATTATCACTAAAAATGAAAATATTAAATAAAAAAATATCAAAGGTAAGATACGAATCAAATTAGGGGCCCACAATTTTTTTTGAGTTCTGTGCCAGCAAAGCAATCGAATCAAATCATTTGATAGGTAATTAGCTGTGTGCTGATACCGAACAAAAAAAAATTGTAGATTCCTAATTTGATTTCGTTATTGTTGGTTAATCTTGTGTATTTATATGTAAATAATAATATTATTTTATACTTTTGAGTGAATTTCTTTTTGAAATCGGTTTTCAGTTTTTTTAAACTTTTATTCACTTTCTCCTGTCCCGGTGTCTCTCACCATTAAATCCTGCAAGTAAAATTTAACCCACTTCCAGGTGTACTTAAGTTCAGTATGAAGCCGTATTCCCGGTGATAATAAATCCTTTTGGTATTTTGAAGTTGATTCGATGATGAACTTTGGAGGTGAAATCAAGGTCCCAGGATCGTCTATTATTGTTTTACTTAAAATGGATCTGAAGACTTTGAAGAATTATCGTTACTTTATTTATTACTGGCTGTGCCCGCGTATTCATCCGCGTGGAGGTTTTGAATTTTCCCACGGGAACTCTTGAATTTTCCTGGATAAAAGGTATCCTATATGTTTACCCGGGCTATAAGAAACCACCATACACAATTAAATCAAAATCGAACTGGTAGTTTTTGAGTGATGCGCGAACATACAGACAGACAAAAATTTCAAAAGTTGTTGTTTTCGCCTCTATATCGTTAGTTATGTCCACCACAGTTATTATTTGCCAAAAATATTTGATGTACAGACACGGCCCCGTTACAGTTTTATTATATGTACTTATGTACTAGCTGTCCCGGCGAACTACGTACCGCCTTACGTTACACTACCCTACCCTACCGTATACTATCCTACCCTACCCTACACTACTCTACCCTACACTACACTACCCTACCCTACACTACTCTACACTACCCTACCCTACACTACCCTACCCTACCCAAAACTACCCTACCCTACACTACACTACCCTACACTACCCTACCCTACATACACTACACTACACTACCCTACACTACCCTACACTACACTACCCTACACTACACTACCCTACCCTACACTACCCTACCCTACCCTACACTACCCTAACCTACCCTACACTACCCTACCCTACACTACACTACCCTACCCTACCCTACCCAACCCTACCCTACCCTACCCTACCCTACCCTACCCAACCCTACCCTACATAAGAACCTTCTCCTGACAATAACGAACTCGACAAAAAAAGAATTAGCCAAATCAGTCCAGCCGTTCTCGAGTTATGCGCTTACCAACACATTTTGCGATTCATTTTTATATTATAGACTAGCTGTCCCTCGAACTACGTACCGCCTTACATTACACTATCCTACCCTACCCTACACTACACTACCCTACACTACCCTACCCTACACTACTCTACCCTACACTACACTACCCTACCCTACACTACCCTACCCTACACTACTCTACACTACACTACCCTACACTACCCTACCCTACATACACTACACTACACTACACTACCCTACACTACCCTACCCTACCCTACACTACCCTACCCTACCCTACACTACCCTACCCTACCCTACCCTACTCTACACTACCCTACCCTACACTACACTACACTACACTACCCTACCCTACATAAGAACCTTCTCCTGACAATAACGAACTCGACAAAAAAAGAATTAGCCAAATCGGTCTAGCCGTTCTCGAGTTATGCACTTACCAACACATTTTGCGATTCATTTTTATATTATAGATAGATACCCAAAGTCCAGGGTGGTCTAATTGCCCTCGCTTATTTGGCATCGTCACTAACCACCAGGTGAGATGTTGTCAAGGGTTTACCAATTGTGAATAAGAAATATATTTAAAAAAAAATCCGTCTTTTGCCCTCGCGATGCACGCGCGCCGCGTCCGCGTCGTGTCGTCTACTTTACGTCATGTTTACACGATCGTAGCTATTAGTGTTGTATAATATACAATTTGTTCACTACATTCTCAGCATCATCATATCAGCTCATATACGTCCCCACCGAGGGGCTCGAGCCTACCCTGAATTAGGGCGATCGGGCCTTAGTCGACCACGCGGGCCCAGTGCAGGTTGGTCGACTTCACACACAACCTGCGAGTTTCTCCGCAGGCGTGTGCAGGTTTCCTCACGATGTTTTTCTTCACCGTAAGAGCGTCGGATAAACTTACATATTATGAAATTAATCTAAATTCGGAATCACATTGGTACGTGGATTCAAACCACTACCTCTCGGACAGGAGGGGCGACCCTAGCCGTTACGCCACCGACGCTCTTCTCAGCAACAAGTAGATATTAAAATGAGTAGATAGTAAGATGTGTAACATCTTTGCTCTCGCTTTCCTGTAATTTGTGGGAGTGATTTCGTGAAATGGGACGGAAATGTGTAACATGGGACGGAAACGTGTAACAGGAAGTCGCGAAAGCGCGGAATTCTACTTTACAAGAGTCCGACTCGCACTTGGTTGTTTTTTTTCGTTACTGTCAGATCCGCCACCCAGGTACAATATCGTCATCAAATCTTACTAACCTAAAGTATTTTGTCAAATGTTACACATCATATGCGAGTACTGTAGGTCTCGCTCGAATTTTTTTTTCTCTATATAAATAAATAAAGGATAAATTAAAATAGTTTAAATAATAGAGTACCGGATAGCCTACTACATGCGGTTGGTATGATATTCCGGGAAAATCAGAAATTCTACTCCCATACAAATCCAGGTTGTTTTATAAATTTTCTAAATTATTGAAACTCTTAAGGGGCTACCCCCACTTGACTAGCGCTGCCATCAGTTAAAAAAAATCTGTACCTGGGTGGCGAAGTGCAAGTCGGACTCTCGTAAAGTAGAATTCCGCGCTTTCGCGACTCCCTGTTACACATTTGCGTCCCATGTTACACATTTCCGTCCCATGTTACACTATTCCGTCCCATTTCACGAAATCACTCCCACAAATTGCAGGAAAGCGAGAGCAAAGATGTTACACATCAAAAATTCGAGCGAGATCCACAGTACTCGCATATGATGTGTAACATGTGACAAAATACTTTAGGTTAGTTAGATTTGATGACGATATTGTACCTGGGTTGCGGATCTGACAGTAACGAAAAAAACCGACCAAGTGCGAGTCGGACTCTCGTAAAGTAGAATTCCGCGCTTTCGCGACTTCCTGTTACACATTTCCGTCCCATGTTACACATTTCCGTCCCATTTCACGAAATCACTCCCACAAATTGCAGGAAAGCGAGAGCAAAGATGTTACACATCAAAAATCCAGATTAGCGAAAATTTTAAATGAATAAAATAAGAACTGTGGAATATGTAGAAAATATGAACTCTGTGAAATATACGAGTAGTTGGCTGTAGTAACAGATACTCGTAGCTTTAGTGCCAAAATGTAAGGGGATCCTGTTAAAACGCAAATAACATAAAATATTACTATTAAGACCTATTACACTGAGTAGTTCATTATTCCAGGAAAAATCTGAACAAGGTTGACTGGAAGAGATCCCGAAAGGGATAAGTCCACCTTTGCTATACTGTTATTCTTTTGCTAACTTATTTGATTTTAAATGCAATAAACGTAGGTAACCAAAACAAATCAAAATTATTTGTTAATCAGGTTTTGCCCACGGCTTTGCCTGCCTAGACATCGTTTTTATGACTGTCCCTGAGAGTGAGTGGTGCGCGAGCCGCACGGCTCTCAAACGTGGCCGTGAGTTTTCTTCGGATCCCTCAGGAACTTTATCGGGCTATTCTGATTAGCACTCTATGTCACTTTCCACCCTCTCAACCAATAGGGGTGACGAAAGCATCAGAAATGAATTATGAACTCTTGATCACTAAATTGCCCTCCTCCTTAAACTTCGGAAAACCTTACTCTTTTTGTTTTCCATCAAGTCTTCGATTTTTAATTCACCAAAATCACAAAATGAGTACATATATGACGCTGCAAAACTATGACGTCACGCCTAGGTATTTCAAACAGTTTTAGAACAAAATGTCGTTTTTGACAGATTATAAAAAGTAAATCAGATGACTAGCATACGTCATCCCTAATCCGATGTTACGTTGCAATCACTTCAATCCGTTGCTCCGTTGCAGTGATACTGTACATCGCGTATGTTATGTATGATTCTTGGGTCAGTGAATATTAGCTAGTCATTGAGATGTACCGAATAAGGTTCATTATCTAGAGTGGTCAGGGTCGCTTTCATGTCTATGCCTAATCATTTAGTCAGTGTATAGCTATTACCACTGTGTGGCATTAATATAGACGCGGATCGATTCCGCTACACCGCGATACATCCCAGTCCTATTTATCCATTAACAAAAGTTACCGAAGGATATCGTTCTACTAATCAACTTTATATGAGGAGGACTCGTGCCGCACCGCAGTATTTTTTTAGTATGGACATTGAGAGTGCGTGGCGGGCGACCCGCAACCCGCAAGCGGCTCGCCATCGACGTTGGGTAGTGTGCGAGAATGTGTGTGTTGAATGTTTGAATGTAACTTGAGAAGGGCAAAAGTTTGGTGGTTCCAATGCTTGATGACAATTCTGTGCATCAGTACCTTTCATTAAAAAAATAATAATTAAACAATCGGTTCGTTTCTACGGTCGGACGGACTCGACAGAGATTTCATATTTTTTTTCGTTTTTTTTATTTGAGGAGGGCGAAAGTTAGGTAATTTTCAATGCTTGATGAGAAATTTATGTACAGTACCTTTTATTTAAAAAAAAAAAAATCGGTTGGAAAGACCAGCCGGATGGACTCACATTAGATTTCATATTATATATTCACTAGCTGTCTCGGCGAACTTCGTTCCACCTCACACTACACTACACTACCTTACCCTATCCTACCCTACTCTACACTAAACTACACTACACTACCCTACCCTACACTACACTAACCTACACTACACTACTACCCTACCCCACTCTACTCTACCCTACATAAGAAACTTCTCCTGACACTAAAGAAATTAATAAAAAAAGAATAAGCGAAATCGGTCCAGCCGTTCTCACTCGTGATGCGATGACCAGAAGAAATAGGGGTTCATGTTTTGTATATATAATATTATATATCATAAATATTATTTAAAATACATTGAGAATGGCGAAAGCTAGGTTTTTAATACATGATGACAAATATGTGCACCAATACCTTTCATAAAAAATAAAAATAAAATAAGCAATCGGTTGGAAAAATGTTTGATTCGATCGTCTTCTCTTCTGGTCGCGAGAAGCCGCAGGATGCGAGCAGCGTAGGACCGGTCGTTGTGGAGATCTTTGGGGGAGACCTTTATCTAGCAGTGGACGTCTTTTCGCTGATATGATGACGATGATGATGGTGGTCGCCTTTTCATCTTACAAATGCGTCCACTGTTCAACCAGTATGTATAATCCAAGGACTAGAGAAAATACATACTCGTACTGACATCTAGTTCTATCTGTAATGAATAAATCAATCAGGTAATTGAGGTAGTCGTTTCCACGCCACCGCACCCATTGAATAACGATTGGTAGCTACTTCCTAGTGGTATGTATGATCTTTGGATCAGTGATTATTGACATCTAGTTGAAGGTACCGAATGATCTTTGGATCAGTGATTATTGACATCTAGTTGAAGGTACCGAACTAGGCGCGTTAATAATTAGAGAAGTCGGTTCCGCGCCACCGCCCATCGTAACTGTTGGCACCTACAATTGTCAGTTTGGGCCAGTGAATATTGGCATATAGCTGTACCAAATTAGTAGCGTTAACTCGAGTAGTCGGTTACACGCCAACACACGCAGTAAAGTAATTGTTTTGTTTATACTTGCCAGTTCCGTGCGGCCAGTGGCAAGGCGGTGATCTGTGTAAATGTTGGTTCGAGGCGCTCCTGTTTGTCGGCCCGTGTTTGCGATAGGGGATTATAATGCTTACCAGGCATGAGGGAGTAATCGCTTTATACTTTCTGAATTGTTATAAGGAAGATTGGAGAGACGCTTTCTTGCTGTTGTTTGGTTTCCATGATCCAAGTGCCGGTTAATAATGGCGTCCTTGTTGAAAATAATCAACAATAAACTGATGTCCTTAACGAGAATATACCTTCTCGCAGGAGCGTCTAAAATTATTCAATTTGTTTAGGATAAGTACCTTTTTCAGGTTTTTTCTCGGACATATTACAGACATATTATCGGCATATTATAGACGCTATATTTACTGTTCTCTATTGCGTAAATTTGTTCAATAAATAAACAGTCATTGGATGCGGGCAGTGCAGGACCAGTCGTTGTGGAAATCGTTGGGGGAGGCATTAGTTGTCTAATGGTTTTTAAGATGTGCATGAAATAGACTAATAATTTGAAAGTAAAAGATTCAAAAAGATACCCCTGTCAATCTGCAAAATTCCATCAAACTCGATCCAACAGTTTTTCTGCAAATGAAGGACACACACATACACGCATATATACAAAAACACATACACCAACACACAAATTCTTTCTAGGACCCCTTTTTCTATTGATGTAGAGTGCATTTTAATCAGTCTCGTAGTCAGTTTTTTGGACGATCACATAATAATTTTTTTACCCCTTCGAAGCTCGAAGGAAAGTTTTTTGGTCAATGAACTTTTGTAAATTTTTTTTTAAATTTATAAAACATTTTATGGAAATTACAAAAAAGGACTCTAAGCATAAAGTTTGCTAATCAGCTGTGCGCCGCCGTAGAGCAAAAGTAAGTTTCGCAACTAGAAGCCCATAATAGAAAATACTAGCTTCCCCGTGCGTGGTTAATGTGTAAGTTACTATTATTTTTGTTAGGTATACTAGCATTTATCTAACTTGTAACGTTCGTAATTCGTTCAAAATTTGAAAGCTAAATTTGACCCACTTCCTGGTGTTCGATAGAGATTTGGCATGAAGCCGTGTTAAAATGGATCCTTTTGGTATTTTCAAGTTTATCTAATAATACATTTTGGAAGTTAACCGCCTCCGTGGCGTAATGCTTAGTCCATTCGCTTCACATCAGGAGGTCGCGGGTTCGATTCCCGGAGGGGTCAACTTGTAAGATTTGGTTTGGTTGGTGGTAGGACATTTTCTAAGCCCACCTGGTTAGCTTTTATCTAATTCTTACCACCAATCATCAGGGTTAACAACATTCATGTGTTCCGGCATGAAGATAAGATAAGAAGTCAGTTCTCCATTGCGTTGGGGAATCTTGGTAAGCCCGCTTCCATCTTCGGCATCATCGTCACTTACAATCAGGTGAGATGATGCCAAAGGCTTAATAATTGTGAATAAAAAAAAAATTCGAGCGAGACCTACAGTACTCGCATATGATGTGTAACATGTGACAAAATACTTTATAAAAGGACGGCAAAGATACGGCAGACTAGGCTGTATGGTCATAGATACCTTTCCCTTTTCGCGCTTTTAAAGCCTGAAAAAAGGACGGCAAAGATACGGCAGACTAGGCTGTATGGTCATAGATACCTTTGCCTTTTCCGCGCTTTTAAAGCCTGAAAAAATGCGACTTCCTGTTACACATGGGACACATTTCCGTCCCATTTCACGAAATCACTCCCACAAATTGCAGGAAAGCGAGAGCAAAGATGTTACACATCAAAAAAGTGGAATCAAAGTCCCAGGATCGTCTGTTTTTAATAGATTCCTAAAATTTTCTTTAGGTTTACTACGCAAGCCTTTTTTGAATTTGGAAACATGCATTATGGGACCAAAAATGCGATAATGCACTACCAATGAATGTACAGCCCGATAACTCGTCTCGGACTTGAACTGAATTATAAGAGATAAAAGCTTTAGGGTTTTTCAAAAATTATTGACGGTTCGCGAGCGCGGAAAGCCCTTTTTGCAAGATTATCGGGAATCATATACATTTTTACTCCATGAAAAGTGTTTTATGTTCTCGAACATTTAATTTAGCTCTATAGGCCAAATCAGCGTATTACTAAAGCTAATATCAAAATTCTGATAGAGGACATTGCCTGCCGATGCACCGGTCACTAGGAAATTGATTTGATCATCTTGATTGGGCATACGTAGCTATTCAGTACCGCTTTGTTATCTGGATTCCCAAATATAGTTGATTGCAAGCTATGTGTTTGTATGGTAGGATGGCCTTGTACCTAATTCATAACATCTTTTAAGTATATAGGTCTATGATTACAAAAAAGATCGCAAGCTGCTTGCATTTCGCGCACCGCACAACCTCGATATCCACGAGGGCAAAGTATCGGGCAACAGCTTGTGAATAATAATTATGTATAAGCCAGTCACGAAATAAAAAAAATGGTTTGGTTTTAATAGAGTTGAATAAACATAACTCTAAGTAGGTAGATACTTCTTAAAATAAAGGCATTTAAGCTGCACAAAATAAAAGTGTACACACCTACGAAGTATCTGTATACTTACAAGACAATATACTTTGATTTTGTTGTAAATCTCGTTCGAAAGAAAATACGTCGTCGTTGGAAAGACGTCCACTGCTAATCAAAGGCTTCTCAAGACTTTCTGCAACGACCGGTGCTGCGCTGGCCGGCGCATACAGCGGCTTCCCGTAATCTTTATTAGTCCGTCAATCCACCAAGTAGGCGTCTTCTTACTCTACGTCTTCCGATTGGCGGTCACCACTCAAGAACTTTACTTTCTTAATGACCGTCCGTAAATCTGTTCTACGATCTATGTGTCCGGCCCACTTCTACTTGAGTTTAGTGATTCTGCGACCTATGTTGGTTAATATGGTTCTCCTCATTTCGAGCACAGCACGCTCTATTGGTAAATCTCGTTACTTTTTGACAATAATTCTAAACACACCAAAATTTGTTCATTGACCATTACATACTCTCACAAGATACAGTTTCAAACTTTTATCATCGTCTTTAACAACTTTCTCCTTACGGAGAGATAGAGAAGTTACGGATAGTTTTGTGATGAAAAAGTCGATGGAGCTCGTAAAGTGAGGTGGGGAGAGGTCTCATTATGAATTAACGATCAATCGGCGTTAGAGCCGGCGCCGGCGCCTTCCCGAGGGAAATCACGGGGATGCGACCCGCGTCCCGACTCCCGACTCACTGACACTTTACCTGTTTTTTGTCTCTGTACCTGGCATTTATTGTTTTATGTAAGGTATTGAAATGAATGATATGCAGAAAGAGGAGCACAAGACGACGCCAATTTTTTCCAAGTTTTCAAATGACAGAAAATAAAAGAGCTGAGTTTACCATTGATTGAACTGGAGGAATATGTTTCCCATATTACAATTTTACACTTTACTGGACTTAATCACAAAATTAGTGGCTTCAAAAAAATTTAATAGCATGTGAATTATACATCCCACATATCCTTAGCTTCTGTTGATAATATGTTCCATTGGACAGAAGTCCAACACGGCAAAAATATTAACAACTAGCTGTCCCGGTGAACTACGTACCGCCTTACATTACATTACAATGCCCTACCCTACCCTACCCTACACTACACTACACTACCCTACCCTACACTACACTACCCTACCCTACACTACCCTACCCTACACTACTCTACACTACACTACCCTATCCTACCCTACACTACACTACCCTACCCTACACTACCCTACCCTACACTACCCTACCCTACCCTACATACACTACTCTACCCTACACTACCCTACACTACCCTACCCTATCCTACACTACCCTACCCTACCCTACCCTACATAAAAACCTTCTCCTGACAATAACGAACTCGACAAAAAAGAATTAGCGAAATCGGTCCAGCCGTTCTCGAGTTATGCGCTTACCAACACATTTTGCGATTAATTTTTATATATTAGATTAGATGAGCCTGTCAAATTAAGAGTAAAAGGCATAAGTAAATAATTTGATAAATAATGCAGCCAGCTTAACCGTCAGTTCTGAATAATTAATATGAAATCTATAACTAGTTTTAAGTAGCAGGATCAAAACAGATCGAAACAAATAGTACGTATAAATAATGTAAGTGAAACAAGTCACTATTCTTCCAATATCAATAATAATAATAATAATGTAGGATAAACCGACGCGCAACGTGTTGGTTTATCGTGATCAGTTGATCACCAAAGCCAAAGGGCCACAAAATGATACGTCATCGTCACCCATCTCAATGTTTGCTTTATCTACCACGGCTCTGCTCCATATTGTGTATATAGTAAGGTCCCTAGGAGGCTCGAGTTTCCACACAAACGTAGTTCCGCTTTAATACAAAAACTACATGCCGGATTGAATCCAAACTTTGCAAATGTATTGAGTAGGCACATGTCCATGTTTGTAAGCAGTTTTCATCGTAGTAAATTTCACATAACTAAACGAAGTCTCAAATTAGTTTTGTACTCTCATTTTTTTCCGTTTTATATCAGTACATCGAAAACTAATGTGTCTACTCAATATATTCGCAAAGTTTAGATTCGATCCGGCCTGTAGTTTTTGTATTAAAGCGGAACTACTTTTGTATGGAAACGAGCCTCCTGGGGACCCAGGCTTTTACTAATCTCAAATTAGCAGGTTGATTCACGTCAGTACAAATTTCGATCGAAATTACAATAAAACGTTCACAACAGTGCGTACCTTAGTGAGCAATATAGATATTTTTAGAGCAATATTCTGTGAAACTGATGAAATATAGAGTTGAATCCAGAGATTTGTTACCATAGATGGGTTATGCACTAACAAACCACATTTGAAAATCGAATCCATTTACACACACATTATAATAGGTACCTACCGAATGCTACTATGAAAAGAGATGCCAATTGGCATCTTTTTTTTGCTTCACTTTTAGGATGCATGTAACCTATCTACCTCCCCTTATATATAGTATATCTCTGGTTGAATCACATAACTCCTACCTTAAGATATCAAAAAACTTCAAGGAATATTTAGTGTTAAACAATTTCTGTCAAATGGGCCCACAATTGAAGATTATGGAAAAAAAAGGTTTTTTGGATGTATTCGACGGACCTAGTTTTTCCTATAACTAAGATAAAAATTAAACCTTACGACATCAAGCACTAGGTAAAATTTAATTGGAACTAACATTGTCGGCCACCAGCTGTGCCTACAAATTTCACTAGAGACTCTCAAAGTTAAGCGTTTCAGGTTGGTTATCCCCTTAACCAAACTTGATATTGAGTTCGAAGACGATGAAGACTGCTTTGATTTCTGTGTTTGTGATTTTCAAGACATGTATGTGATTTTAAGCACGATCGTAGGTAAGTAGTGGGCAGTCAATGTACTGATCTAGATACCAGGCGGTCCCGTAATGACTTAGCGTGATATATTTCTAAACATGTTCAAACATGCTGGACTGCGGTATAGGAATATTTCACTCTTTAAGTAATAATCTACTATGAAATTTGCTGTAATTGTTAATTTGAACGCGAAAACCAATTGAAGTGGACGTGTAGATAGTTTTTTGAAAATGTTGAAAATCGTGTACCGGAGTGTGATTAAATTCCTTTATAAGGAAGGTCATTCCCCCGCTACAACCATGTATGGACGGCTTGTATGACGAGTATTTACCTTCCTATAGCACTGTAAAGAACTGGGTTAAGGAATTTCGTTTAGGACGACAGACGGTTGAAAAAACTGGTTATGAAGGCCGACCGGTGGAGGTGCTTACCCCGGAAACAATCGCCATTATCAATAAGGAGGTGTTGGGTGATCGCCGATGAAAATCAGGGAAACTGCGGCTAAAGTTTGGACGCCCCCGTTTGTATGAAAATGTATTGAGATTAAGCGAATTTCGAATAACCTAAAATTTTTTAGGCACCAGCTTTCATTAGAAAATAACTTTAATTATTTCGTATTCTTCTCAGCAAACCCTTTCATTGATACCCATATAATGGGGATACATAAAAAATAACTGATCTTTGGGAGTCCACCATATTGGATTTAGAGTGACGTCACTTAGCTACCAATTTATTTAACATATTTTTTTAATTTATTATTTATAACAGACAAGATCAACATATGTTAGTAAACAAAAAAGCTTAACCTATGTTAGTAACTTATAATTAAATTACCAATGCATTTTCATCCAAACTAAACGTGTATGCAAAATTTCAACTCAATCAGAAACCGGGAAGAGTAGGTTTAACTTGCCAGTTTTAAGGCGGACAGTTTATATACTTACATACAAACATTGCAAGTTGCATAAAATTTTGTTAAAATTAGGTGTGCTGCAGTCTACTATGATTACCGAATTGTCTATCCATAAAATAAGTATCTATATCTGACCTAAATTATGTTTGCTCTAGATATTACATTTTAAGGGTTACGTAGTCACTTTAAAGATCGTTCTATCCTGTCGTCCGTCCCTTCACTACATAAAAGCATAAATTTTATGTTTTTGAAACAAATTGCATGAAATTGAAGGATTAGATCCCAGTTTAGAAATTATTTTTTTTAATTATTAGGGGTACCCTATACAAGTAAGGTGGCATCAGAAAATATAAGTATTTATCAAGGGGTTCCCAAGTACAAACTTTTTGCAGATGTACCGTTTGCGAAATAGGCTCATATTGTACTATGTCTTAATACCTCTGGAATTTGTAAAATGTTTGACCGAAAGCTTAAAATAATTTATGTAATAGTATGGATTCTCAATGAAAGTTATTTCGGACATAGTGTGCTAAACCACTTTTGAGTTATGAAAACAATAATTATGAAATTAATATGCGCAGTCTGATCCGCACTTTAGTCATAGGGCTTAGCTAAATGAAACTGCATTTTATGCAGAAAGCAAGCCTCTTTATTAGTAACCAATATGAATGATTTCATCCGAAAAAATGAAAATTTTATCAACTGGAATTCAAGATGGTGGACCTTTTCCAAAATGGCGGCTGCATAATAAAAAAAATAGAGACTAAAAATGGCTGAACCAATTTTAGTGATTGAGGTGTCAATCAATTACTATTGACGGTTTTAATTAAAACAAAAAATACTATTTATGAAATTAAAGATGGCAAGCAAAGTATAAAAAAAAATCCCACTTTTTTTTGTTCTAATGAAAATAACAACTAGATATCCTAATATGTTTACATATTTTTAAATTTAAATAAAACCTGATAATATTATCAAAAAAAAAAAAATTGATGATCCATCAAGTAGTTTTTAAACTATACGAATCACAAAATAAGCGCGTGGTTTTGATACTCGTAGCGGTCACTGCACGTGATGTGATGCATCATACAATCAAAACGAGTGCACCGATTTCAGTAATTTATGTAACACACGATTTGAATTTATATCCGGTATTATATGATATCTTGTGCAAACTCGCTAAGTGCGAGTCACATCAAAACGAGTGCACCGACGTTTTGATTGTATGATGCATCACATCACGTGCAGTCACCGCTTTCAAAACCACGCGCTTATTTTGTAATTTGTATAGTTCAAAAACTACTCGATGGATTGTAAAGCCGTTTTTTGACGTGACAACGTCTAATAAATCGATGGACGCCGCCTGCACGCACGAAAAAGGATGACTCATTGTCCCGTTACGCACATTGTCCCGTTACGTTATGACGTTGTCACGTTAAACTATCGTCCGTAAACCGACTTTACAGACAATCAATTTTTTTATTTTGTACATAATATTATCAGGTTTTATTACGTTAAAAAATATGTGACCGTATTATAGGATATTTAGTTGTTATTTTCATAAGAACAAATAAATTAGCAAGAAAAATTATATATTTTTTTAAAATTCAGCCGCCATATTCAATTTCATGAGAGGTATTTTTTCGCTTTGGTTAAAGGCATCAATACAGATTTACTGACAACTCAATCACTAAATTCGGTGCAGCCGTGTTGAGGCTATAATTTTTTCAAACTATGCAGCCGCCATCTTGGATTGCAGTGGATGAAATTTTCATTTCCTCGGAAAATCATTCATATTGCTCCCTAGTACCACTGGGTAAAGCGGCTTTCTTTCTGTATAAAATGCAGCTTCCGATGCTAATATCGCCGTAAGCCTACTACTTCTTGGCCGGTTTTTAGTTTTGAAACGCATTTGCTCAAAATGTAAGCAATACTAATGCAATGCGAAGCAAAATGCGTATATATAATATATATACTCGTATATTATAAAAGTAACGCTTTTCATATCCCATCTACAGGCTAAATTGGGAATCGATTAGTTTCTTAGATAATTCAACATGGTATTTAACAGTATCAAAAATAAATTACAAAATGTTATACTTAGTAATTTTTTTTTTTTTTTTTTATGCACAATTGGTAAACTCTTGACAACATCTCACCTGGTGGTAGTGGTGGTGGTGGCGGCTCTAAAAGCACAAAAACTTCCACTAATTTTATTTAATGTATTTCCAATTTATATTTCATAAATTATCTAAACAACTGTCAAAGATAATGACGCCACATGCCTGTAACATGAAAAATTTCAGAACCAAATATCATTTTTAATAGTTGATCAAATGTAACTTAAATGGCTGTAATCAAATACCGTATTAACGCGTATAAAGCGGGCGAACGTTTCGGGAAATTATCGATGGGCCCATACAACACAGGATGTAACCGGGTTCATAAATTCCCAGCTTTCCACAACGACCAGTGCGACACTGCCCGCATCCAGCTGTTTCCCGCGACCTTCACCAGGTCATCGGTTAACTGGATTATTGGATGCGATTGGCGTGACACCTTGACGCGCGCAGTCCAGGAGCACAAGGTATCAACAATAATAGTCTTTTTATATTAAATAACATAATGATGCCAGTGACTTATCAATGATGGTGTGAATCTGGTCTGAAAAATAAATCGTAAGTGCCATGTTGCAGTTTAAAAGCACTCGGTACAACTTAACGTGAACTGCATAAAATATGTAGTTCATATGCTGTCGGTATTACTGCACATGAGATACATGCTAGCTACACTATAGTCAGCAATAATGATGCAGTTATTCCAACTGCAATAGATCTGCATTAAAACATGCCCCTGGCGATGGAAGTCCGTGTACATACATAGAGCCTCGATACAGCGGACGGGCCTTGGCGGATTATCAAGGAGTTCGCATTATAGTCTGTAACATACTACTCTCAGACAGAAATTTAATTTCTTTTAAGGAGGAGTTGGCAGCACAGCGTCCCGAAAGGAGACATTTGGTGCAGACCAAAACCGATTGTTTCCAAGAGCGTTGCAAGTTAGAACTGATAGCAAGCGCGATGCATTAAAGGCCCGACCACCAGTGTATCGGAATTTTAATTACAATAACGGCGTTATGACTTGCTCTCACTGCTCGCAGGAGTTTATCGCTAAGATCAGCAATATTAGCCAAAAAATGGCGCATCTACGCCAAAATTTAGCTAAGAAGTAGACAGCAGTAACTGTGGCCGAAATGGGCTAGATACGCATTAGTATTATTTTATTAATTTCTTTTAAAAAATAAAAAAATGAAATACTACTCGTATTTTTATAGTAAGTTAACACTAAATAAAACTAAGATTTTGTTTATGCATACGTGTTACAAATCGGCTATAGTGATCGGAAAATGACGCGGAAGGTACGCATCACTGCCGGATTGTCCGGGTACACTGTCCGGATTACCGCGATCACCGTATTACCACGGGTCCGGGTTAACAAGTGAACATCTTAAAAAATAAAAATGTACGCCATGGAGTAAGTTTGTAATAAGTACCTTATATTAATTAGTTACACTATGCTTTCTGGTGTACCCTGTATGTGTGATACAGGACGGTGCCCAGGCAGGACGGATTATTGAGCGTACTGTTTGCTCATAGCTCATCGATATCCTTTATTGCGATGAACGCAGTAGCGCAGTCGATCTCGTGATACACGGTTTTGGTACGTAGTTAAAATTACTGTGAATGATGAAATAACACAAGTAATTGGTAGATTTACGTAGGGTGTTTTTTTTAACGAAAATGCATATGAACCAAATTTATAATAATATAATTTATATTTATATTATATTTTTATTTACATGGGAAAGCAAACAGTTATGCACAAAGTAACATACAATCAGTTTTTATATTACACGAGTTGGTGTATATGTCGCAGCCATCTATCTTTATTAGCCATTCAATTAACTGCCTAGCTTTTTAACTAAATGGCGCAGTTCAACCAACTGCCTGAATGATTATTCAGCATTTCAATTAAACACCTACGCAAATGGCTTGAATCAATAACGTTTAACTTCTGCTTGCCAGGTAGTTTAAATTCACACCTCAGGGGAAGGAGTGCTTAAGGTGGGAGGTTGGATGAAGATGGAGACATTTCACAGTCGACGGAGCCCCTTCGGAGCTCCTACTTCTGTATTCGCTTCGCTCGTTTAATGAATGGCATAGGCATCAGCCAGCCAAGTCATTAAATGTATTATTATTCAGCCAGTCAGTGGAATGCCACCATTTAATGTACCAGCTAGGCAGTTAATTGAATGGCTAATTTAACCAGTTAGCTGCGACATATACATAATCCACAATACATATTTTTCGTGTTATTATTATGGTTCCCAATAAGTAGATTACCGGTCTCATAAGTAATCAGTGACAGAAACTGTCCGCCTCATGTTCACATATGAAGTTGCAGTTTGCGAGGAGTTTTTAAATGTTTTAGAACGGGTTCATATTATATAATAGTGGCGCGCACCGTTATTTGACTGGAGACTTTTTAATTGCTTTCTTCTTGGTGTATATAAATTATTTATCCTTTTATTATTTGGATGCGGTAAATAGTTTTTCAGACATTTTTGGGAGGCGTTTCTGTGTCGCGTGTTACCACTAATCGCAGGAGAAAAATAAAGTTAACAGAAACCTGACTGTTCGATTACGTTATATGTGTTTATAGAATATATTATATCTACATAAAACATGTTTTCTGGACATGGTATAGTCACCGCTGAGAACTCTCGCTAATTATGTTTTTTGATAGGTAAGTACTTACATGATGTATTATATCTGTAGCTGCGTAGAAGCTCTCGTGAGGATCTGGTCTCTTCATCAAATACGGTCTAGGAAACTCGGGGTCCTCGCAGATTTCTGTCAATAAGAAAGTGCTGAGATGAATACGGGTCAAAAACAATCTAAAATTTATTCTGGATGCTGGATAATTTTGTTATTTAGTTACTTGGAAGTATTTTTTTCCTGTAGGAGCACCATTATACATGCTAAAGTTTGCATCATCTTGCAAATATGGCGAGTGAGCAATCGATCTCCTCCCGCTGGCCTCAGTCCCGGGCGCTGCCGTCGGTTGAGCCATGTTACCTAACATACATAAAGTGACAAACACGACTTCTAAGAAAATCGTTTCAACATTAACTATTAATGACAAAATTGCTCTTTAAATCTTGTTTCGTAGGGTCCTGCCATAAAGTCACTCGGAACAGTTTTAGTACCAAATAATGTTAATGTTATAGTGTCAATCGGAGAATTAATCAATTAAATCAATATTAATATAGATACCCCAACTCAGCGGGTCTCAAACTTTTTAGCCGCGGAGCACTTTTGCAACACTAAATGTTTGCCGGAGCCCTAAAGAAAATCGAAATTAAGCAAACCCTGTTTTTTTGTTGTCAACTTGTCACTGTGCCCGCTCGCGACAATTATAATAAATACAAAATTTTAAAAAATTACCACCCCCTACACCCTAAAACTTGAATAACTCGAAAGACATTCTACAGGTTCCATATTATTTTAATTTAGTTTTTGAAACTCTTACTTTTGTAGACTTTTTATTACGCTACCTACGTGTAACCTAATTTTTGCCTATTAACTTTTTGTGCGTAGGCGGCTTTACATATTTATTTGGCGGAGCCCTCGCAGAGCCATGTAGCACACTTTGAGTATGGCTGCCCTAACTTTTCTACCGTATTCTTGATTATTTCTCGGTTCACGTTTACGATCTCTAAAGTTAATTTGCTTATACCTACGACAGAGTAGTAGGGAAAAAACTAGTAAGATCAAAGTGTCGCAATTACGCCCTAGTAAAAGTGCCAAGTTCGGCGAATTAAGTTCTTCCCTAAAAAATACACCTACTTTTTTCAAATTCTACATTATTTTTCCGGTACTTATGGTGAGTTTTATGCAGGAAGAGGATCTCTACAAGTAGGTAGCATCAATGGTGTACCATTACGCGTGAATACTTAGGTAAGTTAACCGCAATAGTTAAATGACCTCACCTAGAAGTCGAGAACTTATATAAGCCGTGTAGCAGCGTTGTAACAACCAGCTGTGTTGCGAAATGCGGAGGGCGCTCGAAAAGTAACGAGGCCGGTGGTGGGCCGCGCGAGTAGCTTGAGCTAACTAGCCTTGGTCGGAAAAAAATACTGCCACTCCGCTAAGCCGCTAAGATGCGAGGAGTGTGCCTTAAGATAAGAGAGATTCGATTTTTACACGGAAAAGGAGTGTATTATTTTCGGGTCTAATGTATGTATGTACGTATGTTTCTTTATTCCACGATATCTTCTAAACGGTTTGAAGGATCTAAGAAGACGAGGTATCGTTAGATTCATCTTGGTTTCGTGAGTGAAATAGGATACATTTTACCTGACTTTCCAAAAAAGAAGGGTATTGTTTTTATACAGCCGTGTTATGCCATACGGCCAGGGATGCGGTGAGTATGCAGCGTAGGTGTCTATGAATTTTCTGGTAACCACGTGTAAGAATCTACTAAGGCATAAATAATTTTGAGTGTAGAATCATTTCGTGTAACTATACATAAAATTCAAGATTTTTTAAGTAGGTGGGAGAATGTGTAAATACAAGGCAGAGGCACAAATATGAATTGTACAGCCTTGCTGTGCATACTTTCTCGCGTAGCCATCATCATCCATCACATCTACCTAACGGCAAACAGAGGTGTATCAGACAAAGAGAATATAAGTCACTAGTATCAGACAAAGAGAATATAAGTCATTAGTATCAGACAAAGAGAATATGTCACTAGTATCAGACTTGATGATACGATAACAATCTGAGTTTGTACGGTAGGTACCATATTATGATTTTTATAGAATAACGAACTGCCTAGTGCAGTGCCTAGTGCCTAGTATACCGTCTATGTGGCGTAACGGTTGAGTGCATTAGCTTCATATCAGGAGGTCGCGGGTTTGATTCCCGATGGAGTTAGTAAGACTCGGTTTGATTAGTGGAAGGGCATTTTCTAAGCCCACCTGGCTAGCTACTACCATCTTATCTAAGTCTTTGTGTTAACAGCATTAATGTGTTTCGACTTAAAGATAAGATAGCCAGTTCCATATTGCGTTGGGGAATCTTGGTAAGCCCGCTTTCATCTTTGGCATCATCGTCACTTATCATAAGGTGAGATAATGCCAAGAGTTTACCAATTGTGGATATAAAAAATTAGGCCTTATGAAGTAGTAGTATTTCCCAAAGTTTCATTAAATTATCAACAACCTGGTGTTCGACTAAGGTCCGATCGCCCAAATTTAGGGTAGGCTCGAGCCCCTCGGTGGGGACGTATATGAGAAAATATGATGATCAGCAACCTGGATTTGCATGGGAAAGCTAACTTATTCCGATTTTTTCTCGAATAATGATACAGATAAAATGTACACTGTATAAAGTTGTAAAGTTGTACGTACAAGGTTATATTAAAGTTAACATAATAGGTGAATTATACTATAGTGGAAAGTCTAAAAAAATCTGTTCAAAAATATAATATAAAGCCACAGTGTGCATATTTTCTTGCGTAGCCTAACCATCTGGTATACAGAAATAAATAGTTAAAAGAACCAAGATAAAAAAAATACTAATAATTTGAGTTTGTGTGGAAGGTACCTTATAAGGTTTTTTTGTCATAATATTCTCAGAGTTTAGTAGGATTTAATCAGTTTCAGTAACTCATAAAGTTTCATTAAAATTGTTGAAGCCATTTTTTGAGAAAAATAAAGGACCTAGATTTGTAGAGATTATACCTTAATCTGTTTTTTTTTCCAGAATTCAACTTCATACTGTCGTAGGCCATAATATCAAGCTATAAAAATATACACAGTTTAATTTAAATCGTTAGCCATTATTGAGATAAAAGACCAAAAAGTGATAAATTGAAGCACATATGTACATATTTTTATTTTTTTGTATTTTTGACTAAAATCTTGAATTTGATTTCGTTTGCCATCACAATACTTACCTTTTTCACACTTTCGTCGCTCAAAAGTAAAAAAAAAAACAGCAAGGGGTTATAAAAATAATGTATTCAGTAGTTAAGACGCTAGAGGACTGGATGGATGAACAGACATAGACATTTTTAGACAAGCATATATTTATTTTTTAGTTTTTTAGACCCTACTAAGACAATCGACCACCACCAAAATCTCAAAAGTGTAAGACAATCGATCCCTATCAAGATTTCAACTTCAATGTTTTTGCCGGCACAATACTTTCTTCACTCTTTTGTAGTTCTAAAGCAAAAGCAGTATGATTATTAGAAGCGAAACACGTCAATATCCAATGTTACGAGTATTTAGATAGATCCACTTTCCGCTAAAGTTCATCAACTGAGCCTCAAGATAGGACTGAACCCTTGTTTATGGAACAAAAACAGCTCTCGGTAGTTTTGTTCATTTGTAAGAGTATTGTTTACAATTAGGGTCGGCCCCTATGGATTACATCCCCAGCTTTATTGCAATTTTTTAGTTATATCTTTACCTTCTTATGTTTCAATGTTTTTAAAAGTTCCATTATTTACATTTTGTAAACCATCGTTAGTGGAAATAGTTATGAATATAAACTGAAAACAATAATGAACGAAAAATACTAAGTATTATTGTGAAAAATATGGCACAAATCGCCCCACGCCTTTTTCACTATAATATTAGGACGTTTTCGTTCATTATTGTTTTCAGTTTATATTAAGAATTATTTTTCACTTTTTAGTTTGATGTGCTCTAAAAGCGTGTTTTCTAATTTTTTAAACTATACACATTTTTATAATACAGGATAATGAGATAAACTTATGAAATTATTGTATTGTCACTAATTCTTGATAAACGTACAAAGTTTGAATTAAATCTGTCTGTTCAAAGTGGGTGAAAATGGAATGCAAAAGAGTCGGTTACAAACATACACACATACACACATACAGGTGAAGCTAATAAAAGCGTGATAAAAAGATAACGCAACGTGTACTTCTAAGATGGTCGACCTTAAAATCTACATATCATATTTTATAAAGAACTAGCTGTTTCCCGCGGCTTCACCCGCGTGGACCACGTTTCTATGAATTTTCGAGGGTGCGCAGTGCGCGAGCCGCAAGCGGCTCGCGAGCGTGGTAAAAAGTAGCCTATGTCTTAATCCAGGTCCTAATATGTCTACCTACCAAATTTCAGCCAAATCCGTTCAGTAGTTTTTGCGGGAAAGCGTAACAGACAGACAGAGTTACTTTCGCTTTTATAATATTAGTAGGGATGAAGTAGTCACAAAAATATATAGGTATCTGAAATAGATTTATAAAATAATAGCACACAAAATGATGACGTTGTTGCTAATTGCGAAGTATATTTTGTGATTTTAATCGAGAAATTTATTGGTTTGCGCCTTCGGACACACTCGTTCGCTCTAAAAGGCTCTTTCAAGTTATAACGTAGCCATTTACGAACAACTGGTTCAGTTAAAACTTTCGTTGCATAAATTAGCAATACAATTCAAGTGAGAGCTAGGGTATGATTGATTGTGTTGTTTTCCATAATTATGTTTGTAGCTGTTCGTTTGAAAACATGATTTATTATAGGATCCGAATAAGTGCAAACATAAAACGTAAATCGTAGAGTTTGAGCAGCAGTAAACACACCGATGTCTACGACTAACGTACGTACCTACATAAGTAAACATCACCCGCTAATCCGGGTAAAACAAATAACAAACAGCGCTGTTAATTAGCCGCTTCAAAACCTAGATCGGCACCTACCCACACAGTAATAATTTTGTATTTAAATTTCTATGATTTAAATTGTACAAACTGTTTTCATCAAATTCGCTTTTAAATCTACGCCAATTCAATGATAATAACTTATTTTTCTTTTTTGAATGCCAGTTTTTTGGTGTCCCTATTATGTCCCTGTTAATTTATGTCAAATTTATTTTCAGTTCTAGAAGGTTTTATCTTAAAGAGGGTTGTTTCCGTCATACAACTGTCCATTATTACTGAAGGACGAAACGAAGCAATTTATTGTCGAGGAGTTTTAAGGCGAGATCAGAAACTGCCATTTCTAAAAAGATTAAAGGAAATCAAAAATACAAATCGCTTAAAGCGATAAGGTCGCCTTTGCACTTTATGTATATGGAAGCCGTATTGTAGAATCCGCCGGTTTCCAAAACAGCGCGCCGAATAACGCCGGATTGTCAAACGGCGGCGTTTTTTAATGCGGCAACATCACGTTCAGCCGGATTGCAATTCGGCTGAAAGAAAGTACGCCGCATCGTATGAGGCGCCGCTTGTGTAAAAACTCTGAATGAGCGAGCGTAGCGAGCAATGTTAGGTTCGGTCAGGTTTGATTAATAATATAGTTGAAGAGCCTCGCGAAGCGAAGCTCTCCATGGGTAGCAGAATGCTTCTCAGAAGAAGAAATCATCGGTTTTATGCAGAGTTTTTTACTCAGTACCTAGTTTACAAAGCGGCGCAAAATCCGTTTCGGAAACCGGCGGATTCTACGTAACGGCTGCGACATGTATATTATTAATTGTAAGTCCTGTATTGTTTTTTGACATAGAATAAATTAAATTACTTACAAAATAAAAATATGTATAGTTATCAATCACAGTGGCAAGGAAAAAAATTCTGAATCACATTCCTATAGATACTTTTTACAGAAAATTTAAATACGTGCAGATAAAACTAAAAGACACTCAGTAGTGGTTTTGCTCTGTATGTAAATGTCATGTTTTGCAAAGTTTTGGCTTTTTTTTTAAATAATGATAATACTTAATCAAACATATTTGAGAAAAATAAATTATGTACATAGTACCTGCATATTTACCATTGTATTCGTTCTGGTCGTGCGAGTCGCGTTTGTCCCGGCGACCCAGCGTCTCCCGCCAAATGTTGTACGGCTCCCTGTAATCCTCGTCCACCACCGCAGGCCTGCAAACAAAGTTTTTTACAACACAAACGAAAAGCTTTGCGAGTCGTTCATTCGTAGCTTGTCTGCAGGCAGGTATTTGCAGAGCGGGGGTATGAGGGACCGAAACGGTGGTGTTTAATTTGTTAACGCTACACGTTTATTTATTTAACTACTTTGCTCCGTCTGCTTTTTTAATTAAGTTTTTATTGTTTTTTTTTAAGCATTTGTATTTGAAAGAAAAAATATTAATTATGAAGTAATCAAATAAAACTGGACAATGGCCATACCTCAGCATGTGAATTGGCGGGCAATTAGCTAGGGCCAGTGCGAGTCGCGGCGCTCGGCGGTTGTTCCTAGAGCTAGAGTTCTGCCTCAGGGATGGACAGAAGGGTTTCTTTAGCATGTTCGGGATCCTACGGCGTGCGCGCTTTGTCAGTAGAATGGCTGTGGCAGCAATGAACGCCCCTCCCCCAACCAAGGCTCCGCAGGCTAGCCCCACGGACACACGCAGGGACGAGTTTCTCTTCTTCCTCGATGACGGTGGGGTATCGGTTCTGTAGTATTCTTCCAGAAACTCGCTTGATGTGTTCACTATTGTCGGTACTGCGAACAAAACTAGATTGCATAAGCGTATGCTAAGATAACAGGAAGAAAGGTTAGCAAACTTCAGGGACTTAAAACAAAGTGTAAATATAAATGCCAAAAGACTCAATCGAAATAATCAAGATGCTAAACAGTGACAGTGGACAGGGTACATAAGTAATAGCTCGTAGAACGGATGACTAATGGGGTAGTAAAACTATCGAGTGGCAATCGCCCACTTGAAGACGTAGCATAGGTAGGCCGGGAGTCTGAGTGGGAACAAGATGGACCAACGACCTGGTAAAGGTTACGGGAAGCCATAAGATGCGGGCAGTACAGTACCGGTCGTCGTGGAAATCCTTGGAGAGACCTTGGTTTAGCAGTGGACGTCTCCTAAGCTGATATGATAATGCCAAAAAACTCGCGAAAACACTCTGTTTTAAAGTGAAAAGTAGCTATATTTATAGGCAAGTGTTTGGTCGTCCTACTCCTCGGCTCAGGTTAACTAAACCAACAAACACATTTACTTTTTAATTAAAACGGGAGGCAAAAGATAAAGAGTAGGCAGGTATTTGAGCGTCAGCGTAGTACGACCCGATAATCCGACGTATTGAGCTCGGGACAACAGCGCTTACTAAGAAAACAATGCCACCAAATGAATAGGTGTCGCCTGCAGAGCTAATTGTTAGCCTACAATAGAGGGGAATGGAAATAAGATAGGTTCCGGTCTCAGGCATGCGATTTTGCGCCCCAGCTCCCAGCGATGGGCGTGGGCGTGGGCTAGACGAGAGGTGAGTTATAGTTGTTTGACTTCTGGGTATTGTCTTCGTCCAGGTCAGATTCGTGTGTGAGATGGGATGTTCTCGTGTCAATGGCCTTTGTCTCTGCATTCAAAAGTCGGTTCCGGTCGTAAAAGATGATCTTATTTTAATTGGTTGTTAAGGCGAAACCCTTTCAGAAAATAATGCAAAAGTCATTTTTCTGCCGTTCAAAATGCTATCAATTTTTTAAATAAATTTATTACATTATGTCTGCTACAAAGTGTAGAAGGCCAAAACACGATTTGATAAAATTTTCTCGATAAAAAAGAATCGCAAAGTTCGCTTAAATTTTGTAATTTTTGCTGTTTTAGCCCATAAAAACCAGTTTTACTTCACTGCAGTTAGACATAGCACCTTAGATTTTTTTCTCTCTTATTCCTCAATAAAATCCAGACATATTGTCGGACTCACTGTTTTGCAAAAATGCCTATATCTAAGTTCAAAAAATAAAAGATGGTAAAAGTTCATATAAGTGTGATTATTTTCTTTACTCTTTACACGTAAAGTAATAAACAAAGACAACTGTTCTGAACAGTACCTCGCCTTAAGGAAAGGTAAGTCAACGTCCCAAAGAATGTAGGTAATTAATGTGTTAGTTTTACTCTGTTACTCTATAGTTTAGAATAAATCGTATTTATTAATTAACTAGCTATTGCCTGCGACTTTGTCCGCATGGATAACTGAACATGGCAAATAATGAAAATTATGAGATACCACATAAAAATTAGTCATATGATATCCTAAATCAAAAAGTTAATAAACAGGTAACTGATTGTCATTGCGAAACAGACGCTCACAGGATACGCGCTTGATATGAAACAGGGATTTTACGGGATGAGGAGGATGCTATTCAAATAAAACGATAACGTACATGTAACACCAAATTTCAGCTTGATAGCTGTAATTGTAATTAAGTAAATCATCTGTGACATACCGAAAGTACAGACAGTCAGACATGGCGAATCTATGAGGTTGCTTGTTTGAGTTAATTATTGTATTACGAACTCGTGCCCCTCGATCTTGCTAAGGATGCGATCATTTAAATTCGCCATTAGCTCGTTTTTAAGGGTGAGCATAGCCCGCTCACACACAAAAGAAGATCTCTTCGTGCGCTAATTGACCATGATTTATTTATTATTCACAATTGGTAAGTTCTTGGCATTATTTCACCTGATGGTAAGTGACGATGATGCCGAAGATATAAGCAGGCTTACCAAGATTCCCCAACGCAATGGGGAACTGGCTATCTTATCTGCAAGCCGGCACAAATCAATGCTGTTTACTTTGAAGTTTGGCGGCATATACGAGTACAATGCCTTACCACCAACCAAACGGACTTTTAAAAAGTTAGACCCCACCCCACTGGGAATCGAATCCGCGACTTCCGTGTGTGAAGCGAATGGATTAAATATTATGCCACAGTTGCGTTAAAAATAAAACTACCCAGGTGGGATTCCATCTCCGGAATCAGCAGTTCTATCCACACGTCAGATACGTCCACAGCCAGTTGTAATAGAACATAAATTAAAATGGAATTGAAATTTTTTAGGATCCTGATTATACTTTGCGGTTTTCTAAGCGTGGCAATGGCACTAACCCACCTTTTTTGTGGTTAATTGTCTTCGTGTTGGTTAGCACTGTCTTAGCCCGCGTATTTTCTTGCGGTTCCAAAATTTTTTTTATGGAGTGTCATTCAGATTTTTTCTTTGATCTAAAGTCGGGTCTGACTTCTCTTATAAAGTTGTGTCTGTTGACTTATGCTGTGGTTCTCTATGTCGAGGATATCATTTAGCGCAGTAATTTCTCGCGCTTATTGGGTGTTTGATTTCATATAAACGATATTTTTGAGCAGGATACTATCTTTTTTTCCTATTTTTTGGTTCATTATTCTTCCTCTTTTTGCTAGCTTAACTTTTCCCTTCATACTTTAGCTTTTGAAAACCCTTGTTTTTTCACCTTTAACAAGTTTTCCGAAGTTTTTTACTTTTTAACTTCTTGCGTTTAACAGACCTATTATTTTTCTTTAGAACTTTTTGAACTTGCCTTTTGAGCGGTGTAGTCTCCTTTTTTTAGCTTCTTCGTTTTGTCCCTTTTCGTTGGATTTCTTTAGCTTCTTCGTTTTGTCCCTTCTCGTTGGATTTCTTTAGCTTCTTCGTTTTGTCCCTTCTCGTTGGACTTCCTTAGCTTTTTCGTTTTGTCCTTTTAGATGGACCTTTCTAGTTGTTGTTTTCTTTCGATTTCTGACGATTTTTCCAACTTTTGTTAAATTATTGTCGTTTAACTTGTTTTTTAGGTAGATTTTTCCTCTTTTAGTGTTTTTCTTCAGGGCTGTCTATCAAATTTTGTGTTGTTCAAATTTTTTAAATTTTTTTGTACTTCTCGCCAAAATTTTTTTTTGTGAGCTCGTTGGTAGTTTGTAACGAAAACCTTTTTTTCGTCATAAAATTAAAATCTGTTCGGTTCAATTTCCAGTTAGACGGATATATTTTGAATGCGCTATAAGATTTTAAATTCGGGAGCTCTCATGTTTTTGAGAGTTTCACGTCGAAATTCTTGTTAAAAACCAGATTTTGTTATATTTTAGTGGCAAAATAGTTTCTCAAACAGTGCTCGTGTTTTGCCAGAGGTGAGAGGTTTAGTTTCTGTTCTGTAGATTGTTTAGTGCGGCTTCGTCGTGTAATAATAAGTTATTATTTCATAGGGCCTCACTTTCCACCGAGTACCACCTCCAAGGCAACCACCACCTTGCCGCCGGTCGTAGTCCTGCAACACTACTACGGGCAGACTAAGGCTACGATCGAGTTCCCGCATTGTGCCTAGCTCTATCCTGTCACTCCGGCCTAAAGGGATGTGATACTTTACTATTTTTCTTACCTTCAAACCGCCGGTACGTTAACTGACCGGCGTTATATGTACGGAGTTCTACAATTACATAGATACATACGGCCACTTATTTTCCTGCGTCATCAAGTTTTTTTAATTTTAGATGTAGTACTGTTTAGGGTGCCTCGAGGTAACTTTTATAATTAAGGTAAAGTACTGAGGTAATTCTAGTTTTAAGAAGTGTTCTGTATAGTTATTGTTTATTTTATTCGGATCCTGGGGAAAGCAATCGTGATTCATTCTGGATTCAACAAAATTTATATTCAAGTATACTTAAATCTATTCTTTAGGTATTTAAATTTAAAATTATCTTAACACAAAATTTTTTGTTGTATGTTAAGATTTCTTTTTTTTCACCAAATGACCATTTTACCTTCTTTTTACGTTTTTTCAATTGAAATATATTCCTTTCTATCCCAAAATAATTGTTTTACTAAACTCCGTTTAGCCCCAATTCCAATGAATTTTACGAATTATGTAGCGATACCGTAACTGGGTATTTTAAATTCATTTTATTTATTTTCGCTACAATTTGTACTACATCAGAGGTTTTTGTTGCTGGTTTTTATTTATTTGTCAATTTTCGAGTTTTTTTTTCATATTAGATATTGTTACGGGATATAAGCTATCACTACACTCGTCACAAGTTTTGTTCAGTGGTTGATGCGTAGTCAAACAAACAGACAGCCAGACAAAAGAACAAAAAAAAACTAAACTATTTAAAATGATCAGTTACGCATTTGATTTCGCCTTAGTTAGTTTTTACAAGCTTTTATTTAACTTGCAATTAATGAATGTTTGTTCGGGTGGAATCTTGCAAGATAAATTTCACCCACTTCCCAGTTTCCGATTGAGCTGAAATTTTGCACACATATAGATATCACATGACAATGCAATAGTAAAAGCTTGTACGTAAAAGTTTTTAGGTTTTTCGAAAATTATTTTCGAATATCTTCAATCTTCGACATAGTAGATTACTATCCGTACGTGAGAAACGCACACGTGTAGTTAAGGCTCAGACCCACCGCGGTGCACGGAGAGGCTACGCACGTGTGTTAAGCTTCGCTTTGCAAGAAAATGTATGTGATCGTATCCACTGCAACCCACGGACACGCTACGCATCAATTGACGTCATTGATACACGCGTGGCTTGCTCGAATAGGCGCTACATAGCTCAACGCTGTCAACGCCATGCACGCCGTGCATGCGGTAAAAGGTTTGTTCCACAAAACGTTACCCATGCTGTGCACGAGCACGCGGCGCATTTTATCTGCGTGGATTCATTTGTTCGAAAAGTTCTTTGTTTGTTTTTAATTCCGTGGATTGTACATTCTTGCAAAAACACGTGCGTAGCCTCTCCGTAGGCCGTGGAGATCCACGCTATAGTTGTACGTACATAGTCGTGGGTTTAATATTCGTGTATAGTGTGTTCTGCAGTGGAAACGATGGCCCACGTGGTCGAACAAATGAACCCACGCAGCTAAAATGCGCCGGTGCCCATGCGCAGCATGCGCCGCGGTGGGTCTGCGCCTTAATGGCGCTCTGAAGTATACTAACTATGTAAAGTTTTTGTAGCTGGTTTATGTTTCTCGGTAAATTTTCGAGTTTTTTTAAATATATTATGTTATTCCGGGATATACGCTGTCACTATGCAAAGGTTCTCCACAATCCGTTTAGTGGTTTTTGCGTGATACGAGGTCAAACAACCAGAAATTTTAATTTTTTTTTATGATCTTCAGTTACTTATTTTAAGTCGCCCAAGTAATTTTTTTATCTTCAATATACAGAATTTTTGTCTCTACGATTCTATTGTATTATGTAGTTAAAGAGTATAGAAGATGACTATAGCCGGTATCTGTGACCTTTTTGCATAGAGTTATATACATTTCTAAACCTTGATACCGCAGAAAAATTATATTATATCTTCAATGAATTTCCATAAAACCGATTTCCATAAAAATGAAGTTTTCTTTAATATTAGGACCTGCGAACTCTCGTTTCCTAGTTACTTCCACTAAACTGTATCATTAGGGTTGTATACTTATTAACCTGAAATTATTTGCTCTATATACATAATTTGTATGTTTGTTTGTAAACTCTCTATCAGGGGGCACAGCAGTGCTTCCCGCCAAGTCGAGCGGATAAGCACGGTCGTACAGCCTTTTCTCGAAGCACTTCAACGCATTTTCGCGCTATTAATAGGAAATGTAGATAGCGTTTATTCCAAATTACATCATTCTACCTATAAGGGTTTTTAAAATATCGTTTTGCGATATTTCTTCATTTACTCACTGATTGATCATCAGAATGATAAACCAGTTCCAGGTGACTTAGAAAGTTAAAATTATACAGCAAGATAGGTAATTGGGAAATTATAAAGGAAGAAGTCGAAAACAGCAAATATCTATCCCTAAGGGGGTACAATAGGGGTTAACAGTTTGAATGGAAGTACGTCATTTTCAAAGTAAGTGAGCTTTGCTTCAGCCAATAACAAGCATACAAGAAAGGAAAAAAAGGAAAGTATACCAAACAAAATGGAATGAGATTCCATCAAAAATAGTTTTGTATTGCCTTGGCTTCGAGACTCTCGTAAAAATATATGAGTTCTGAGGTGGAAATTCTGGCAGTACTTTTTTAATCAATATTCAGCAAATTACTCCGTAGCTCTCTTTTAAACATACTGAGTAAATAATAAAAGATATTTTTCTGACTTGGCAATCACGAAATGTATTTGTTTGTATGTAACTTTTTCCAGATGTCATAGATGCATCGTCATTTTGTTTTTTAAGCACTCTCGAAACTTTTTGCATGTAGCATATCTTTACTTTTCGTGATTGCTAAGTCAGAAATAGTACAGAGGCGAGCAGATCAAGCTAGACACTTTGGACTTTGTACCGTTCTTATGCCGTACGCGTATGGATCCGAATCGCACTACGAGTATCTAGCTTGATGTGGTGGCCTGTGTACATTACTGACGAAGCCGGGAAAGTAAGCAATTGCTGGATGAGAAGAGTTTAAAGGCCGAACCTCTATGTTTTTACGGGAGTCACGAGACTTTTACAAAAAAATGTTTTTGATGGGATTTTATTAAAACAAATAAGTTAACAAAATAGTGTTAGTATAGCAGCGGCGGACCTATCCCTTTCAGAATCTCTTCCAGTCAACCTGTATTTAAGTAAATGTAAAAAGTTATGATTTACCTACTTAGTCATCATATCAGCCGAAGGACGTCCACTACTGGACATAGGCCTCCCCCAAGGATTTCCACGACGACGGGTTCTGCGCTGCCCGCATCCAGCGGCTTCCATCATCAGTCCACCGAGTGGGAGTCCTGCCTACGCTACGTTTTCCAGTGCGCGGTCGCCACTCGAGAACTTTACTGCCCCAGCGGCCATCTGTTCTACGAGCTATGTGCCCTGCCCACTGCCACTTAAGTTTAGCAATTCCGCCCCAACGGCCATCTGTTCTACGAGCTATGTGCCCTGCCCATTATCATATCATCATATCAGCTCATATACGTCCCAACCGAGGGGCTTGAGCCTACCCTGAATTAGGGCCTTAGTCGACCACGCGGGCCTAGTGCGGGTTGGTCGACTTCACACACAACCTTCGAGTTTCTTCGCAGGTGTGTGCAGGTTTCCTCACGATGTTTTCCTTCACCGTTAAAGCAATCGGTGAGTATATCTATATCGGTGAGTATATCAGTGCCCTGCCCACTGCCACTTAAGTTTAGCAATTACGAGAGCTATGTCGGTTACTTTGGTTCTCCTACGGATCTCCTCGTTTCTGATTCGATCACGCAGAGAAACCTATTTAGTAAATCCACTAAAAGCAAGGAAAACTAGTGAGTGAATGTAGCTGTACGTGTTCCACGTGTTCAAGTTAGGCAAATGTATCATGTTGCTATCTGCCATATTATTCAATTTGTCCCAATTACGTTGTGACACGTCAGTATTGAATTTTCACCCCGTTCCCGAGGCAGGTAAACACTTCTACAGTATAAAGCTATTATTACTACAGGGTGATTTATTCATTTTAAGTTTCCTTTTGAAATCATATGCTTACATACTCTTACGTATTTTTTATTAGTTTATACAGGATGCCACAGGAAATAAGTATAAGCCGCTAGGAGGAGAATTTCATTGGCTAGACCCATAGACAAGGTATATGTATCAGTACAAACATACAGTATGGACACTCCCTGCCGCTCTCTAGATTGCGACCTCACCCCCTCGTCACCCAGATTGATACAGATTGGTCGTCGAACGTATAGGATTTCGCCGCCGTATTGTTTGTTCCATCATTCCTCTTTTGAAATGTCACTTCTGGCCCGTTGTATGAAGTGTCCAGGGTGTGCCATGGAGGTCAGGACCAACATGGGTTGGTCCGACGAAACTCGATGGATTTCTAAATATTCGCATTTTAATTGTTTAATTTGGTATGAAACACATTGCTGAATTTTAACGTCAATTTGAAAAAATATAGTAAGCGAGCCAAATACATAAAAAAACAAATTGTATCAGCTTTGCAACAAAGTATACAAGAAATCGGCCAAGTGCATGTCTGACCACTCATATAGTAGGGTTCCGGAGTCATTACTTGAAAACTGTTTGTCTCAGGATACACCTATAAATCGTTTTTTTTAGGTTCAATAGTTTAGAAGACACGTTTTATACAACTTTCACGAGCTAGATACATATAATAAATTGTACAGCCACGCTGTGCATACTATATCACGTAGCTTTCACCCTCTGGCATACCTAAATCAGCATTAAAGACAGATTATCTAGTAGCAAAGACAACAGAGATATAAGACCATGAAAAATTTACAAGTAATGTAGGTATGTTTATAGGAGGTACCTTATCATCACAATTTTTTCATGAAATAATGAACTATCCACTAGAAGTTATTATATTCTAGTAACTCTCCAAGTTTCATTAAAATCGTGAGGCCCATTTTTGAGAAAAAATAATGAATGGATTTGCATACAAAGTACCTTATTCCGATTTTTTCTTTAATCACAGAATGAAAATGACAGTTTTGTAGATCGTATAAAGTTACTATTCGGTATTTACTATTCCACATAAATTGAAATCAAGTACCGACCACATAACCACAGATTATTGGTATTTTGTTTCAGGCCTAAGCTTTACTTTGCATTTGTGTGAGTGCACACGGATAGTGTAGAGTGGTATACCGACTTGTGGCGCCACGCGTTTTGCTCAATGCTTACACTTGATTTTTGTAACCGGCCTGAAGCGCCGTCCCGTCCCTCCTCCATACAAATTTTGGAAATCACTCACACAAATACAAAGCTGTGCTTAGCATCGCGAACTGTACCTCTATTATTTGCTACCAAGGTAACTGAATTTCTGTATGTGCCTGACCACACTTGATTTTGAATGATACGCGACAGTTTTTTTTTTCAGGAATAACATTTTACATTTGCTTTTTTTACATATATAGTTATGTCCATAGTTGAAAAAAATTTAGGGAGATGGTTAAGTAATTAAGTCGAAGTAGGACTTGACATTTTAACTCCATTACTCTAAAAGTACATATTTGATCTTTAAGAATTAAGGAGGAATTGCCATCCATTAAAAATAAGCGTATGGCTCCAGAGTAAAAACTAATAATTAAGATTTTTGTAATAAGGTGCGATGGGCTTGCATTCAATGAAAAAAAAAATGCTTAAGTAGCTCCAGAGTAAAATTAAAAATTTAAATATTCCCCAAAATACCGCTAAAAAATAGAAAATAAATGTCTTGGCCCTTTAAGTTTAATATAAATAGTTATATTTTGATCTAAGAGTCGTCGCGTAGGGGGACCGCTAAGTTGGGAAATTATTAGTAATTAGTTGTAGTAAAGTAAAACAGTAGTATTCTGTTTTTATTTTATTAACTTAGCGGTCCCTCTACGCGATGATTCTTAGATCAAAATATAACTATTTATATTAAACTTAAAGGACCATGTCACATTAATTTCTACATTTTAGCGGTATTTTTGTAGGGGGTTTTTATATTTTCTACTTTTGCGTAGTTTTTTTTGTCGGGTGTTATTGAATTTATGTTTTATTTTATGCTTTTTTAAACTTTACGTATCCCAAACACGATACCTTTTCTGTAAGTTGGTAAGGAGTTGGGTATATTGCAGATACCAGAAGATGCTGCAGCATCAGGTCAAAGGTTCTATCTAACACCTATTCATTGAAACTATTCCAATGAGCCCAAACACGATACCTCTGCTGTAATTTGGCGAGGAGTTGAGTATCCTGCAGATTCCAGGAGAGGCTGCAGTATCAGGTCAATGTGACGATTTTCTATGTAAAACTTATTCATTGAGACTATTCCAATGAGCCCAAATATGATGCCCTGCTGTAAGTTGGTGAGGAGTTGGATATCCTGCAGATTCCAGGAGATGCTGCAGCATCAAGTCCTTGACTTGATGCTGCAGCATCTCCTGGAATCTCCTATCATAGTTCTGCAATATTACTACAGTAACAGGGCACCAAATTTTGAATGGATCAGACCTGTATAATTTGCCCACATTCCTTCATCACCTAGATAAAAGCTGATAATCATCGGCTAAATAGATCTTCGTAAATTATAGCTAAGAACCACCTTGATCACAACAGCTTTCAAACAAAAAACTGAATCAAAATCAGTCCATTCGTTTAAGAACTACGATACCACAGACAGACACAGAGATACACAGTTAAACATAATACACAGACGTTAAACTTTTATCACCCTTATTTTTACGTCGGGGGTTAAAAAAACATACCGGTGAGTACAGAAGTAATTTAATTCGTGTTTTTGGCGTAAATATTTTTATTAGTACAGTTACATCAGTTCTACAAAAATAATTAGAGTACCGCGCAGCATACTTCAGTTCACAAAATTTTTCAGTATTTTTTCTATTTTTAACCCCGACGCAAAAAAGGGGTGTTATAAGTTTAGTGTATCTGTGTATTTTTGTATCTGTGTGCCAGTCTATGGCATCGTAGTTCTTAAACGAATGGACTGATTTTGATGCGGTTCTTTTTTGTTTGAAAGCTCACGTGATCGAGATGGTTCGTTAATAAAATAAAAACAAAATACAACCGTTTTACTTTACTAAAACTAATTACTAATAATTTCACAACTTAACGGTCCCCACGCGACGACTCTTAGATCAAAATATGACTATTTATATTTAACTTAAAGAGCCAAAACATATTGTTTTCAACTTTTTAGTGGTTTTTTTTGTCGGTCGTTTTTTATTGACGCGTTATGGCTTTTCTAATTTGCCAGGCTGCGTTTTCAGACTTATTTATGCAAAAAGAAAGGTGGAAGCTTGAAGCCAATGTCTGTCTATTTTTCATAGTAGCTCCAAAACGGGTGCATTGATAACTCGATCGATTCATGGCCCATGTTTGATAGAAAGAAATCTATCCAGCCGTTCAGGCAGATGGTCTACTGTCCGCGCAACCGGTTAAAGAGGGATGGTACTTTAACTAAAATTGTGCAGGTTTTGGGTTAATATGGAAAAAAAATGGTTGCCAAAAGTGTAGTTACTTAATGTTATGACTGAATTTTGGTCGGAGGTTTAATTTAACTAATCATGCTGTCGCCATAAGCATTTCTTAGGCTTATAGGTACGGGATTAGAGTACATTTTAAACAATATAAAAAGAAAAGTTCTGACCGAATCTTCAACGCTCAGTCCCAACCCTTGCACCTAGAAAGCAGAATTAATGCACATAGGTTCCTTTTATGATATACGTGTACAAGGGATATACCTCGATTTTTGGACAATCTCACGGGATAGGGTATAAAGCGGGAACGAAGTCACGGGCATTCACTACTCTTAATAATCCAGCTCATACATATACCAAGTTGTGACGTAGGTATGATGAAGACGTGTTTGGCGGCAGAGGATGATCCCGTAAGCCGCAGTAAGCACTGGGGTCGGCGACCCGGGGTCAAGGGGGCGATTATTGAGCTAAGAGCGTTCGACAAACAGAGGCGAGTGATAGAAAAAGTAGCTTAAACAGTTAAGCTATCAATGATTGGACTAAAGTCGAACAGATTTAATAAGAAAAGTGGCTAGAGAAATTATTTTGAATTACTTATTTGAAAATATGCTTGAACTCCAAAGATTTATTGTATAGATTTTATTCTGTAAGTAGTCAATCATGATTTTATTTCTTGAACCCTGACAAAAACTATGGGCTGATTTTGCTCTCTTTTTAAGCAACCGCCAAGAAGATACGTTTTAAGGACAGTGAAGAATCCTAGGTTTTGAGATCTTTCGAGCACTCGCATCCTTGAGCAGTTAAATCTAAAAAAAATCTGGCCAAGTGCGAGTCGGACTCGTGCAGAGTAGGGTTCCGTAGCCTTTTCAAAAAAATAAAATATAGCCAGATCTCTATTGCGTAGAGGAATCTTGGTGAGCCCGCTTCCATCTTCGGCATCGTCGTCACTAACCATCAAATAAGATGATGCTAAGGCCTTATCAATTGTGGTTAAAAAAAACTCACGACTATTGAAAGAACACGAATATTCACATAAACACAAGACCCCATTTCATCTCAGTGGCCTGAGAGGGAGCTATTTTAATCCTTCTGTTTAGTGAGTTTCACTGAGTATTGATTCGGTACTAAAATGTAAATTTATCGAAGCATCTGATTTCTCGACCTAAGTCTATTTATATGACTCTCCCTGATGATAGATTTGACTAAGTACCTACTTCCATTTAACAAGTAGGCGGGTAGAATAAATATACCCTCGTACGAGTAAGTATTAGGGTTACGGTAATTAGACACCCACTTATTATCAAACTCGTATGGTATCCTTAATTGGACCGGATTTGATGGATGTTTAGACTAAGCCTTTCTTACTCCCTGAATTTGAGTTAGCATATTAGACATACCTTTGTCGTGACTTGTAATTACTAAACGGTAGGTATTATCGATGTTAGATTGAAAGGTACTCTAATTAAACTTTACAATTTATTTGTTACTAGCCTTTGCCCAAGGCGTCGCCCGCCTGGGTATAGTTTTTATGAGTGTAATCGAGGGTGCATCGTTTGAATCGTGAGTTACGGTCTTGAGTTCATACAACAATCCCTAAGAAAAAGTACTCATCTCGAATTTCCCTATTTTACAGGAAACTTTTTTATTTTTCTTTCACCTCATTCGGACAATTATCATAATAATAATAAGTTAGATAATGAAAAACTTAACACTTTTTTTTACCCAGTCGGGTAAAAATGTATCTTACATCACTCACAGGATTAAGAGAAATCTAACGACACTTCACACTTCAAAATCCATCAACTAGTTCCAAAGAAATAAACATACATACATACAGACATACATATATTTTTAACCGTCTCCGTGGCGTATTGACTATTCGCTTCACGCCAGGAGGTCGCGGGTTCGATTCCCGGCGATGTCAACTTTGTAGGACTCGGTTTGGTTGGTGGTAGGGCATTTTCATATTTCATATCATTTTCATAGCTAGCCACCATCTTAGCTAAGTCTTGCCGCCAAACATAATTGATTGATTGTTAACATCATTGATGTGTTCCGGCTTCGAGATAAGATAGCCAGTTCCCCATTGCGTTGGGGAACCTTGGTAAGCCCGCTTCCATCTTCGGCATCATCGTCCTGCTTTAATTATTTTATTTACAAAGATTACCGAGCGACTCGTTTTCTTTTAATCAGTTAGACTTTTATTAATCTCGCAATTTTTCAAGATGAAAAAGTAATTTCAAGTGAGACTTGCCACGTTTTCACAGAATGTTTTTGTTGGGTTGTCACTTTCTTTTTATTTATTTTTTTAATTACTATTAATAACTATTCTTTGTGTGTTTTTTCACATTGAACAACCTACCCTTGTACTAAAACCTATACCTGTACCAAGGGGTTGCAACATTTTTGTATGGAGCGTACAAACATTTTTTTCGAAATTTTTCGCACACGACTAAACCTATGCAGTGTGTAACAAAATTGGTGTAGGTCCCGTTAACTGGGGCTGCTACTCATCATACTGAACAACTTTTATTCTACGACTTTGCTGAAAATGCATTTTTAAGGCGGTAATATTGCAGATTTTCGGTATTTTTGAAGTCGATTGCCTTTTTAACCGCCTCCGTGGCGTAATTGTTAGCCCATTCGCTTCACACCAGGAGGTCGCGGGTTCGATTCCCGGTGGGGTCAACTTGTAAGACTCGGTTTGGTTGGTCTGGCTAGCTACCACCATCTTATCTAAGTCTTGCCGCCAAACATCAGTATAACCAACATTGATGTGTTCCGGTTTGAAGATAAGATAGCCAGTTCTCCATTGTGTTGGGGAATCCTGGTAAGCCCGCTTCCATCTTCGGTATCATCGTCACTTACCATCAGGTGAGATGATGCCAAGGGCTTACCAATTGTGAATAAAAAAAAAAATTCTCCTAAATGATAGAAAACCCAAGGTCGAAAAAAAACTCTTATTGTTGATGATATTCCTTAAAGTCAAAAGCTATTAGAAATACGCTTGAGGAGTTTTGGCTCTATAGAAAAAAAATCCAAAGATAGGTCTACACAGTTACTTTCAACTTTAGTTATGACTAATATTTTGAAGTATGTATAAATTAAAAAATTATACCAAAATATTTGTTATGATATAACAAAGTGAGATTATTTTTTATACTTTCATTCAGAAAATTTAAACTAAACGTAAAATCTCGAAAAAGTGCAAAAGTGTGGTTATTTTCTTTACTCTATAGACGTAAAGAAAAAAAAACAGAGACAACTGTTCCAGTCAATGCCTCGCCTTAAATCTTCATACAAATCGATCAGTTTTTTGCATTTTAGTATGGGAGGGTCGAATTTTTTTTTGAGAATTGACTATTGGTTCCTTGGGGAAAGTTGTTCAGTATGATGAGTAGAAGCCCCAGTTAACGGCTCCTAAACCAATTTTGTTACACTCTGTATATTTCAATAGGGAATGCAAATACATAGCGAAAATATGTTTGGTTAGTAAATATTATATTAATCTGTGGTTTGGTCACGCTCTGAGATATTTTTAGTTAAAGGTTGTTCTACGTTGGGCGCTAATGAAATGGTGTTGCCTGCCTACAACTAGCTCGTAAAGGGAAGCCTCGTTGACATCTGTATTTGTTTGTTTATTTTGCGCCATGTAAATAAATTGTCTATAAAGTATAAACTCTCAATCAAATGCAATAAGTAGTTTTTTATTAAGGTTTTGTATCAAACTAGGTATCCGTCTGCTTTGTATCTTTTCATCCTTTTTTCATTTTTTAACTCTTAATGTTTTGGTAACGTAGCGATTAAGGTCTAAAAATCCTAGTTTATTTTTGGTTTGTATTTGTATCCCCTATCGAAATACAAAGAGCGTCGGTAGATGTCCGGGATGTCCTCCTGTCCGGGAGGTCGTTGTTCGAATCCTGCTACGTACAGTCACGAGCTTTAATTTGGGACCCACCTAAGATTGAATATCGTGTAACAAACTGACGCTATTTAGACCTAATATTTAAAAGCAGTGTCATAAGTCATAATGTCTACCATCGACAACTTAAGTTTACGTTTCTAGGGGCAACCGCTCAATTACGTCAACCGAGCGGAGCGAGGGCAAACGACCATTTCCGATTTTTTCCGAGTAATTGTCACTTAGGAAGATAGAAAAGTATTTTCATCGATGAAAGCCTCTGAGCAATACCTAAAGCATAGAGATAGCGTTAAAATTCATTCTAGTTACACTATTCACACTTATAACCCGGTTAGTGTGATAAAGCAGGATAGACATATAATAATTATATTTGTTTTTTGGAAGGCTGTCTACTTTTTTAGCAATGCTAGCGAAGTGCCATAATTACCAGAGATATCAATATTTTTTGTTTGCTGTGTATTATTTTCCATGGATGAGATCAAACGAAAGGATTGATAAAATTGAAAGCAAATTTTAAAGTAGTATTTTAACGAATTGTAAGTTACAAGTAAGTTTGTTTGTTTATCTGCTTTTTTTGGATTCTTAGTAAAACAAGAAAACCTTAATAGTTTCGCCAAGTCCGTCTGTCCGTGCACGGTTTAATTCAGATACTTTGATTATTTTCAAATAAACAAAGCTCAGATAGACACTATCTAGCTACATTATACTTGTACATACTATACAATCTGAAACAAAATTGATGCAGGCTCCGTTAACTGGGGCTTCTACTCACCATATTGAACAACTTTCTTCGGGGAAAGTTGTTAATTTGTACTTATAACTAATTTAATTTTAACACAATGGGTAGCAAACTACGCAAAGCAAACGCGCATCTATCTATTGCTACGCTAGGTACATAAACATATGTAACAGTCTGATGAGTAGAAGCCTCGGTTAACGGTCGAGGTCCTTCAAGTAAACCTAAAAGTAGTGTTATGTAGTAGTAATGTAAAGTTGAAATAAAATGATAAGATTTGTCCTAATTAGGTAGCTGGAATATTTTATAATAATAAAATAAAAATAATTCAAATCAAGAACATTTCCATACTAGGCAAACTCGCGCACGTCGGCGGCGTCGTAACGGAGCAACGGATTAAAGTGATTTTTTGTATAGAATTTGTTGAGGGGGTGGGAAGTGACAAAGACTGCTAATCAGAATAGCCCGATATAGTTTCTGAGGTACCTGGAGAAAACTCATGTCCACTCTTGCGAGCCGATTGCGGTTCGCGCACCACTCACCCTCAAAAAGAGTCATAAAAGCTATGTTCATGCGGGCGAAGCCGCGGGCAAAAGCTAGTAGTAAATAAATGTTCTCACTTCTTTAGAAGGCATTTTAAAACAGAACACGATACCTTCTTGAAATTAAGAGTCGAAATATCGATATGAAATATCTACATCATTCACGATGGAATATACGACTACATTAAAAATACCACCTGTAGGTTGACAGAATTACTAAATATCTGGGTTGATTTTCAAATTGATTTTATAAAAAGAGACCAAGTATGACCATTTGACAATTTTGGAGTGTCCCTGTAGCTATAAGCATAAAAGGATCTTATAAATTTATCTTTTTTTACCGTAAAATGTTCGATAATAAGAAAGAAGAGTAAAGATATATTGTAATTTTGACGCTCCCTGTATGCTTTAGTTATTGCTCTGAGATGAAAGCCGTAGTCATCCAATCAAAATTTAGATATGTCACTTCAAACTTTCTTGAGTGAATCTGACGCATGTTTGTATGGGTCTCGAATTAAAGCTCGTGACTGTATGTACCAATGTGTTTCCGAATTTCGATTTCATCTTACGTCCATCCGACTCTCTTACGGTGAAAGAAAACATCGCGAGAAACCTGCACACGCCCGCGAAGAAACTCGAAGGTTGTGTGTGAAGTCTACTAACCCGCACTGACTGGGCCCGCGTGATCGACTTAGGCCCGTTCAGGGTAGACGTATATGAACTGATATGATGGCGAGGGTCCTGCCATGCGGCCAAATCGAGGCATGGCACGTTTTTACACAATGTTTTTTGGGATTTAGTTTTAAATCTTGACAAATGTTACCTTATTACTTGTACATGAAAGTTGAAAAATATTTTAAATATAATCAATACTTGTACTTGATGAAATCATTTTCATCAAGTACAAGTATTAATTATAATTAAATATTTTTCAACTTTCATGTACAAGTAATAAGGTAACATTTGTTATGCCCCTGTACCCTTCACTTGAGTGACTCTCATGAGTCACTCAAGTGAAGGGTACAGGGGCATAACAAAAAATGTCACAATAAAGAGATTCTCTATAATTAATGTTTTAAACCAATTTTTCTTAGAAATTATTAATCGGAACTTATGTTTCCATAACAGAGATCAGGTTTAGGTATAAATCAACCTTTTGGCATGTGCTTGGACATACCTTGTTACGTTCCTTTACGCTAAGGACATTCCTAGTTTGGAACCTGTACCGTGTTATGAATAATCGATGCCACGAAGGACTGTGATTGTATTTGCGCTTTTTAGTTTATGCCATTTAAAAATACGCGCGAAAACCTAAGTGTTGCCATAATCAGTTTAAAAACGACTCTTGTGTGACATTTCTTGTAATGCCCCTGTCGCCTTCAAGTGAGAGATCTGGCAGTAATTTTCGATCAAAAATTAAGTTTTATGAAATGTAGATTGTATGTATTGTGCATTGTTTTATAAAATACTTGGTTAACTTGTCAGAGTAAATAAGTAGGTATAAAGCATGTTCGGTATAAAGTGTAGGTATAAAGCAGTACTGGTTCCAAACTAAGTAGGTATAAAGCATGGATTATATTTTTTTACTACGCATACGTCATCGTCAGGAGAATCCTCGAATTTGCATCAAACATATCGGTGTCCATTACGCCATACATAAAATAAGAATAGAACCTATGCAACGTAAATTCGTAAGATTACTAGAGTGCTGTGAGTCCGGCCAACAGTTAAGCTACGATCAATTAGCGACCAAAAGCTTACAAACTAGAAGCGCACCTGCTATAAAAAAGTCGCTGACGCAATGTTTCTGTCTGTAAGCAGCCATCTATGTAGACACGCTACAGCTGTAGCACGCGTGGTCCTAATGGTACCGTCACCGCCGCGCCGCCCGCGCCGGGCCGATCGAGCGTCGCTAGCTACCACGCTCTTTACAATATGTCCCATTCTACATATTCCTACTAATTTTGCACAAAACTCTGTTTTGCTACAAAATAACAGCCACTTCGTCGTCATAGACATATTTAATCACAGGGTGGATAGATTTGAGACACTGCCAGTGGCTCAATAATGGAACCTATGGATCAATAATAATAATTACTTCATGCTTAATGTACACATGCAGACGCACAAACACTCTCTGTCACATACACACTCGCAGAAGTCAGCTGATCAACTTAGTCAATTCATAAATTTAAAAGCTCTGTTTATTGCTATTTTATTTTATTAATTTATGATAATTTTTTGCACTGTTAGGTTGTTTATAACAAAAAAAAAACGTACACTTTTGTGTTTTACTAACGTGCATCTTACTGTGATCTATAAGTTATTAAAATCGGCCTTAGTATTTACTTTGATGAAACTTGAATTAAAAGTAAACATGAGAGACAATTTCACGTAGGGCCTTTTAATTAGAGAGCGATATTTTGTACCTATGTAAGAAAGCCGATAGATGCCCGGGATAGATTCTCTATTGGGAGTGGTTAGGTAATGATGTTCCGGGTGGCGCTGAAGAGCAAAAGTAATCATCCCATTTGATTCTGCAATTTTTTTTTGTTCTTGATGAAAAAGTGATGATTATCTTTCTTTAGGTATACTCGTATATACAGGGTGGAACAGAACGACCGACATCGCTCGAAACCGTAATATATGTCCTACACACATAATTTATAATCCCGTTGGAAATTTTGCTACGGAATAAATACTTATCCAGATAATGAATATCAAAAAATATTAAAAATTACCGAGTTGACAACCCTTACACAAGTGACATGAGGTCATTCCAGCGAAGTGCTCAGGGATCATTAAACTTGTTAATTTTTTTTAGGTTTTCGGCATTCACATGATAATATGTTTTGTTTCTTATATCACAAGTCAAACTCAGCTGCTAATTTTGTGTTTTTGTTTTATTAATTTTATTAACAATAACGTGACAGCGAAACTAATGAGTGACGAGATTTAAGGACTTTTAGGGAGTTTAAAGGACTTAAAGTTTAAAATAGGTTTTTTAAGGACTGTTCGTTTAAATGCAAATGCAGCTGGAGTCACGAGACATTTAAACATGATATTGCTGTATGTCGAATTTTTGAGCAATTTGATTGGTAAGTTACTTCCACAACGGCCATCTATTTTTAGAGCTATGTGCCCTGCCTACTGCCACTTCAGTTTAGCGATTCTGTGAGCTAAGTCGGCTGCTTTGGTTCTCCTGCGGATCTCCTCGTTTCTGATTCGATCACGCAGAGAAATTTCGAGCATAGCACGCTCCATTGCCCTTTGGGTGACCTTGAGCCCTCTTGTAAGGCCCATAGTAAGTGACCATGTCTCAGTTCCGTATGTAATCACTGGCAACACACAGTGGTCAAATAACTTAGTCTTGAGACACTGCGGTATTTGGGACGTGAAGCTATTGCCAAGCTTCCCGAGCCGAGCCTTTCAGCCGAGTTGGATACGTCGATTGATCTCTTTCTTGAAGTTGGACCTGCCTAGCTGGACTGTTTGTCCCAGGTATACATATTCTTCAACAACTTTCAGTGTAGAGTCTCCAACATTTAGAAGGGTGGGTGCGACACGGACATTTAACATTATTTTCGTCTTGTCCATGTTCATTTTAAGACTCACTTGTTGAGAGACTTTATTGAGGCCACTGAGCATTGTGCTTAGGTCTTCCATAGTCTCAGCCATGACCACGATATCGTCAGCGAATCAGAGGTGGGTTATGTACTCGCATTTGATATTGATGCCGAGTCCACCCCAGTCCAGAAGCTTAAAAACATTTTCTAGGGCGGCGGTGAACAGTTTCGGAGATATAACATCTCCCTATCTCACCCCTCGCTGCAACTGGATAGGTTTCGAGTTCTGGTCCTAGAGGCAAACCGACATGGTGGCGTTTTCATACAGACACTTCAACACTTCGATGTATCGGTGGTCAATTTGGCACCGCTGGAGAGACTGTAGCACAGCCCAGGTTTCGACTGAATCAAAGGCTTTCTCATAGTCCACAAACGCCAAGCGTAGTGGCTGATTGTACTCTTCAGTCTGCTGTATAACCTGCCTCAGCGTATGTATGTAGTCCATGGTACTAACGCCTTTTCGAAAACTGGCTTGTTCGGGAGGTTGGAAGTCGTCAAACCTGCGTGCGAGACGATTCGTAATGACTCTCGAAAATAGCTTGTAGACATGGCTCAGAAGTAAGATGGGTCTGTAGTTCTTCAGCAGAGTGTTATAACTCTTCTTGAAGAAAAGCACGACCACACTTCTGTGTCATGCCTTAGGCGTTTGTCCCTCGAGTATAACGGAATTAAATAACTTCTGAAGAGCTTTTAGTATCGGTGATCCACCTGCTTTCAAAAGTTTAGCCGTAATTCCGTCATCACCCGGTGCCTCGTTGTTCTTGAGCTATTTGAGAGCCATTCTAATCTCATACAGGCTGACGTCCGGGATATCTTTGGTATAGAGTCAGGTAAGTCTGGCTCTTGGGTCTTTGGCCAGATCACTGACAAGCAAACGTGTGGTCGTGTAAAATTGTCCGTAGAACTTCTCGACTTCTTCCAGCAACTCAGTCTTAGTCTTCAGCTTGGTCAGTTGGCTTTGTCCAGCAGACAGAGCTCTCGCGAACACTTTTGAGCCTTTAATACAATTTGTATTTAATGGTGCAAATCGCGAGCCAGGGACTTAGAGATCTGCCTGTTTAGTTCTCGTTTCTGACTTTTGTCTTCAAAGGACTGCAGAACCAATCCGCCTCTTTCTTCCAAGAGGTTGCTGGTGAAGTCTGAGATTTTTATGGTTCTGTTTAAACGGCGAGTTTTAGACTCGACCGTTTGGACAATATCCACCAAACTTTCATTATAATCGTCCACATTCTCGCAGTCTCCTAGGCATACGAAGCGATTGTGCAACTCGAGCTGAAAGCTCTCGGGGTTTTAAAGCTGGATGGGCGCTGGTCGGAGCGTAGACTTCATCAGTCGACATCTTTCTAGCTTGGTCTTTATATTCAATGTGCCTCTTACCATCCGGTGATCGCTTCCTGTTTTGACTGAATTGATCACAGAGACATCATTGAATATTTGCATCCCTGTCGACATGATGAAGTTAATCTCGTTCTTCGTTACGCCATTGGGATGTAACCATGTCCACTTCCACTGTTTTGACTTTTTGAAGAAGGAGTTCATCATAAAGAGGCTCTCCTTCTCCATAAAGTCGGCCAGCATCTGACCAAGTGCATTTCTTGCTCCGTATCCAAATTGCCCCACTCTCAGCTCACCATCGTTTCGAGTTGAAGTCCCTCATAACGACGGTATAATGGGTCCTGGTGCTACGTAAGGCTGTAGAGATGTCCTCATACATATTCTCTACCTGGTCGTGGCTCCCTCTCTTCGGACTTCACATAAACCTACGATATGCCACCGTAACCTGCTCAATTTTTCTTCGAGTTCTGTTTGCTTCTCGTCAGTCCGCAGTGTACGCGTGTTGTAAGTTGCCAGGGCCAAAATTCGTTTGGTTTGGTAGCCTGGCATCTGCCGGGGATTCTTCGCACCCCCGCCTCGCCGTTACCATTACTGCTACCGAAACTAGGAATAGCAGGGCCGTCGGGGACTAGGGGCCGTTTTCTGGGTGTGGTATTCATGGGGGGTTTTGCCGTAATGGCCACGCTTGGTAGGCAGGTTGGCGATCGCAGTGTGGTTGCAGGTGTGTTGCAATGCACGGAAAGGACGCTGCTGCCCATCGTCCGGTTTTTAGTCCCTTAGTCGACTCTTACGACCCCCATTGGAAGAGATGAGATGGTCCTATTCTCAGCCGGGATCATTACGGCTATAGATCGGAGACTTAGAAAGTATCCGATTTTATTTAAGTATTTATTTTTGATGTTACCATAAAACGATTATGTTAAAGGAACTGAATGAGATACTCGCGAATTTGTCGATCGTTCTGTTCCAGCCTGTATATGTAAACCGACGCTGTTTCCCTGCCTTTCAGGACAACCGCCTTTTAGTTTCCTCGAGAAATCACGCAATCAAACTAGGATTCTTTTTTATCCACTTTTTAAGGGTTCCGTACTAAAAGGGTAAAAAATATATAAAATTTACTAAACTAAAATTTTGCTGTCCGTCCGTCTGTCGCTCTGTCTGTCTGTCTGTCTGTCCGTCTGTCACCAGGCTGCTTTTCATGAACTGTCATAGCTACACAGTTGAAATATTCACAGATGATGTATTTCTGTTGCCGCTATAACAACAAAAACTGAAGATTTGAAAAAGTGAATAATTAAGGGTGGTCTTCATACAAAAAACGTGTTTTTTTAAACATGAAGAAATTAGCGCCATCTAGTAAAATGGTACGAAACCCTACGTGAGCGGTTCTGACTCGCACTTGGCCGGTTTTTTTGTACAGGCGGACAATTTGTTCGATTGATTTGTTTGTGTCGAGCATTGAATTGAGAAATCGGTGGATTGTCATTTGGGAATGTGGGTTCTTAATAGCGAGCTACAAGTAGTAAGTAGAACAGATGGCCGTTGGGGCAGTAAAGTTCTCGAGTGGCGACCACGCACCGGAAAGCGTAGTGTAGGCAGGCCTCCCACTCGGTGGACCGATGACCTGGTGAAGGTCGCGGGAAGCCGCTGGATGCGGGCAGCGCAGAACCGGTCGTCGTGGAGATCCTTGGGGGAGGCCTATGTCCAGCAGTGGACTTCCTTCGGCTGATATGATGATGATGATGATGAATAGCGAGCTAAAGAGCTTTGATTATTCTGAGCTCAAGATTTATCGCATTTCATTATCTGTTGTAAAATATTTAACATACTTGGGCTTAACTAAAACCACAGATTAGATGATAGTCACATAAAACTCGTTTTCAATAAAATTAAACATAACAATTTTGTTAAATTGGATGAGCCGATTTAAATAAAACTTTACACATATCTATATGCCTGTGGTTAGTGGTAGGCATTTTCGCAGCCCGCCTGGCTAGCAACCACCATCTCATCTAAGTCTTGCCGCCAAACATCAATGTTAACAGCATTGATGTGTCCGTCTTGAATATATGAAAGCCAGTTGTTCCCCACTGCGTTGACATATGTTGGTAAACCCGCTTCCATCTTCGGCATCATCGTCACTTACCATCAGGTGAGATGATGTTGATGATGATGATGGAAAAAAAAATGTTATTGTAAAGCGCATCTGACTGGACAACTTTATTATAGTTATTCATCATCATCATCATAACAGCTCATATACGTCCCCACCGAGGGGCTCGAGCCTACCCTGAATTAGGACGATCAGGCCTTAGTCGACCACGCGGGCCCAGTGCGGGTTGGTCAACTTCACACACAACCTTCGAGTTTCATCATATGTTTCATTATAGTTATTACGCCGTGATATTAATAGATCCACCAGTCCAGACTTGTTTCCCTTTATAGAGAATGATCTGCCTTCCAGCTGTACCCATACGGGATAGACCTGTGCGCCAGCACCGAAAATCTTGTATAGGTACTTTTGTGTATAAAGTTTCTCGAGAACGGCTTTAACAATTTAGATAAAATTTTATATTTAGGTGATGTTTTAATTTCTAAGTCTGCCTAAGTAAGATAGGTGTCACCCCTTAGAAAATCCGTTTTTAAACATAAAAAAAACGGCCAAGTGCGAGTCGGACTCGCGCAAAGTTGGGTTCCGAAGTCTTTAAAAAAAATAATCATCATCATCATCATCACATCAGCCACAAATCGTCCACTGCTGGACAAAGGCCTCCCCCAAGGATCTCCACGACGACCGATCCTGCGCTGCCTGCATCCATCGGCTTCCCGCGATCTTCACCAGGTCATCGGTCCACCGCGTGGGAGGCCTGCCTACGCTACGTTTTAAATGTTTATTTTAAAACAAATTTATATTTACAGTTGGTTATAGTACAATTTGTGTGAAAAACCCATGAACTTTTGACAAATTCAACTGAACATCTTAAGTTGTTTAACTATTTACTTCTAAACCAAAGAAAGCCTACTTAGCCGCGATTGTTTTCCTTTTAAATTGGTTATATGTCCTACTATTTACAATCTTTTAAGATGTCCTGAAATAGCGGTTAAGCTTGTAGGGAGGGGGGACAAAAATTTGCACTTTAAAGCTTAATATTTCGCAAACCGATCCAAAAATGGTTCTAGCAAACCTTCAGTTTGCTTTAAAAGCCCTATTCAACGATTCCCCACACAATGGGTACGTTAAAAAAAATCACCCATTCTTTACATGCAGGGGAATTACTACAAAAAATATTTTTTCAACAATTTACTGTACAAATTTGGCAGCGTGATTAATAATTATATAACCATGCTAAATTACAGCTAGTATTAGTAGTCTCTGACCTAAGCTGCAGAAAGACTAACAGACGGTCGGACAGATATGGCGAAGCTTAAGGGTTCCTTGTTAACTTCGGAACCCTAAAAAGGGTCTGCTGGAAGAAATCTCTAGAAATAAGCTGTATTCCTTGTTAACTTCGGAACCCTAAAAAGGGTCTGCTGGAAGAAATCTCTTTAGAAATAAGCTGTATCTTTTGTGTGACCTCACTTTGTAAAATGTGTTAATTATGTTTTCTGTGTACAATAAACTGTATAATAAAACATTTTAGTTAGGTTTTAGTTTTGTTACTCAACATAGATGGCGCTACATGATTAGAAGCCGAGCATAGCTCAGTCACCCAGGCACTAAGTTGTTAATAAACGAACCTGATTTGAAGGTGATCTCGCTGACGAGTATCCACTCGTGCTGGAAGCGCAGCTTTACCAGCAAGTGCTTGGCAGTGCGGTTGTACAGATGAACATGCACTACGCGCGCGTGCTCCGACACGCGGTCCTGCTTGGGCTCATGCGAGACGAAGTCCTCCTGCCAACGCTCGCCTTCCAAGGAGAAATACACCTCAGCCTCTTTGAACAGCTGCGGTGGAGAAGATCAAATTAGGAATCTTTCTTCGTTGTAGTGTTTGTTAAATAAAACTGGGCTTTATGTCGTATGGACGTGAAATAATAATATCTTGAGTCTAATAGACCGACGATCTTTTAAAAGTCACGGTAAGCCGCTGGATGCGGACAGCGCAGGACCGGTCGTTGTGGAAATCCTTGGGGGAGGGCTTGTGGTGGATGTCTTTCAGCTGATATGATGATGAGAGTCTATCGGCCCGTTCCGACCCTTCGTGAATTTCTAAGAGTTGTGAGTATTATGTACTTATAATATGCCTAATGTAACTGTAATAACTTCATTTTATATTTTAATCAAATGTAAAAAAAATATCCTAAGTTTTACTTGCTTGACATTAAAATGTAATTAGTTTCGAGTTTTGTTGTCTATATTAATTTGTTTATTGAAAATAATAAGGATGTAGGTACTTAGTTTATGCAGTAACTAATTAAAAAACTTAAATTCGACTTAACTTTACTATGACTTCGCATTAAAAGCATCAAAGAGTTTGCGTTCGGTATTATTTCTACTTATTCGGTTGCTATGTTATCGCTAATTAGCTATTTGGACAGAAAATTCAAATTAATGATTACGAGGCTTTACCTTATACCCTTATTAAAATGACAAACGTATTTAAAGTTCACAACATTAATAAATCTTAATGAATTAATAGTTAGTAAGTAATTTTATTATTTTGTTTAGCTTGAAAGCTAAGAATGATATGAGTATCTATTATAGTTCAAAGCTCTCATTTAATCATCATATCAACTTATATACGTCCCCAACGAGGGGGTTGAGCCTACCCATGGATCGGGCCTTAGTCGGCAACGCGGGCTCAGTGCAGATTGGTCGACTTCACACACAACCTTCGAGTTTCTTCATAGGCATGTGCAGGTATTCTTCACCGTGAGAGCGTCAGATAAACGTACATATGAAATCGAAATTCGAAAACACGTTGGTACGTGGCAGGATTCGAGCCACGACCTCCCGGACAGGAGGTAGCGGCCCTAACCGTTACGCCACCGACGCTCTGTCTCATTTAATATGAAAATTGAATACATAGTAACTTGTTTATTCGTCGGGGACGAGGTTAGAAAATGAGTGGAGTGCCAGTTATTGCTGCGATCGATCGTGTAGTCGTTAAAAGAGCAAAAACCCGATAAAAAATGTGAATTGCCCATAAAATTGACCGATGCGGTTGGTTCGTACCGCGGTATTATTATTGCCTTAAATGCAAAACAGAAATGTTGTAGACTTTTACCTGAACATCCTTTGTGAACATGTTGTTGGTGTGAATATCGAGGTGTTGAAAAACACGCGGTGCCGAGAAGTTGAACGTGAGCTCCACCTCTTCGTTGAGGAGCACGGACCGGTTCCAGCCCACCCAGCGCGTTCCTGTGGATATAGCGCACGCTCAGAGTCGTCAGCAGCGTTCAACGAAAGCAAGATAAACAAGTGCCTACCTTTGAAAAAATATTACAAGTTTGCACTCAAGTACTGTAACAAACATCCCACATATTTTGTTTTAAGTTGAGTTTTTCTTTAAATTTTTAAGTTATACTTTCTAAGTTTTACATTGTGTTTATTTTTTATTTTTTTTTATTTTTGGATACATTATAGAGTTATTTATCTTATCTTATCTTGTATTTTTATCCTTACTAATAATATAAACTAGCTTTTGCCTGCTGCGGCTTCGACCGCGTGGATATCGTTTTTATGACTGTCTTTGAGGGTGAGTGGTTGCACATGAGTTTTCTCCAGCTCCCCCAGGAACTATATCGGGCTATTCTAATTAGCAGTTTGTGTAAATTCTCAATTCTACGAGTATATAAAAAATCATTACAATCCGTTGCTTCTTTGCTTCGATGACATGCGCGAGGGTGGAAAAGTGATTTCCTAAGATCCCTCGGGAACTATGTTAGGATATGCTAATTATTAGATTATGTCATTTCCCACTCCCTCAACTATCACAATAATCCATTGTTCCGTTGCGATGTTAAAGAAATTAACCAAAAAAATAGTATTTTCTGTTCTCTCAGGAACTGCATCGGACAATGCTATTTTCACGGGATAATAAGAAGCCTATGTCCTTTCCAGTAAAGCCTGTGTTACTCATGCCAAATTTCATCAAGATTGGTCAAGGTGTTGAAGCGTGAAAAGGTAATAAACTAACAAACACATTTTCACATCCTACTAATTAAATAAATGTGAAAGTTGTTATGTATGAATGCATGGATGTTTGTTACTCTTTCACGCAAAAACTACTAAACTTATCTGGCTGAAATTTGATAGGCAGACAGATTAGGACCTGGATTAACTTAAAGGGTACTCTTTACACGCTCGCGAGCCACTTTCGGCTAGCACACTGCGCACCCTCGGAGACATTCGTAGAAACTATGTTCACGCGAGCGAAGCCGCTGACAAAAACTAGTTAATAATATTGTTAGTAAGGATGTGAAAATGTGTTTGTTTGTTACCGTTTCACGTTGCAACAACTCGACCAATCTTAATGAAATTTGGCGTGCAGGTAGCCTGTATAACTGGGAAAGACATAGGCTACTTTAAACTGAAAAATAGTATTGTTTTGGTTAATTTCTTTAAGATCGCAACGGAACAATGAATTGTTGAGAATTTTTTCCAAAGAGATGGTTGAGGAGGTAAGAAATCAGATATTTACTAATTAACATAACCTGACATAGTTCCCGAGGGATCTGGGGAAAACTCATTTCCACGCTCGCGCACGTCAGCGTAGCAAAGAAGGACGGATTGAACTGATTTTTTATATAAAATTGGTTGAGGGGGTGGGAAGTGACACAGACTGCTCATCAGGATAGCCCGATGTAGTTTATGAGGGATCTGGAAAAAACTAATGTTGCCGCTTTCGCCTTGTGCACAACTCACCCTCAAAGACAGTCATAAAAAACCGAGGGCAAAAGCGAATATCTTAATTACCTCTAGTGTCCAGGGGATCTGGGAGTTCAAAGTCATTGGGCCCCACCAAAGAGTCGGTCATCTGCCCGAGACCGTCGCTCAGTTTGCCGTCGCGGACCACGCCGTCGTACGAAAGGTCTTCGAACTTAGCTCCACCAGTCATAGCTTGCATGTCACCGCCTTTTGGGGCGGAGTATGTAATAAGCGCCTCTGTAGAAACAGATTACAGTATGATTATGCTACCGCACAAGGCGGCTAAGTTTTTGCTATCTGTGACCAATATTCAGCCTAATTAATAAAAATGATACATAAATCGCAAAGGCGTATGTTATTTCGCAAAAGCAGAAGGTCCCGGGACTACGCGAGCTTAGTGAGATGCTCTGAGTACGTACGTTTCCATCGGCAGCCATACAGTTCGACGCGCATGCACGCAGTGCGCGGGTGCGCCGCGTACGGAAAAAAACGAACTTTTGACGCCACAAATGGTGCATCCAGAGTGGTTTTTTTGGGTGTATATGTATTTACATTGCCGGGAATCAACTGAAACAGAAGAACTTTGCGAGAACTCCAACACAATATTTTTCAATATAATTGCTCGAATAGTGGTACTTTACATGACAGTATAGGGTTGAAAGTTAATATTTACGCCCCATTCAGTACTACACACACCTGAAATCTCTTCCTTCGTCTCCTAGACTTCTCAATCGCAGTTTTATGTGTATGTAATCTTTAGTTACTTAAATGAATTGTTTTTGTAACCGCGGGCGTAATAGTTAATTGCAAACTTTTAACGATGGCCTTCAAATGTCATCTCATCATTATTATCATCGTAGCTGGAAGATGTTCTCTGTTGAGCATAGGCCTCCTCAGCACAATATTGTGCCTCATGAATCCAGCGCCAGCAGCGTCCTGAGAACTTTACTAGATCATCAGTGCACCCGCCGTGTCTGAATTGCATCTCGTTTGCAATTAATTATCAAGTGGAAAAGATATGCTCATGGAGGTATGTTTGTCAAAATCTGCAAGGGTGTTTGCGACTGTTTTTCAAAACGATACATAAAAACAATTAAAATGTTGGGGCGTGGCCAGTGTAAGTATACACATGGTTTGTTTATTTTTTTACAACTGCCACGTCGCGAACTATAATATGTATACAGGACACATGGATAGTTATCACGTGGTTGCGTTTTAAACAAAAATATTTCCCTGTAGCAGGGGACAGCTTGTGTACAAAAATAAATGTTTTTATGTGGTGAGTTTTGTGTAATTTTCCAAAAAAAAACACACTCAAGAGACCCTCCTACATGTGTCAAGTCATTGCCTAACCTTATTTCTGTGAGCGCATTAAAGCGTCATGTTATGTACGGAGATGTCAGATGTGGCATCGCGTTCCCGCCGCTGTGGGGTTTATTTAGCGCCAGACCGTGTCGTCGTCTTCGTCTTTGAAACTCGATATCTGATATATGTGTTAGAGTACTCGTTTGAGAAAGTTTTCTTTGTCGACATTTTACTTACTTTGCTGCCATTGAAGTCTTTGTATTTGACCCATCGATTGAGCGAGGACCGCCAGTACTCGACCAAGTAACTTTCCACAAATTCTACTCCAACGGAGTTTGCAAATCTGCCTTGTGACTCCGTTGCCGTAATGAGGTACTCGTTGTGGAGGTCTATCTCTAAGTATTGTCTGCTGTTTGGTAGGATCAGGCCGTTAGGGCACCACGCGCCTCCCCGGATCTCGGTTCGTATTCTGGTGGATTTCATAAAATAAGTTTTAGTTACATGTATAAATTGAAGTTTATTTACATAATTAGGTACCATTTAAAAAACAAAAATGATATTATTATTTTTGACATAATCAAAAAATAAGTGCTTAATTAAAAATACAGATTGTGTTCTTACAATAGCTATCTTGAGAAGCTTAATCTTTGAAATGGGTAATGAATAAAGATTCCTAACAGTGAAAGATAATCGATGAGAACAAAGTGTAAAGTATAAGCAAACAAAATTAGCATGATAGATATAAATGTGTATTTAAGGCAAATAGCCTGCGAGGTTTAGTGTTTCGTTTGTCAACAGAGTCTCGAAGCGGCGGCGGCGTCCATTTCATTTGAATATCGCTCTGCGATCTCATCAGCAGGTCCACAGAACAAAGAGCGCTAAACACTGAATTAACGTGGCATTTGCTAAATCACCTCTGACCCTATGTAAAGTGGCTCAGATGATAAGGCTTCGGCACATCCGCCCCTACTTACATCTTGTTATCTTTGGGGAGTCAAGCAAGCCCTTAAAGGCTTTTGTAGGATCATGGTCGCTCAGAAATCATATGAAAATTTAATTTTCTGTTAGTGAATTTCTCAAACGAGCGTCGAGTTTTCATCTTCCATTGTCTTTGGAAGGCTTATGCGGGCGTGGCAGCGGGCGGGCGCAAGGCCTCTGTTAATTGTTTAGGCTAAGTACGAGCGTTTTGCGGTTACGGGATTCACAATTATTGTTGTAACAATTTGGCCGTATCATGAATGCTCGTTTTTGTTTAACAATGACTTTGAAATAGCTTTGGGTGCCAGCCATTACCTAAAATTTTAAGGGTAAGTATCTCTTTACAATGTTCAATCTTCTTTATATATATAATTCTACTGTACGTGTGTATGTCACTGAACTCCTCCTAAACGATTGGACCGATTTGAATGTTTTTTTTTTGTATGCGTTTGGGTGGCGCCCTGGATGGTTTAGATTAACAAATCAGCCCGGCAGATGGCGCTGTAGTCGGTATCTAGGTTTCTTGATATCTATAGTATCTAGATTTCGCTAATTCTTTTTTTGTTGAGTTCGTTATTGTCATGATAAGGATCTTATGTTGTAGGGTAGGGTAGTGTAGTGTAGGGTAGGGTAGAGTAGGGTAAGGTAAGGTAGAGTAGGGTAGGGTAGTGTAGTGTAGGGTAGGGTGTGTAGTGTAGTGTAAGGTGGTACGAAGTTCGCCGGGTCAGCTAGTATATTATAAAATGCAACTAAAAACAACTTAAAAATTGCTATGGTACCTAACTAATCATCTTTTTCAAAATAACTTCAAAGCTCACAAGAAAATTATCAAATGATTTCATTTCTTGCTGCCTGCACCTCTTCAAGGAAATCAGCTCTTGGGACGTTTAGGTAAGGTTATTACCGGGAGCTAAGTGGAGAGACGCTCTGGTCGTAGCTGGAGCTGGCCGAGAGGGACTCGTTGATGATCAGGCCACTCTCCATGCCCAGCGGCACCTCGCAGGTTCCAATGTCAGCTGAAAACAAACGTATTATTAAAGCAGATATGAGCACACTTGAAAGCAGCTCTAAACCCTGATTGTAGTCACTTAGGCCGAAATTGCTCTGAACTGATACCCTCAGACACTTTATGGACGGACAAAATGTTCTGTATGCTAAGGAAAGCATCTATTTACAGATTATTTGAGTTTGCGTGTACCATACTCGACTGCTTTATTACTTCCCATCAGGTGAGTTGCAGTCAAACGCATTAAAATTTTAAATAAAACAAAGATCTTCTTACACTTAACTTAACTACACTCAAAACGACAAGAGTTTGAGGAACTGAGTTCACAATTTGCGCCAAAATCTTCGAAGAAGACTGGATACATTGTCATAATGAAGCCAGTGTAGACATCGATCCTTGACAGCTTTAGGTATGCGACGTGTGGTAAACTAAATACATAGGAAGCTTGGTTATTGTTTTGTATGTCCGGGCTACCCGCCAAAAGATAAATGTCAAAATTTAAAGACTGCTTGTATGTAATATGTGATTGAGGCTTAGATAAAGAAACACTGATTATTACCTATTTTAAATTACACAGAATACTAAGCCTTACTATATTAATATTATAAACGTGAACATATTATTATGTTTAATTTATTGATTAATCGAAAACACTTTATTGCACAACTTTAGAGAAAAAAAAGTTACAATGATTAAGGAATTTGTACATACTCGTATAGGCGGTCTTATCGGTTTGTTTGTTTGTTACCTTTTCACGCTTCAACACCTTGACCAATCTTAATGAAATTTGGTACGCAGGTAGCCTGTGTCACGGGGAAGGACATAGGCTACTTTTTATTCAGTGAAAATAGCATAGTCCGATGCCGTTTCTGAGGTAACTGAAAAAATAGTATTTTTTTAAATCATTTCTTTAACATCGCAACGGAACAATGGATCGTTGTGATTTTTTGCACGAAGATGTTTGAGGGAATGAGAGATGACGTAGACTGCAAATCAGTATAGCCTGATCTGAGATAGGGATCTGGGGAAAACTAATGTTCCTCAAAGACAGTCATAAAAACGATGTGCATGCGGGCGAAGCCGCATTGATTATTAACCTAATACGCATAAACCAACGCAAAAGCTAGTAATATTATAAATGTGAAAATGTTTTCACTTGTTACCTTTTCACGCTTAACGCCTCAACCAATCTCGACTTAATTTGGCATACACCTAGTCTGTGGCATAAGGACCGAGGCTATCTTTTAAGAGGTTCCCGTAGGATAGCTGTTTGTTTGTTTGTTTCTTCTTCTTTTCTATTGTGTTTCTTCACGTTGCAACTAATCAGTGTGATTTTTTTATACAGACATAGTTGAGGTGGTAGAAAATGTAACAAAATACTTTTTATTTCGTGAAAATGGATACAGTTTCAGACGGAACTTAAAAAACCATCTTTTTTGGTTAGTTTCTTTAACATCGCAACAGAGTAACGGATTGTTGTGTTTTTTGCACAATGATGGTTGAGAGGGTAGAAAGATCACAAAGCATAGCCTGACATAGTTCCCAAGGGATCTGGAGAAAACGCTCGCGCACGTCATAATAGAGCAACGAATTATCGTGATTTATTGCACAGACAAGATTAAAGGGGTGGCGAGTGACAATGTGTACTGAATAACGTAGCCGGACATAGTTCCCGAGGGATATGGGGAAAACTCATTAGCACACTCGTGCACATTAGCGTCGCAACAGATTGACTTGATTTTATGCATATAAATAGTTGAGAGGGGGGGGGGGGGAAGTGCTAATTAGCATTGCCTAATATAGTTCCTGATGGATCTGGAGAAAACGTATTTCCAAGTTTATTGATTTTGCACAGAGACAATTGGAGTGTGGGAAGTGATATAGACTATGCATTAACAAAGCCCGGCTTAGTTTCCGAAAGATCTGGAGAAAACTCATTATCACACTCGCGAGACACTTGCGGCTCGCTCACCACTCACAAAAACGAAAAAGACAGTTATAAAAACGATGTCTATGTCATTAAAGAAAGCTATACTATCGTATTTAGTTTCAATGTATTTAGTAAGTCATTTTAAGTCAGCCTGTATAGTTTTTTTAAGTCAGCCTTAACATCAGTTTTTTTCCGAATATACGAGTATCTATTCTATGTGCAGTTTTTATTGCCTTTACGATTTTCTCTAATGTATAGATTTCTTTCTTTAAACATGCGCTAGGTACACTCAATAATGAGCAGGTGGAAGCAAGCAGCTTTATAACTTCCATATTTTAATAAAACATAAACACAATATCACTGGTTTCCAGACACAGAAGGAAAACCTAATTTTGTTTTGTGAACCTCATTTTTTTTCTAACTGTATCATTATGTGTTTTTATTCAGATTGCGTTTGAGATTTTTCTTAAATAGAATTATGTAATGAGAAGATTTTTTACTAAATGTGACTTATTGATATTGAAATTTATTACTTTTTACTTTCGAGCGACCTAGATTGCGAGAGGTAGCGAGGGACAAAAGGTGTATTTTGGGGAGACTAAATAATTTTCTAAAAACCTAAAAGCTTTGAGGTACAAGCTTTTATTTGAAAAGAGTTTTTATGCTCAAAAAGCCAAATGCTCAGAGGAATATGAATACACAGTCCCAAATTCCAAGTAGGCGAGCTTAGAAAATAGTGGTTTAGAAATGGTCAAACATGTAAACAAAATATTTTATAATTATTTACATTTAATTATATACATTTCGGATATCAGCATGTTCTTATCAACTTTTTATTCATTAATTACCGTGTGAGTTCATATAAGACTAAATACCAACTGAAAATGATTTATTCATTTTTATGTAAATACTTCACGATTTGTATATTTGGTCATTTCCAAACAACTAGACTGTATTTCCTACAATTCTATTGAAAATAAAAGAAGATTTTGGGACCTAAATTCCACCTCCAAATTTCATCATCAGATCAACTTCAAAATACCAAAAGGATATTATTGTCACCGGGATAACGGCTTGATAACAAAAATTTCAGTTCAATCGGACCCCTGAAAGTCGCTCTAAAATCGATCAAAAGATTTGAATTAAACAAACATATTTACATACATACAAGCACAATAAGAAAAAAAATTGCCGATCCATAGAAGCATTACAAGCTAAATAAAAACTTTTAAAAATGTATTGTGGTGGCAAAAAATCGAAGTTGACATTTTGATAGGGATCGATTGTCTTACACTTAATAGAGTCCAAGAAACTAAGGTTAGTTGTATGTGTGTGTTCGTCTGGTGATGGTGCTGGTGGATTTGAGTACAACTTGGGATAGGGCATCAAGTTGCCCAACATGGGTGGGTCTACCAGACAAGAAAAAAACTCTATGGAAGAGCTGTGAAGTGACAAAACCAAATCGCTTAGTAAAAATTGTGAATTATGTAATCAATCACGTTTTCTCATATAGTTTGGTATAAATGCATCCAGAAATAGGGCTACCTATACATAAATACTACTTTAAGTTAATATGATACAACTTTATACGGCCTACCATACCATGAAGTTCATTATTGCAGGGTATATCGGAATAAGGTACTTCCAATGCAAATGTCGGATCTTTGTTGTATTTTCTCAAAATTGGCTCTATTTTAATGAAAATTAGAGTAACTAGAACTAAATAATACCTAACTAAGTCCAGAAAAATATCCTATTAAGGTGCCTCCCAAACAAACACAGTTTAATATTTATGTACTCTGTTTTAGTAATATTTTAACGTTAATTTATGTCCAGGCAACTGTGTGGCTACGCAAGAAAGTTTGCACAGCGTGGCTGTAAAATTTATTTTAATGTTATCGTGGCTGACAGTTCGTTCAGTCAATAATTTGAATATCAATTATATCGGCAAATTTTTTTCTTATATGTTTTTTATACATTTATTTTATACATTTATTACATACATTTATTTTATACATTTATTTTATTGCCATATCACCGCACTCAGTAGCGGCGGCTCTAATTAAAAAGTATGAGTTGTCATCAAGCAGCCACGTGAGCTATGCTCCCTCGCCGAATTTACCGCAATGTGGCGTTTCAGGCGCAGATTGCCACTATGACAAAATGTAAAAAATAAGAAAACCCAGTTAACATCACAGTATAGTTTCGTAATTAAAAATGTTTTAGTTTACTCAGGACTGTATTAGTAAGCTTTTTTAATTATAAATGAGTGGGTTTGGCTGCAAGTACCTGATGGTAAAGTGCCGATGCAGCCGAGGATGTAACATCATATCAGCCGATGGACGTATACTGCTAGACATAGGCTTCCACCAAGGAATTCCACGACGACTGGTACTGCGCTGCCCGCATCCAGTGGCTTCCCGCGACCTTCAACAGGTCATCGATCCACCGAGTGGGAGGCTTGCCTACGTTACGATTTCCAGTGCGCGGTTACCACTCGAGAACTTCACTACCCCAACGGCCATCTGTTCTACGAGCTATGAGTCCCGCCCACTTCACTTAATTTTAACAATTCTGAGAGCTATGTCAGTTACTTTGGTTCTCCTACGGATCTCCTCGAGCATAACACGCTCCATTGCCCTTTGGGTGACCTTGTAATACGCAAGCTCAAATGAGGTGAGGATGTAACACGCAAACTTAAATAGTGCCTATTCACTATTGGGGAACTAGTTAGCGTCACTTTAACGCTTTGCCGTACCCGTTTAGAGTAACGCTTCGTAAATATATATACACGAAGGCGAGTCATTTCACGCAGTTATATAAATATTTTGTATTCGGTGTAATCTCTTGGATACATATAATAGCTAAACATATAGGATTTACAATGCTACATATTATTTTGCGCATCGGACAATCTGCCTCTAAACCAGCGCGACGTGTGACAAATTACACATGAACAAATTACGTAGACTGGCTTGAGAAAAACAAACAATTTATTACGAAGACAAACGAGCGGCCTTTGTCGCGGATTGATTTTAATTAACACGCGATATCAAATCCTTGTGGGTAGGGACACCGACCGCTCTGTGACAGTGATCCATCAAATGAGCTACGGAGAACAAGTAAATTAGGTATAGTGGAGCTTTAGTGCACACACTAATGTGTAGATTTGTTTTTTGATGTGTAACATCTTTGCTCTCGCTTTCCTGCAATTTGTGGGAGTGATTTCGTGAAATGGGACGGAAATGTGTAACAGGAAATGCGAACTTTTTTAATTCTCGAAAACTAAGGTTGTCATAGCCATGCCGCCTAGTGTGATGGCAAAGGCAAAGATGACATACTACAATTCGAAGGGTCGGCCCGTGAATGTACGACCCGATAATTAATTAATTTCATAAGTATTTTGTCACATGTTACACATCATATGCGAGTACTGTAGGTCTCGTTTTTTTTCATCGCAATACTTACCTATAGTTTTCACGTACTTTCTGTTATCACATAGTAAAGTTTCAATAATGATTAATTTTCCTTATTTGTTCTAGCTGTCTATCAGTGTTTCCCTTATCAATGTGAGTGAATATTAGCTCAGGTATTACAAATTTTTTTAAACAAGTTACTCGAAAGTAAAAAGAAAAATATTTTTGATTAAAATATTTATTTTAATCAATGCAGAAATCGCGAGAAACAAGCTAAGAAAGAATAAACTCCAATTTGTAGTCGCCGCCCTGGAGCGAACTTAACTGGCGCTACATTGTCCATAATAGCAGAGTATATGTATTAAAAATTCATTGTTTCAGTTTTCTACCAAGTTCGCTTGGATGGAATTATCAATATTTAACGGAGTAGAGACGCAGCGGCTCACGCTTTAATTTAAAATTCCTACGTAACTTTATATTTGCACGGGGAGCTCCCCTAGGGAAACTAAGGACATTAAGAATATGACCTAAGTGGCGTTAATTTTGGATATGTTTAATAGAATGCGGTGTAGAAATAAATCGCGTGAAAAAGCGTTTGGGCGCGAGCCGCAATGGAGCGCGCGCGCCGCGGGGCTTTCGCTCGCTGCGCCATGGGTTTTGCACGCTGTGGTACATAAATTTTCCCTCGGTACCGCATCGGAACCGCAGTAACTAGAAAGACCTCCGTACCTCGTACGTGTTGCGCTGCCAAATAAAACGTTAAACGACTATACGTACCCAACTTAACATAGGTTCCGTTCGCTCTACTTTTTCCTTTTGGATGTTGGTAGGTCGTGAGTATGTGATGTTTTGAACATATAATAATGTGCTATCGAAATTGGTAGGTAGGTCGTGAGTATTTGTTGTTTTGAACATTAATGTGCTATCGTAATTGGTAGGTAGGTCGTGAGTATTTGATGTTTTGAACATAAATATGCTATATAATTGGTAGGTAGGTCGTGAGTATTTGATGTTTTGAACATAATATATGTGCTATCGAAATTGGTAGGTAGGTCGTGAGTATTTGATGTTTTGAACATAAGTGTGCTATCGTAATGGTAGGTAGGTCGTGAGTATTTGATGTTTTGAACATAAATGTGCTATCGTAATTGGTAGGTAGGTCGTGAGTATTTGATGTTTTGAACATAAGTGTGCTATCGTAATGGTAGGTAGGTCGTGAGTATTTGATGTTTTGAACATAAATGTGCTATCGTAATTGGTAGGTAGGCCGCGAGTACCTATTTGATGTTTTGAACATAAAATATGTGCTATCGTAATTTTTAAGACAAAGGTCTTGAAAAAAAAACATGAACATTCTTTATTCGTGTACAGTGACCGAACCGTCATAAAATGTATACAGTTTAATAACACCAACATGGGCTTTGTTTTGAATATGTGTGCGTACACACCTGTAATAGTGTACCTATAATATAAGAAACCGTATACCTGTCGACTTGTGAAATAGATAGGCCATTCATTGTTATATTTAAATAAAACTTGAAAGGAATAATAAAAAGCTACGAAAATGTTTGAGGCCGCAAATTTTACTGTTAATTAAATATACGAAAACTGTGAGGATTTCCAAAGGGAATAACATATTATACGCATGAAGGTTCTAATCTACATTATAAATGTGATACGTCCACGTGTAGGGAGGTACGTTTCACTTGTAGGTAAGATAAGACCTAGAACCAAAAATAAAAATCCATCATTTTAGGGTTCCGTACCCAAAGGGTAAAAACGGGATCCTATTACTAAGACTTCGTTGTCCGTCGGTCTGTCTGTCTGTATGTCTGTCACCAGGCTGTATTTCGTAAACCGTGATAGCTAGACGGTTAAAATTTTCACAGATGATGTATTTCTGTTGCCGCTATAACCAAAAAATCTAAAAATTAGAAAAAGTGAAAAAAATAAGGGGCGTCTCCATACAAAAAACGCATAAAGAAACTAGCGCCATCTAGTATGATGGTACGGAAACCTTCGTGTGCGGATATGACTTGCACCTGGTCGGTTTTTTTCGTTCATTCGTAAAAGGTACGAGATAAAATCTTATCAAAAGCGGAAACATCAAAAATCACTGAGAAAAAAGTAATTCACAATGTAAAATGAACCAAATGTAGATTATTTTGAACAGGAAAGTCATAAATTAATTCCACAATTTGCTACGCTTATTTATTTGCATTGTAATAAAGGGGGAGGGTGCTAAGCCCAAGCAGCGCATATCTCAGCCACCTCAAATGTAACATACAGGATAATATTAGCAGGGTGTAGCTAACCTGAGACGCGGCGTGTTTAGTGCGGAACAAGCAGACTCACGAGATTATCCGACATGGATACAGGGAGAATTTCAACCCTTTGTTGAAATTTTCTAATGTCGTCACATACATTACACTCGGTAAGTATTTAAATTTGGACAATGATAAGTTTTGTTCAGACGCCATAATTTTGGAACGCAATGGACGTAATAAGAATGTTCCCTGTAATACTCTTGAAAATTGAATTCGATAATAAAATAAAAACACACTGGATAAAAATTGTTTATGAAAAAAGCCTCTGTGAAAGGTTTTGCGACGAAACAAAAATCTATCTCTGTTCTCTTCGGTTAACCCAAAGGCCATAATCCGATTTTTGTTGTTTTTCTTTGTTTAATCTGCTTATGGTAAGCTATCGAGATGCGCCAGTGAGAGAAAAAAGCAGATTCTGTAAGAAAAAGCTAAATATGATTCAAGATTCAAGGTATTTATTCAAAAATAGGTGCAAATTACACTCTTTCTGATAGTCACAATAAGTCTGGGAGAAATGTTATCACATATTTTAATGATATTTAAATATTTTTTTGTCATGAATCTTTGGAAGATTTTTTACTATGCACAGGGTCTAAAGCATTTGATTTGGTTGATTATAATATGCTATGGAGCAAGCTGGAAAAAACTGAAATGCCGAGAGAGTTGATATGTCTCTTAAAATTTTGGTATTCTGGTCAGTTAAACTTTGTAAAGTGGGGGGAGTCAATATCAGATGAATATGTGTTGCAATGTGAGGTAAGACAAGGTAGCTTAAGCTCTCCAAAATTGTTTAACTTATATGTCAATACCCTGATCGAGGAGCTCAGCAGCATGCATGTCGAATGTCATATAGATGATGTTTGCATAAACAAAATTAGCTATGCAGACGATATGGTGCTGCTGAGCCCTTCGATTGGTGGATTGAAACAATTGTTAAGTGTATGTGAAAATTATGCTACACAACACGGTCTTAGGTATAACGAAACAAAAAGTGAGCTTCTAATTTTCAAGGCAGTCAACAAGTGTCCATGTCATGTTCCCCCTGTGTTACTAAACGTTCCACCTTTAAAAAGAGTTTCTGCTTTCAAATATGTATCTGGGCCACTTGGTTAACGAATATTTGAACGATGATGCCGATATAGATCGAGAGCGTAGGGCCCATTCGACCAGAGCGAATATGATAGCACACAGGTTCCGTAGATGTACAGCTAAGGTAAAAATAACATTGTTTAGAGCCTACTGTACATCTCTATATACTTGTAGCCTGGGGCTGTGTATTCGCGAAGGACGATCGGCGCCCTGCGCGTCTAATATATTAATAATGCGTTCAGAGCTCTGTTGGGGCTGCCGCGCTGGTGCAGTGCATCGGGGATGTTTGCGGACGCGCAGGTAGACGGCTTCCAAGCCGTGATCGGAAACGGCGCGCTGCGGCGCTTGGCAGGCTGCGTTGCAGCACCAACAGCATCCTGGCCGTCTTGGAAACCAGGCTGGATGGGGGATATCGTGAGGGGCTGACTTGGGATGCACTCAGCGGTTACTAACTACACTCGCTAAGTGGATTGCTTGCCCAGTGACTCAAATACATTTACCTATCTTAACTAACAATAGATATTAGGTTTTGTGTTACTAACCAAATATGGACTCTGTCCGAAATAAAACAATTTAACTTTATTTTATTTTATTTATAAGAGCGTTAATTGGGGTTTTTTAATTAACTAAGAAAAATACACCTGTAAACAAATGAGTTTACTGATTTATTTTGTGCATTTTTGAATTAAGAGTATTAAAAAAATACTAGGAGTTCTTTGCTGAAAGTGTTTAAGAATAAATTTGTAACAACCTGTTTACTAGCTTCCGATTAGCCCCCAAGTGAGTCGTTTTGATGGCTCACCTGTATTATCTATTCTGTGCCTCAACGAAAAACAAGTTGTGTACGCATTGTTGCAAGATAAATCTTTATTCGCTAAATAGTAAACAGAGGTATAAGTACAGTAATAATGTAATTACTTTGTTAAAGATTTTATATAACTTGCAAGTTTGTTTGGGTCAACTCTTGCAAAAGATATTAGAGTGACTTCCAGAAGTCCGATTGAGCTGAAATTTGTTATGAAGCCGTATTCCCGGTGACAATAGATATTTTTGGTATTTTGAAGTTAATCTGATGATTACTTTGAAGGTAGAATCAGGGTCTCATTATGAATGTATAGTATTTGTGTGTTGGAAAAATAAAGTAAAATAACTCCACTGGATATTTTAAATGAGCCACAAATCGTGTCAAATAAACTATGTTTGACAAAACCTCTACAGGTATATACCCAAGTAATTTGTTTTTCTGTTACTGTCCTTTTTTGTTTTACCTGTTTTCTCACAACTGCATTGAAAAGCGTTGTATGATACATTGGGCGTAAAAGGTAAGAATTGGCAAACTCTTGACGAGGGCAAACCCTCGCTGGCGGCTAGGGCTTACAAATGTCACACGTCTGCCATTTCCCTGTTTGTATCATAAGTGACTATTTCAAGTATCTCTAAACGCATCAAATTTACCTTTTTCTACTTTCTTAAACTTTTTTGCCGTCAAAGTAAATCTGATTTCGTTTTATGAATAAAAGCAGCGACAACCGTGACGAGATTATCGCGTTGTTTGCGTCTGCAGGGTGTAGCGGAGCGCAGCATTCGCCCGTACCGTACAGGACGCTCCGTGCCGTGTTCACACAGAATGTGGTTCGTAGGTCGAGCGTTTCAGACATTACGCCCGAATTAATGATGTGGCACCCACCTCCTCGACAGACTCTGGGTTCATTAACCCTGTCTGCCTAATGTCTAATAGTTGAAATACTTTCTTTAAATGTTTATTCAAAATACGAGTAGGTGCATAGTTACGCTCTTTCTGATGGTCAAGAAATACTAGTTGCATCATAAGTTCGTAAAGGATTTAAGAACAAACGTACTTAATTATCATATTAGCTCATATACGTCTCCACCGAGGGGCCCGAGCCTACCCTGAATTAGGGCGATCAGGCCCTATTCGACCACGCGGGCCTAGTGCGGGTTGGTCGATTTTCGAGTTTCTTCGCAGGCGTGTGGTTTCCTCACGATGTTTTTCTTCATCGTAAGAACGTAAGTTAAATGTACATATGAAATCGAAAAAAAAAACACATTAGTACGTGGCAGAATTCAAACCACGACCTAAAGGGTTTACCAATTGTGAATAAAAAAAAAAGGAGGTAGAGGCCCTAGCCGTTACGCCACCGTCGCCTTATCATTTTAATCATCCTATTATAATTGGAATATGGGAAACAACAAAACATAGGGGCATGGCCATGGTAGACATAGGTTTGATGGAAAAAACATTTTTACTCTATTGTAATTATCCAGGGAGTTAACAGGGGACTACGTTTGTATGGAAAAAATTGCGCCTGTCTTTCCTCTTAACATTGATGTTTGGCGGCAACACTTATATAACATGGTGGAAGCTAGCCAGACATGCTTAGAAAATGCTCTTGCAGTAACTAAATCGAGTCTTACAATGTTAGACTCTGCCGGGAATCGAACTCGCGACATTGAAGGCAATGTACTTAATTTGGCCATTTCCGCGAACTTCTGCATTTCAAATCTGGGGGCACGGTAGTGCCTCCGCTAAAACGAGCCTTTACATTCCTTTTTTGAAACACTGGCTGGGTAATGTTTTTTGGGTGGTGAGCGAGCGAAGAGAGCAATATTAGGTTCGGTTAGCTTTGTTTGATTTTACAGGGGCCCCTGGGTGAAGTTTAGCCGGCTAATCTTAAGTTTATGTTCACATCCACCTTTAGCCGTAACATAATATATACTCAGTGCTGAAAAAATGTTAGTAGCGCGTTCTAGGTGTCGTATTTCTTTTGTCCTCTCACCGGTTGTCTCAAGGTTTAGTGGCAGGTTACTGCAGTTGCAGCCGCACATTTATGGATTTCATTCACTAATATCGAATGCGCGCTATTCTTGCCAGGTGTCCACTGTAGAAATAAATTTAGTCTTATTAAACATATTTTGATGGACATTAATAATATATCCTGTCGTCATAATATAATAACTTTAAAAAAAATAAGACTCTTATTAAAATATAGTTTGATATTTAATCTCTTCTCTCTCTCTCTCTCTCTCATTCTCTCTCTCTGTATGAGGACGAGGAAAGAGCATATTTCATTTTAGTCGATTTATCAAAAGATGACTTGTATAAATTTTTTTTCGTAAATGCTGTGCATGTTGTGTTTTCTATTAAGTATTTACAAGATTATTAAGAAAATCATACGGACTTCTAATCATTTAAGTTACTTTTTCTAGGCTGTAAAAAACGTTACTTTTAAAGTATTAAAAATTTGTTGTAAAGTATTAAAAAAACTTATAAGTTCCTAAAATGTAACAAAATTTTCGGGATATTACAACTTCAATGGGGTACGTTAGAAAGATATAATTATTCCTGATATTTTCGCTTCAAGTATGATAAATTTTTAAAGAAAAACACTACGGCTAGTATTTTTGTGTAATGCACGGAAATAAAATTAAATTCAGTGTGCACGGGGCTTTGGGTTGCCATAGTGCTGTGCAAAATTTGACATTAGTTCACTATACGGTATCATATCAGCTCATATACGTCCCCACCGAGGGACTCAAGCTTGCCCTGAATTAGGGCGATAGGGCCTTAGTCGACCATGCGGGCCCAGTGGGGTTGGCTGACTCCACATAAAACTTTCGAGTTACTTCGCAGGCGTGTGCAGGTTTCCTCACGATGTTTTCCTTCACCGTAAGAGCGTCGGATAATATTTATGCCACTGCCAAGTAATAAGAGCCATTGTAACATAAGTACTAGTTTGTGCCACGATGCGAAGCTTCGCATCGTGGCACAATAGACAGCACGAGTGTTACAATGGCTAAATGCGTGCAGTGGCATTCGATACTTTTTCTACGAACATGAAATAAATAAAAATTCATTGAAATTTTGTCATAATCATATATTGATTTTTGAAGCCAAAGCCATAAAAATATTTAAAAAGTTTAATTGTAGTACAGTTGTCTCGTTTTGAAATGATAATTGTAAAAAGACAATTTTTGAAGGCAAAGCCATAAAAATATTAATACAGTTTAATTGTAGTACAGTTGTCTCGTTTTGAAATGATCATTGTTAAACGACTCGTAGGAATGAATACTTTTGTGATATGATTTGAGGTTATGTATTAAGAAAATTACCAAATGGGGGTAGAAAAACGTACATAAGAAATCGAAATTTGAAAACACTTTGGTACTTGGCGGGATCCGAGCCACGATCTTCCGCACGACAGGTACTGGCCCTGGCCATTACGCCACCGACGCTCTGTAGGTACAGCAATAATCTAAATATACTCGTATATAACTCAAAGGTGACTGACTGACATTAGTGATCTATCAACGCACAGCCCAAACCACTGGACGGATCGGGCTGAAATTTGGCATGCAGGTAGATGTTATGACCTAGGCATCCGCTAAGAAAGGATTTCGGGAAATTCCCACGGGAACACCAAAAAACGGGAACTGCGCGGGCGAAGCCGCGAGCACCCACTAGTGCATAAATATGCTCTTTTTATGTCATTATTATTGTTAATGAATAGTATTTTTTTACATAAATCAACTAAAAAAATAAAACTTGTTATCTGTCGATTTTTATTAATTTATGTAATCCCTACTAATATTATAAATGTGAAAGTAACTCTGTCTGTCTGTTACGCTTTCCCGCAAAAACTACTGAACGGATTTGGCTGAAATTTGGTAGGTAGACAGATTAGGACCTGGGTTAAGACATAGGCTACTTTTTACCACGCTCGCGAGCCGCTTGCGGCTCGCGCACTGCGCACCCTCGAAAAGTCATAGAAATGTGGTCCACGCGGGTGAAGCCGCGGGAATCAGCTAGTTATATAATACATTACATTATTAACAATTTTGTGCTAAAGAAATTCAAGAAAAAAAGGTTTTTAGGCACAAATTTTGCATTATTACTGTATAATGAATCAACTTATATCAAATTACATTTTGTTAGGAAATCGAACGACCTTAATAAAAATATTTTATAATAAAGTAATCATTTTGCATGCCGAATTAAAATAAATATTAATGCAATGAAAAAAAATGTTATCAATATTTTAAGTATACCCCATCTCTAGCATTATATAATATTATGTTCTAAGCGGCACGGGAAGTAATTTCCCGTAAAATAAGTGAATTTGAAAAATGCCTTTGACTCTTGCAATGCAATATTACGTAGATCCCCGGACGACTTTAGATGTATGTGATCAAAGATATAGTCTATAAATTAGTAAAAGCGATGAGATTCCATATCTATAAAGACCTTTGAAGTCAGGACCTGATACGGGAACATATAGGTCGTAACGTAACGCAAGCCATTCTTTATATGCGTTGTTTAAGACCAGTACCTATAGCACTAGTAGACGTTTGGTTATGGTGCTATCGCAGGTAATGAGTTAACATTACTTCGTTTTTTAATTTTACACATTAAAAAAAGTTGAGTTATCAACTATTCAGGACAGATCATAAAGTCTCCTGCAAAGTCATTAAAAAGTATGAATAATAAAATCTGGATTCGTAATTGGAAACTTAAACTTTACAATTAAAATTAATGCCCGCCTTTCCCCGTAGGAAGGAAAATCAAAAATGTCCGCTAATCCGCCATCTTTAGTCGCTCCTTAATCCGTACAAAGTTCTCAGTAATTTATTGTTAGAGAGTCAAATTACTTGAGGACAGAAGCAACGGCTCAGACGCAGACTGTTCAATTGGCAAAATGTCATGCAAACACCGAACTTTCGAATACCATAATGGCCTTACAGAATCGGATTTGCAAAAATTCAATTAAAATGCAAAGTATGCGATTCTCGATTCTCGACTTGAATTTTATTACCATCTTAACTATTTATGGCTAGAAAGCAAAAAGTATGCTGAGTATGACCCTTATAAAGATTTAACGAGAAACGTAGATTAGCGTGTTATTGAAAATTTGCGAGTTGGACCACTTGCATCTACTACATATTCTTACGTAGGAAACTTTGCTGAGCAACCCTTCGTGGGAGGGTAATAGCTTTGTTTACGATCCTACCCGTATTGCGACTCAGTTAAAGTTAATCGTAATGTCGCAAGTACTTTAAAGCAATAACAATTCGTGCCTGATATTTTAAGAAGTCTTTTTTGGAAATAACAGTAGATCGAGAAAAAAATGTGGTAAATATAAAAAAAAAATATTTTGATTTAACTAAGAATATTACGCTACTCGTAGCTTGTCGCGATCATTCTGTTTCATTCGAGGCGTGGCAATGTATCACACGTTGATGTCTATTCTTAAGATGTTTAGTTAAGCGTAGCATGGGCGTAGCATAGGCGTAGCATAACCTGAAGATAATTTAAATCATTTAATTGATACTAAAATATCTGTCCAAAGGCATTTTGCAGTTAGCGGTTATTTTTAAAATATAATGTTAGTCCGAAGACACAGTTATTTAATTAATATAATTACATTTATTTAATATATTATATATATTTTTAATTACTTATTTTATTAATATATTATAATTATGTAATTTTGTGATTCGCTGAATTACTGCTCAAATTGTTGTTTTATGATTGCACTGGTATTCAGTTTCAAGACCTCTAAACATTTTTTGGAAACCGAAAAAGTTTCACAAATAACTTAATATAGTACGAAGAGGAGTCATGCTGCTCCGCAACATATTTTTTTATTATAGACATCGAGGGCGCGTGGTGGGCGAGCCGCGAACGGCTCGCTTTCGATGGTGCGCGTCGGGAAACCCGCAAGCGGCACGCCATCGATGTTGCGCGGTGTGCGAGGATATACGCGTTGAATGTTCACACCTAGCTTCCCTCCTACTCAACTAATTTATATGGTCGATAGCTCAAGTGAAAGAGCTCCTTTTTATTTTACTTTGATATGATATAAGTAATGGATTCTTGATGTGTATTTATTTTTGGTCTGTGCTGATAATATGACGTAGGGAAATGATTTGCTTTAATTTGTTTTATTAGGGTTTCGTACCTCAAAAGGAAAAAACGGAACCCTTATAGCATCACTTTGTTGTCTGTCCGTCCATATCTCGGGAATCCGTGGAGGTATCGAGTTGAAATTAAAACCATAAACGCCAATCTACGGTCCCATGAAGCTGTGAAAAAATCAAACTTCTAAGTTAACGCAAAAAAAGAAACTTCTAAGTTAACGCAAAAAAAAGAAACGGCCTTTTATACCGCAAAAAAAGTACATTTCGAAACTCTCAAGGAAATCAAAATTTATAGGCTATTTTCCGTTGACCTAGAACTATGAAATTTGGCAAGTAATACCATCTTATATTACAAATATAGGAAAAAATCTGAATTTTATCATGTATAGTTTTCGATTTATTATTTTTAAAGTTCCGTATCCAGAGATGTGGTGGTACGGAACCGTCGGTGAGCGAGTCCGACTCGTATTTGGCTGATTTTTATTTTATTTTAATCTAACTAATTTGATAAGGATATTTTAATTTTTGAATTACAAAATTTTCAACGCAATGTATGTTGCTTAGAAATAAATGAACTTGAACTTTATCCAGCGAGTTTTCTTCGATCAAAACCATCCCCATACTGCAATTAGAACCGGAGATATTAAAAATTAAAACTAGGAATTTCGCGTTTGGGTATATCTTGAGAAGGGTGATGACAAATTAGAATAGAATTTATTGTAAAAAACAAACAGTAACATATACATGTAAGTACGTAACTTAATTTTAGTACTTAAGTAAGTATCTAACTTAATGTTAGTATATTTATAGGTACATAACTCAGTTTCAGTAAGTAAGTAATTTAGTTTAAGTAAGTGTGTATTTTAGTTTAGTCAGTAAGTACATAACTTTAGTTTAGTATATAAGTTCATAACTTAGATTAATTATAAGTACATAACACAGTTTTTGTAAGTATAAATACAAGTCCATGCGTCTTATGAATCCGATCTGAATTTATTAATAATAAAATAATAAAAACTTTGTGAATAACTAGAACTTAATAAGACTAGGAATTAATATAAAGGTAGTTACATATAACTTACATCCTAATTTTTAATTTTTTAAGGTAGATGACATATATTTTCACTGTACATATTCAATGACCACTAGCATCTAAACTAGGCCGAGCCTGTATCTTAGACGCTAGTTACTTCCCGTGACGTTGCGAACAAATAAAATATTTCACGCATACCCTCATTCTGTGGCACAGTCTTCGCGTCATCGTGAGTGTAACAACTTCTATAACATGATTTACACAATAGGAAAGTTAGACCACTGATAGTATGAACTTGCTTATCTGATAGATTTACGTTAGGTAGTTATTTTTATTACAGATACTACGATACACATAATAAAGGTTACATTAAGTTTCGAGTTTTAATTTGATGGAATTTACAAACAGTAGGTTTTGTAGGTAGGTATATAGGTAGGTAGGTAGGTGTTTTTTATTATAAGTTTTTATTTTTTATTTTTTGTAATGTATGTTGTTAGTGAGTACATACCAGAATAAATTAAATCAATTATTAATAATAAATAATATATAAATATAAAAATAGTTAGTTTTTTTTTGTCTATCGTTATTTTATTACAGTAAACAAATTTTCAATTTCATCATAAGTTTTAGTCTTCAGCCAGGAAATTAGTACTTTCTTGCACTCATTGTGATTGAGTTGGTAAATATTTAGAATCTTATTTAGTTTATTGTAAAGCATGGGACCAAGATAACACTGAAATTTATTAATGTAAAATTTGTGGATCAATGCCTTTAATTTTAAAAATAAATAGTATTAAGCAAATCGGTTGGATAGATCGGTCAGAAGGGCTCGTATCATATTAGATTCCTTTTTTTTCAATTTCTTTGAAAAGGATGAAAGTTAGGTGACTTTCAATGCTTGATGACAAATCTATGCATTAATACTTTCTTTAAATAAATAAAATAAATAAATTATTATTCTGGGACAAATCACACAAATGGTCATCTGGCCCCAAAGTAGGATTCCCTGTGTTATGGGACTGATAGACTGATATACATATTTATATACGTTTAAATAAATACATATATAGATATTTAACACCCAGAGACAGAGCAAACAAATCTGATCATTACACAAATGTTTGCCCTGGGTGGGGATCGAACCCACAACCCTCGGATCAGAAGTCATGAGCACAAACCACTGAGCCACCGAGTCAGTAAACAAAATTATAAGTACAAATCGGTTGGATAGTACGGGCGAACGGAATCGCATTAGATTTCATAAATTCTTTTAATGTATGGATGAGGCGTACTGGAATTTCAACTCGATGCCAAAATAGAAGAAAAATATTCAGCGACAATTATTATTCGAGTAGTATCACACTCTGTTCCTTGTTCATTGAGAAAGGGACAAAAATACATTCACTGGTTGGTTAGAACGAATGAGGAATACACTCCTCTTGCGGGAACAATTTGTCACTGTCTCAGCCAATTTCCTCTTGTAACTAGTTTTTTTTTGCTCCACGTAAATTAAATTTCAGCTCTCTGTTAAACCGGTTTGGACCGGTTGAAACCGACTGATATGAACTAGTATATTTTTTTTGATGTCTTCTTGGGTTACATGGACTGTTTGAAAGATAATTTAAGGTTATGTACCTTATAAGGACAAAACAGAACCATCACTCATCCGTCCATCCATCTGTGTCACGCCCGTCTTTCTCAGACTATTTAACGTAAAAAGTTTTAGTTCGGAATAACTTTGACCCACACATTTGACAATGATAAAAATTATGAAGATATTTTATGGCGAATTTATTAGAGATCAAGTTTGTTCAGCAGATTTTTCAGGGTTTCATATTTAAAATAGGAACGCTCATAGTTTTACCGTGTCCGTCCGTCTGTCTCTGTCTCTGTCTGTCGGTAAGTCACAGCCATTTTACTAATTATAGTTAAAAAGCTGAAACTTGATATACTTATAAAATCTGTGGCGCCAATGAACTTATAGAATAAAATGTGTAAAAAATGTTTAGTGTACCTGCGAATACATGTTAATTCGGTTTTTTTAATTTACGTGCCCCATCGTGTTGCCGTTGGTCGTTTCAAACTATTCAGGGTTTGCAAACAATATATTTCGAGAAATGATTCATAAGTTCAAATGATTCATGAGTTACATGATCGCATCCCTACCTGCTAAACCGCTATTTCACTAAATTTACTGAGTATTGAAAAAAGTTAATTAATTAGTTTAATAAACGAAAAATAACGGCTCAGTAAGCTTTCTTACTTGAGGAGTAACAGTCAATTAACTTAAGATATGTAGCTGGGTTTGTAAAAAAAATATAATTATTTTTCTAGAATCATGAAACTTGGCAAGAAGCAATGTCTCACAGGACCAGGAAGTTGTCGATAGTTTATCACAATTTATGAGGTTTACAAGCAGAGTAGGCTTTAATAAAATATCGTATTTTTTTGTTTAAGTTTATTTTGCTTAAACTTCAATAAACGCCACACAAAAATAAAATAAAATAGATTATATCAAAATCTAACAAAATTTGAAATACTACAGAACTTTCTTTGTATTTTTTCCCTTAACTTCGGATTATAGTGTACTAGTCTTATTTTGCATTATAAAGTTCAAAACACACTGACTTTTGATATTAATGGTAGCTTATCACTGTAGGATATTTTATTATCAAAATTAAATTTCTCTGCCACAGATTGGGTGCGGTGTGGGGAAGCGTGAAAAAAGGCCGAACCGTCATTTCACGGGTGTTGCCTCGACCACACGTCCGTTAACCCTTCGAAAATCATGTAGAGTCCTTACAAACACTAGGCTTGCTCTGATTATATTTTGCAAGAGTTCCATCAAATCAGTGCTATTATCTAATAAATGTTGAAAAATTTAAATCTTCCGAATTTTCATTAAATCCAAGCAAAGTTGAAGGTAAAAAGTATCTGATATGAAAATGGGTGTTTTTTTCTACAGTGAGTGGACTGATCTGATCATGTATGGAGTACTGTTTACAGTACAACATATTAGATAGATCAGTCCGCTAATTTGAAGCTAGCAAAGTTATCGTCCTATGGGGGCCTATACACGCAAACAATGATGTGGTTCTCCAGCTCCACACAAGATAATTCCACAGTTTTTTCAATGGAAAGGTCAACAACGTCCTTTCGTTCTTTAAACTTCAGATAATTTTTAGTAAATATAACTGAACCACCAAATTGTAAGGACTTTCGAACTAAAAATCTAACTAAAAACTAAAAATAATTTCATGATCTTTGAGCCAGTGTTCTGTTACACAAAAAATAACTACACAGTATTTTTCCAGAAAAAGTTCTATTTTTAATTCTTTGCCGAGGAAGGCTTGAAATATTTTGGTGAACTATAGTTTTAAAGAACTTGGCTTCTTCGTTGTCCTGGAGCCTAGTTTAAATCTGGAGTTTGAGCACTACCGCCAATGCCGGCATCGCAGGATGTGCTATTGCAGCTCAGCTCATATACGTCCCCACCGAGGGGCTCGAGCCTACCCTGATGTAGGGCGATCAGCCCTTAGTCGACCACTTGGTCCCAGTGCGGGTTGTTCGACTTCACACACAACCTTTGAGTTTCTTCGCAGGCGTGTGCAGGTTTCCTCACGATGTTTTCCTTCACCGTTAAAGCAACGGGTAAGTATTTACGTAAGTTTTAAAAAACGAATTGGTACATTGGCCGTCCAAATTTGAACCCGGTACCTCTGGTTATAAGGACCGAGTAGTTACCGGTTGAGCCACCGATGCTTTACTATCAAGTACATTTATAGCCTGCGCTATACCTGCGGTACCGTCACCAGCGGCGGGCTGCTCCGTCGTTATGCAAGTTATTACCGACTGAATACAGTTAGTACGATTTAAAATACCGTAAGCTAACGAATTAGCTAGTCTCTTTTTCTGTGCATAAGGCAAGTACATTTTGTCTTGAGTCACACTATACTCTTTTACAAAACTATTTGTATCAAAAAGTAATACAAATTCGCTATGACTACAAGTCACATTGTATAAAATATATAAATTTATATAATACAATTTTGTATTATAGCTAGGTGTTTCATTAGTACAGTAAAGAAATGAACACACTGTTACTTTACATTTCTTTTCCTTGATAAGCTCAAGTAGCCAGTCGACAGATTTTTTAATGTGAGCTTTCTTTACATTTGTACTATTTCCTAACAATTACACAACATATTGATCAGAGAAACTATTACACATTTTACCTACTATATAATCTAAAGAGGCATCGGGGCACACGGTTTCCGTCGTTATTGTCGAGTTCTTCACGCCACATACAAACAACGATCCGAATCCTTTCGCTATGCGATCACTAGGACATACAGCCTACATCGTCTTCGTATGTAATTCTATTAAAGGCGGTTCACAATTCGTATCATTAACAATTCATCACCTCCCTACTACTACTACTACTAGGGCACGGGTTCTCAAAAAGGAGGAAGTTCTCAATTCGACTGTATAATGTTTTCTGTATGTTTGTTACGCGATATCTTCGCAGATTGTGGACCAATTTACATGATTATTTTTTGATTCTATGCTACCAAGTTAGTTACACATTAAAATTGGTGTAGTACTTTTTTTAGAAAATTATCAAAAACCAAAAATAATAATACAAAATTGTACTAAGTTGTTGCGATGGAAGTCGGTTTTGTGACGTTTTCAGCTTTTCCAATTAACTAAATCTAAAGTAAAAATAAAACAAACAACAACTTTACAAACTTTTGCACACATATAATTAATTTACTTATAGGTGTTAGTGTTTAGTTTAAAAAAAAATCCTCATAATAATAACACAAGGACAAGATAATACCAAAATTATCGGTTTTTCACACCCAACCCATAATAAACCTAATATTGGTTCGATACGCGCTCAAGAGGCGTGAAATGACGGCGCTCTCCCACCTAGGGGGGCAGCGACCCAGTCAAGCTTGACCCCCGTTGCTTATTTATTTCCTGAAGAAAAAATACCTTACCTAAAATATTGCAGATGGCCCCTGAGATCAAAGTATACTGGTTTCAAAACTGCAAGATGCTTGTAGTTGTTATGCAATTAAAAACGCAACTATAGATTCTTTTCAAGACCTTCTTTTCAAACGTTAAGCACGTTTTACTATTTTACAACGTTCAGTTTGTTTGATAAAATTCTGGATCATCGCAATTCAAGTAGTTCGACACTGTTTATTTCTGCTTTCCGGCAGTTCATTAAACAATTTTGAAATGTAAAACGCGTTATTCAAAACGATTTTAGCTTCATAAAATTAGAGCAATTTTAGAATGAAAGTTGTATATGTGTTGTTTTAAGTCAGCGCGCGTTCACAGGGGCATTCCATCGCTCGGACGGAGCGTTACTCTCTCAAATTGCGTCGCAGTGACAACATAGTGTGCATGTTTCCTCGTCGCTGCCTAAAGGCATTCCTTGGACCCCTTGGCCCCCTCCCAAACCCCTAGGTATACCAGGGTGGCGTTTCCGTGACATACCGTTGCAAATTAACAGGAAATATTTTATACCTTTCTACACATTACCGTCTTTTTACACGACTGCCCACAAAAAAGGAGTTTATTGTTTTCAGGTCTAATGTATGTATGTTTCTTTATTCCACGATATCTTCTGAACGGCTTTATGGATTTTAAAGTGCTAGGTATTGTTAGATTTGTCTTGATCCCGTAAGTGACATAGGATACATTTTAACCGACTTCTCAGAAAAGAGGGACATCTAATGTTTTTATACAGTCGTATTTTCATTAAATTTCTAATTTAAATTTATTGTAATGTTAAATAAATGTCAACATAATATTTCTGGTGTCATTTATATCAAGTTTCAAAGTACAATGAAGATGGATGAGAAGATGTAGGAGGAAGAAAACAGTATATTTATCTTCGCACGAAGCATTAACCGCAACCTTATCAGAGATTTTTTCGCAACAAGACACCTTGGGAGCAATCAGTTAATGAGTCGGCCACGTACAAGCTAACGAGCTAATTACACCATGATTTATTGCAGGGAACAGGTTAGCTACCACACAGAAGTAATAAATGTTTTTGTTACTTATGTATTATGTTACTTAATGATTTATACATTATTGTATTTCTTTAAATTTTTACCCGGCTATGGTCTGCGGGTGTTCCTGCCGGAGTCGCGCTTCACGTCGTACGTGGTGCACTAACATAGGTTAAGTTTGATACTAACTAACATACTTTTAATGTATTAAATTTATATAAGTTATGTATGTTATTTTTATAAGATTTTTTTATATCTATTACATTGTTGGAATATACAAAAATAAGTACGCTCTCTTTCTAACTAATATGTTATGGGCCCAGAGAAATAAAAGTTTAAAATAAAAAAAAAATGTGTGTGTCAGCTCCGACGCACGACCGGAGTTTACTCGCGCTTGAAAAAAAACTATAACTCACTTCATTTCTACTATTGAACACGACCTTTTTGGTATCAAAACTTTTTCGTAACGCTGTCATTCACCGATAGATTTTACTCCTCACATTTTTCTCATACCGGGCCCCTTATATATGCAAATCGATTCTTAAGGAGTAAACTCCAAAAATCGTATTCGTTAGTATAAAAAAGGACACATAAGTGCACGTTATCTATAAGTTGTAAGTAACTGCAAAGACAGCTCGTAGACTGTGATTTAGTTTATAGAACTTTTATAAGTGTTTGTTTGTAAGGGTGAGAACTTTTATAAGTGTTTTTTGTAAATTAAAAAAATAAATTCTAAAAGTAACATTAAACCATTTGACGGGGACTAATACAGTGTGCGGAAATTAAGACTGAGAAATTTATTAAAAGAACTAGATATGTTACAAGTGCTCGACGGAAACACTCCTATTCAGCCCGACAGTGAATGGATGAAGAAAGAGCGTTTGGCGAAAGGCATAATCATTGGGTATTTTTCAGACTCTTGCTAGGTCTCACAAGTGAGAATAGCAGTGCAAAAGAAATTATATTGAAACTTGATTCCATATATGACAGAAAGAGTATTGCTATGCAAATTGCATTACGAAAACGTTTATTGAATTTCAAATTAGAAGACGGCAACCCCCTGATAAAACATTATCAAACTTTCAACGATTTGTGTGAACGAATCATATATGAATTAATGGCTGCAGTAGCTAAACTCGAAGAAGTAGAGTCATTCATCTTTTTATGACGTTACCCAGCATCTATAATGGAGTCATCACAGAGATTGTAACTTTGCTGATATAGATTTATTTTGACATTTATGAAAACAAGACTTCTAGATCACGAAGTTAAACTAATCAATGAAAGACGCGATACTTCAATGAAAGTATTTCAGGCCGAGACTAAACTTCAATCGGAAAGTTCAAAAATCAAATAAAAAAATATAAACGGAATAATAAGATGAATCAAGGTAAAAAAAATCCATCAAACCAAAGTACCATACAAAACGGCATATTGTAAGCAACTTCTGTAAAAGAAAAGGGCATTTTCGGAAAAAATGCTATGCTAAAATGGCAAAAGAATGCCAAATGTCAAGAAAATCTAAGAACAGTCCAAACAATAAACTGGCTTGAAAGTTCGAATACATCGGAATTCGCTTGTATGGTCGGTGGCGAAGAAGAAGATCGCAAAAATTCACTAGATAAAAACACATTTATCTTGAATACAGGAGCATCTGATCATTTAATAAATATTTAAGATCTGACACTAAACTTTAATGACCTACAAGAGCCAATTATTATTTCTTTCACGAAAAATGGCTCTTTCATACCAAGCTACAAAGAAAATTAATCTTCATGTTGCTAGCAAACTTGACATTCAAAGTGTACTACAGGACGTACTTTATAGTGCCGATATACCATACAACTTGCTGTCTGCAAGAAAAATTGAACAAGCAGGAATGAGCGTTGTTTTTGATAAAAACGGCTATGTTCTCATACGCGATGACGAGGGTAAGCTGGTAACAAAGGATGCGTCTTTGAAAAATTTAATAGGAATTAATTTTGTGCTTGATAAATGTGTCCTGAAGCGAATAATAATAACAAATTGTGACATCAAAGATTAGGCCACACAGGTAAATTAAAGTTTCAGGAAATAAAAAATAAGCTAATGTTTTGTGATATTGAGAAAATAAATCATATCACTCGAAATAATAACATTTTTGAATCTTGCGTAAATGGCAAGTAAGCAAATTTGCCATTTAATAAGTCAAAACCAAAAATACCTCTGTTTAATGTGCATTCAGATGTGTGTGGCTATATCAGTCCTTCAACACTTGATGGCAAAAACTACTTCGCAGTTTTTATCGAAGAGTGTACCCAAAACTGTGCGATATACTTAATTGCCCATAAATCTGAAGTTTTTGCTACTTTTCAAAATTATGATGCAAAGTGTGAAGCTTATTTTGGTTTGAGAATTGTCAACTTATATTGTGATAACGGTGGTAAATATTTATCCAAAGGGATGAAAAATTTCTGTGTGCAAAAGGGTATAAGTTACGACTTAACAGTGCCGCATGCCCCTGCATTAAATGGCATTGCCGAAAGAATGATTAGAACAATAACTGAGCGGAGTCGAGTCTTGCTAGCTGGTGCGACGTTAGCCAAATCTTTCTGGGGTGAGGCTATTTTGACCGCTACGTACTTAATAAATATCAGCCCCACTAAAGCACTAAAAGCAGATAACAACCATTTGAATTGTGGCATAGTAAAAAGCCACAATTAAAGTTCTTGAAATTTTTCGGTATTATTTAAACAAAACCAGAAAAACCAAGATCGATGAGAAGTCATTGAAATGTATTTTTGTTGGCTATGAACCAAATGGTTAAAGGGCGTGTAAATAAAATTTTGTTGTGGTCAGAGATGTGTTAATTGATAAGATTAATTTCTTATCAAGCCGGCCGCGTCAGTCTGAATGTATGACTGAGGATATCAGCCACCTGGTTGATAACTCTGTCATGCATGCTTTTCAGAAGTTGTGCAAATCTGATAAATCCAAATCGGATGAGTGTAAAAAAGGCGTTATACCCGCATTGACAGTTTCATCGCCTATAGAGTCAGTTAATGACACAGATGTACGCACAGAAAATAAATTGCAAAATGAGTTGACTTTATCTCGGAGTGAATCAGTTTCACACAATCTTCGGAGAAGTGAAAGAATTAAAAATTAACTACTAAAACTTGTAACAAAAATGAATACTTCTGTCAACTATCTATTCTGTCAACTATCTACTATACGCTGATTCTTGACACTGTTAGCCGTGTGTTTAGGGTCATTATCGTGCTGAACATTGTTATTACGGCGGCTAGACTTCTTAACTATCTTTAACATGCTGAAAGTTTGTTCTTGATGCACTGGGAGGCACCGGAAAAACATTTCTCACTAGTATAAAGTGGGAAAATCGTTCTTCGGTAAAACTTCCTAAGTATCCCTTCTGGTTGAATTTATTTAAACCGCATCTGTGGCACAATATTTAATCCGGGTAATATTCAAGGGGTTTGCGGGTTTGATTCTCAGTGGGATCTAACTTTGCATACTCAGTTTGGTTGGTGGTATAGCATTTTATAATACTGCCAGCCATCCATAAACATAAACCATCTTATCTAAGTCTTACTCCCAAAACATCAATGTAAACAACAATGACGTGTACCAAAATAGAGATAAGAAACCCAGTTCCCAGGTGCGTTGGAGAATCTTAGCAAATCCCGTTCCATCGTTATTTGCCACTAAGTGAGATGATCCCAAGGGCTTATCTATTGCGAATAAAAATACTTTAAAGATTCCCATCAATTGAGACAACACAGAAACTCCTGTTTGTAGGGTGTCACGTAACAATGACAAAGTCCGGGTGGTCTTATGACTGTTGTCTTATAGTTTGGATTTAGTGGACTATGGTCCAAAAGAAAGATGTGAACAGAATGCTCCAGGACATCCAGTGATATTATCACGGTTCTCTTTAGTGATTATTTACGCCAGGCGTTCCCGCTACACCTGCCTCGAGCGCCTTGTACATGGCCGGAAGAGTTTACGCTCAAGAATTTTCAGACGTGCTCCTGGTCGAAAAGGGGTAGTTATCGGACACCAGTGGATTGGTACAACTGCCAGTCTCTATGTGAAATTGTACCGTCAGTTGAGGTACCGATTTGCAGCGTGTGGGGGTGATTTTAACCACCTCGTGGAGTAATGGTACTAAACATTACCTTCAAATCATTAAGTCGCGGGTTTGATTTCCGGCTTCGATTGAAACTAAAAAATACCGAGGATCTTTGGGGCATGTCTGTTAATTTAATGAAGTCCGTAATTAAAACTTTAGCCCCTTACTAGGTCGATCTATTCAACATTTGTATTGATACTGGGGTGTTTCCGGATATCATGAAATTTGTAAGAAAGACCCTTGTAATTATAGGCCTGTTTCTGTGCTACAAGTTTTGAGTAAGTTTTTTGAAAAACTATAATAAACAAAAATAACATTCACTTTAACATCAATAAATTGCTGCATTACCTGCAGTTTGGCTTTACAAAAGGGCGTTCCACAACGGACGCGGGAATTGAACTCTTTGAAAACATATATAATGCTTTTGGGAAATCCCAGAACGCGATAGGGATCTCCTGCGACTTACTAAAGGCATTCGATTGAGTTGAACATAAAACTCTGCTTGTAAAACTGGACCATTACGGTGTTAAAAATAAGGCTCTAGATCTTTAGGATCGTATTTAGTAAATAGAATACAAAAAGTACAAATAAATGGTACGAAATCAATGGGTTCGAGGGTTATGATGGGTGTGCATCAAGGTACTCTTTTCGGACCTTTCCTTTTTTAGTTTACATTAATGATCTACCATTCATAGTTGAGTCACTGACAAGAATTTTGTTGTTTCCGGATGATACATAACTGGTTTTTAAGGATGACAAAAAAACGGATATGCCTGACGAAGTAGATGACACTCTTTCAAAAGCATAAAATTGGTATACTGTTAATAACTTAGTATAAAACGCAAAAAAATCTAATGTATTAAATTCACATATAACGTAATGTTATTGAAGTAAACGACAATGTATTCTTAGCTGTTAATATACTGGAATTTGTAAATCAAAGCGTGTTTCTTGGATTAACTGTAGATTCAAAGCTTCAATAGAAAAGCATATAGAAAAGCTAGCAGGCAAGCTTAGCTCAGCTGCATACGCAGTCAAAAAATTCAGGCTCCTTACAGATATAGATACCGCAAGACTGGTTTATTTCAGCTACTTCCATAGTATTATGGGATACTTTTGTGGGGAAATGCAGCTGATATCAATACCATATTTGTTCTGTAAAAAAGAGCGGTTTGCGCGATTTATGAAATGCGTTCTCGTAAGTCGCTCCGAGATAAGTTTAAAGAAAGTAATACATATAATGACTTTCCTCTGTCAATACATATATGAAAATATAATGTATGTTCGTAAAAATCTGCATCTCTTTTCACGCACACATATTATGCTTTTTAATTTGGGGGTTTACTCCTTAACAATCGATTTTCATACAATATAAGCCCGGGGTATGAAAATTTATGGGGAGTAAAATCAGACGTTATGCGTTTAGCGTTACTTGTTTAGTATAGTTAGCGCGAGATGTCGTTAGATTTGTCTTGTCAGAATTGAAAACTAAAAAAACTTGAAAAATTGAAAATTACTGGACCGCTTGCTTCCAAAGTCGATATCTGGGGTCCCTGAGGTTCCTTATCGCGAAACCGTTGCCAAAATTTAAAAAGTTGGCCGGCATTTTGAACTTTTTAGTTACTGTACCGAATGCTTTCAAAATCGATATCTGAGGTCCCTAATCACGAATCCGTTGTCAGAATTGAAAAAATTGGCCGCCATCCCCTAGCACATTTATAATCGTTAGTAATGAGTAAACTCCAGTCGAGGTTGGAAGCTGACACACGCACTTTTTTGTTTCCAACAAGAATTTTTATCAAATAACAAATATTATAACCAAAAATACTTTTTTGATACTTTTGAAAGTAGAATTTTAAAAGAGATAGGTTTTCCTCCGAGAAGTTACGGCTAGTTAGTTAGATTCTCTTTCGGTTATATCTCTGTGAAGAAAGAAGAATAAATACCATAGAGGCCTGTGTGACTGTGTCAGAAGGAGATAGGTTACAAGCGCACAGGCTACACTAAGGAATAGGTTATCTTTTTTAAGGAGGTTTTAATGCTTGCAATATTATTCCAAGCCATGTAATCAATTTATGGTAATATTAAAAAAAAACTTAGGTCAATTTACGTAAATACACAAAGTACTTTTAGTGTAAATCTCAATTGAGTTGTTTTATTTGTGAATACGAAATAATAATGAATGGTTAATATAATAATATATGTGTGATATTAAAAATATACTAATGTGTATGAATAGCAAAAAACAAAGTCAAATTACTCCCCTGGACATTTAAAATGAGCCACAAGCCGCGTTAAATGGAGTTTGGGTACCGAAACCTTCATAGGTATGTACCCATATATATATATTTTGTTACGGTCTTTTTTACCTGTTTTCTCACAACTGTAATGAAGAACGTCGTATAATACATGGGTGTAAAAAGCAAATAGCAAACTCGTGGTGATGTTAAACCCTGCGGCTCGGGACTTCAAATTTCACTCGTTTGTTATGTACTTTTTACCACCCTTGAATCATAATAGTTATTTATGATACAAGACGTGACTATGGTAAAACCTCGCCTGCGGCGCGAGCATACAAGTGTCACTCGTTTTTTATTAACCTTTTTACCACCCTTGTATCATAAATAACTATTACCAACAGTTGATCCTACGCTGCCCGCATCCAGCGACTAATTTATACAGGTAACTTAAAGTTCGTTCGCTGAATTAGCTTTCATCACCTTTGATAAAATTTAAAATTTTTGAAGTTGATGCCAACTCAATATTCAAACCAAATACCGAAAGTAACTACAAGTATAGTACGTTCGGGGAATTAGCCGCAGTATACCCGAACAGAGTTCTGGAAATGTGTTGATGTTTAAAATAATTTTACAAAAAAAAAAAAAATTCATGTATTTTTTTTAGAATTTATCATTAATTTTAATCACTTTCTTTGCTGGACAAAGTATCTTCAGAATCGTCGCCTATATTAATAATTAATATTAAGGGTGTAACGTCGGCAACGCCGCGATTGAAAACAGGGCGGCCCCTTTGAAACAACCGTTTGACGCGAGCCGGCAGCGGCGAGCGAATATATAGTTTTCAGATTTTTCCAAATACTTGTAGTATAAGACGGTATTACTTGCCAAATTTCATAGTTCTAGGTCAACGGAAAATACCCTATGAATTTTGATTCATTTGAGAGAATCGAAATATAATTTTTTTTGCGTCATAAACGGCTGCATTTTTTTATGTTAACTTAGAAATTTGTTTTTTTCATAGCTTCAAGGGAATGTAGACCGAAGTATATGGTTTTAATTTCAACTCGATACCTCCACGCGTTCCCGAGATAAATGGTCTTGACAGACAGACGGACGGACGGACGGACAACAAAGTGATCCTACAAGGGTTCCGTTTTTTCCTTTTGAGTTACGGAACCCTAAAAAGACCGTGTTTCATACTCAGATTTCATACGATTTTTTTTTAAAATTAAAAATTTGAGTGCGTTTGGCTGCACCTCGCCAGATGGTAAGTGCCGATGCAGCCAAGGAAGATTCCTAAATTCTATTCTAAATTCTACGACTCTATCTTATAATATATATAAAAATGAATCACTATTTGCCTGGGTCACGCGGCACCACGTAGGGAAGAGTAGGGTAGTGTAGTGAAGTGTAGTGTAGTGTAGGGTAGGGTAGGGTAGTGTAGGGTAGGGTAGGGTAGTGTAGGGTAGGGTAGGGTAGTATAGTGTAGTGTAAGGTGGAACGTAGTTCGCCGGAACAGCTAGTTACAAATAAAAGACGATTTTGAGACCTTGATTCCACCTCCAAAGTTCATCATCAGATCAACTCCAAAATACCAAAAGAATCTATTGTCACAAAGAATACGGCTTTATTCCAAATTGCAGCTCAATCAGACCCCTGGAAGTCGTTCTAAAATAGATTGCAAGATTTGAAGTAAACAAACATACATAAATACATACATACATGCATACAAACATTGCAAGTTAAATACAAGCTTTTAAACAATATTTTTGAAACACCTAAAAGCTTTTAGGTACAAGCTTTTGTGCTCAAAAAGCCAAACGCATAAAATTATAGGGTTCAAAATTCAAAAAAGGTGATCACAAGTCTGTATTTCCTAAGATTATATTAAAAAATAAAAGACATACGATTCTGGGACCTTGATTCCACCTGATAAGTTCATCATCAGATCAACTTCAAAATACCAAAAGGATCTATGGTCACTGAGAATACGGCTTTATTCTAAATTTCAACTTAATCAGACCCCTGGAAGTCGCTTTATAACGATCGCAAGATTTGAACTAAACAAACATACATACATACAAACATTGCAAGTTAAATAAGCTTTTGACTTTAAAAAAATAATCTGTATGGATACACTACATATATGATTTGTCTTATTCTGACTACAGCTATCTATGAGGAAGTAGTCTGTCCATAGATAAGAAAAATTTTTTGCCGCTCCGAATTTTCCATGTTCTGTCCGGACGGCATACTTCACGTGGGTCCTGTAAGTGACATAGAATCACCCTCTGGAGGAACAAAACCTTATTGGTTTTAACACACCAGCTAAATTAAAACTTACTATGGTCCAAAGTCCTGGGATCCACTGTCGTCGTGGTAGGAACAGTTGGGTGGCCAACGTCACTTTCCTCAGGAAACACCGTGGTGGTGGTGTTGCGTCTGCGGTTCTTCTGGCGGCGCTCGGGGCGCGGCCTCGCCGTGGTCAGAGGGGCGGTGGCCGTGGCTGCCCGCGCCGTGGTACCCCCCAACGAAGTGTCGCCCCCCGCTCCCGCATTCACGATCGGCGCCACCAGTGACACGGCGAGCAGCCCGGTCACTAGTGGCGCTATCAGTCGCATGGTGCCTAATGGACAAAACAAGTGATTTTGTTAAAATAAAATGATAACTGCGGAAACGGATAATTTTTGGCGATTTAGCTGATCGATTTGTAAAAGAAATATTTTTTTCTTCATTGATAATGGCATCATCTCACCTGATGGTAAGTGACGATGATTCCAAAGATGTAAATGGGCTTACCAAGATCCCAGGCACACTGGAGAACTGGCTATCTTATTTACGTAAGTCTGAACACATCAGTGTTGTTGACATTGATGACTGGCGGTAAGTCGATCGTAGCTAGTCAGGAAGGCTTAGGAAATGCGCTATAACCGTCTAAACTGAGTCACAGAGTAAAAAAAATTAAAAAATATATATTTTCACACTTTTTTGTGTCACCTGTATAAGTCCACTTTTTCATACTTAATTATAAAATATTAAATTTAATTTCATACAGAGAAATTTGTAACTAAACCGAAACCTCGTGATTGTTATACTAAAATAAACGACAACTCAACAACTTTTTTCTACAACTATTACATTTTTTTGTATAATTTAAAACAGTCGATAGGTAAGCAGCCAAAGTAAAGTGTTAACTTAAGTTTTAAGTCAATTGACTTACAACAAAATGTGGAATGACCATTTAGGGTAAATAAAAAAAATCCTATATAATTTACTAACAACTAGAGGGTGCGCGGTGCGCAAGTGGCTCGTGGGTTTTTTCATTCTATACAAACCTTGGCCTGACAATTACGAACACAACAAAAAAATATTCAAAGCGGTCGAGCCATTTTCGAAACCAACGCACGGCAATTGATTATTTATATTTTTTTTAACTGCAAGTACAAAAAATCATTATCATCATCATCATAGCAGCCGAAGGACGTCCACTGCTGGACATAGGCCTCCCCCAAGGATCTCCAGGACGACCGGTTCTGCTCTTCCCGCATCCAGCGGCTTCCCGCAAAAATATATTCGTATGTAAGTCTTCAAATCTTGCCGTCGATTTTAGATCGACTTCAAAGGGGCCGATTAAGATGAAATTTGGTAAAAAGCCGTATTTCTGCTGACAATAGATGCTTTTGGTATTTTGAAGCTGATCTGATAGAGAACTTTAGATCGTTTATTGTTTCCAATAGATTCGTACTATGTTCGCCTTTTTTGAATTTGCAAACATGCACTATGGGGTATACCATTAATGCGCGACACGATAATGCACGACCTGGGAATATAACTGAAATAAAAGCTTGTACCTAAAAATATTTTTAGATCATGATTATATACACATTACTAGTAGGTAAATGTCTATGTCATAGGCATTTTCTGTATTCTGAGAACCATTCCAATCACTGTTTACCAATAATACGGTTGTCTGTTCCGTCTGTCACGTTGTCTCTCTCCATCAATAAATCGTCATTCGACGAATGAATTCGGATATCTACACTTAAAAATAGAGTTCTCATAAGAATTATTGAACTGCCATAAAGTTAAGCCGAAAAATAATGAATTCTCTAAAACGAGTCGAAAAAAGACAGCTACTTCCACAAGAATACACAATCAAAGAGCTCTAGATAAATGTTCAAAAGAGGAAAGACGGAACAATCAAAATGACGGCGAAATCCTATACGTTCGAGAATCAAACAGTAACCAATCTGTATCAATCTGGGTGACGAGAGGATAAGGTCGCAATCTAGAGAGCGGCAAGGAGTGTCTATACTGTATGTTAGTACTAATATATATCATCTTCATCATATCAGCCGGAAATCGTCCACTGCTGGACAAAGGCCTCCCCCAAGGATTTCCACAACGACCGATCCTGCGCTGCCCGCATCCATCGGCTTCCCGTGACCTTCACCAGGTCATCGGTCCACCGCGTGGGAGGCCTTCTTACGCTACGTTTTCCGGTGCGCGGTCGCCACTCGAGAACTTTACTGCTCCATCGGCCATCTGTTCTACGAGCTATGTGCCCTGCCCACTGCCACTTCAGTTTAGCGATTCTGTGAGCTATGTCGGTTACTTTAGCTCTCCTGCGGATCTCCTCGTTTCTGATTCGATCACGCAGGAAAACTCCGAGCATAGCACGCTCCATTGCGCTTTGGGTGACCTTGAGCCTTCTTATGAGGCCCATAGTAAGCGACCATATCTCAGTTCCGTAAGTCATCACTGGCAACACACACTGGTCAAAGACCTTAGTCTTGAGACACTGCGGTATTTGGGACGTGAAGATATTGCGAAGCTTCCCGAACGCAGCCCAGCCGAGTTGGATTCGTCGATTGATCTCTTTCTTGAAGTTGGACCTGCCTATCTGGACTGTTTGTCCCAGGTATACATATTCGTCAACAACTTCCAGTGTAGAGTCTCCAACCTTAGAGGGGTGGGTGCGACACGGAAATTTAACATTATTTTCGTCTTGTCCATGTTCATTTTAAGACCCACTTGTTGAGAGACTTTACTGAGGCCATCGAGCATTGTGCTTAGGTCTTCTATAGTCTCAGCCATGACCACGATATCGTCAGCGAATCGGAGGTGGGATATGTACTCGCCGTTGATGTTGATGCCGAGTCCACCCCAGTCCAGAAGCTTAAAAACATCTTCCAGGGCGGCGATAAACAGTTTCGGAGATGTAACGTCTCCCTGTCTCACTCCTCGCTGCAACTGGATAGGTTTCGAGTTCTGGTCCTGGAGGCGAACCGACATGGTGGCGTTTTCATACAGACACTTCAACACCTCGATGTATCGATGGTCAATTTGGCACCGCTGCAGAGGCTGTAGCAAAGCCCAGGTTTCGACTGAATCAAAGTCCTTCTCATAGTCCACAAACGCCAAGGATAGTGGCTGATTGTACTCTTCGGTCTTCTGTATAATCTGCCGCAGCGTATGTATGTGGTCTATGGTACTAAAGGCTTTTCGGTAACCGGCTTGTTCGGGAGGCTGGAAGTCGTCAAACCTGCGTGCGAGACGATTCGTAATGACTCTCGAAAACAGCTTGTAGACATGGCTCAGAAGTGAGATGGGTCTGTAGTTCTTCAGCAGGGTGTTGTCACCCTTTTTGAAGAAAAGCACGACCACACTTCTGTGCCATGCCTTAGACGTTTGTCCCTCGAGTATAACGGAATTAAATAACTTCTGAAGAGCTTTTAGTACCGATGATCCACCTGCTTTCAGAAGTTCCGCCGTAATTCCATCATCACCCGGTGCCTTGTTGTTCTTGAGCTGTTTGAGAGCCATTCTAATCTCGTACAGGCTGACGTCCGGGATATCTTCGGTATAGAGTTGGGTTAGTCTGACTCTTGGGTCTTCAGCCAGATCGCTGACAGGCAAACGTGTGGTCTTGTACAACTGTCCATAGAACTTCTCAACTTCTTCCAGCAATTCAGTCTTAGACGATATGTTCCTGCCATCCTCAGTCTTCAGATTGGTCAGTTGGCTTTGTCCAACACACAGATCTCTCGCGAACACTTTTGAGCCTTTGTTGTGTTCAATTGCCTCTTGTATTCTCAATTTGTATTATATTGGCGTAAATTGCGAGTCAGGGACTTAGAGATCTGCCTTTTTAGTTGCCGATACTGAGTAGCGTCTTCAGAGGACTGCAAAACCAATCTGCGTCTTTCTTCCTTGAGGCTGCTGGTGAAGTCTGAGATTTTTTGGTTCTGTTTGAACTGCGAGTTTTAAAAATCTTTGACCGGACCGTTTGGACAATTTCCACGAACCTGTTATTATAATCGTCCACATTCTCGCAGTCTCCTAGGCATTCGAAACGATTGTGCAACTGGAGCTGAAAGCTCTCGGGGTTTTGGAGCTGGATGGGCGCTGGTCGGAGCGTAGACTTCATCAGTCGACATTGGTCTTTAGATTCAATGTGCCTTTGACCATCCGGTGATCACTTCCTGTTTTGACTGAACTGATCACGGAGACATCATTGAATATTTGCCTCCTTGTCGACAAGATGAAGTCTATCTCGTTCTTCGTTACGCCATTGGAATGCAACCATGTCCACTTCCGCTGTTTTGACTTTTTGAAGAAAGAGTTCATCATAAAGAGGCTTTCCTTCTCCATAAAGTCGGCCAGCATCTGGCCACGTGCATTTCTTACTCCATACCCCAATTGCACCACTCTCAGCTCACCATCGCTTCGTTTGCCCAGTTTCGCGTTAAAGTCCCCCATAACAACGGTATAATGGGTCCTGGTGCTATGTAAGGCTGTAGAGATGTCCTCATACATAGTCTCTACCTCGTCGTCGGAGTCTTCTGTAGTCGGCGCGTATACCTGTATGACCTTCACCGAATACCGTTTGGTGATTCTGAGTATAAGGTATGCTACCCTTGTCGAAACGCTCACGATTTGGACCACATTGCTAATCAGGGACTTGTGGACGAGAAACCCGAAACCACCCTGGGACTGTTGGTCGCCCTCCCGGAAATAGAGCAGGTTTCCGGATTTAAGGATCACGGTGTACTCTCCCTCTCTTCGGACTTCACTTAAACCTACGATATTCCACCGTAGCCTGCTCAATACTTCTTCAAGTTCTGTAAGTTTCTCGTCAGTCCGCAGTGTACGCGTGTTGTAAGTTGCCAGGGCCAAATTCGTTGGGTTTGGTAGCCTGGCATCTGCCGGGGATTCTTCGCACCCCCCACCCCGCCGTTACCATGACTGCTACCGGAGCCAGGAATAGCGGAGCGGATTAGGGGCCGTTTTCTGGGTGTGGATTTCATAGGGCGGTTTTGCCGTAATCGCCACGCTTGGCAAGCGGTTTGGCGATCGCAGTGTGATTGCAGTGTGTTGCAATGCACGGAAATGACGCTGCTGCCCATCATCCGGTTTTAAGTCCCTTAGTCGACTCTTACGACACCCATTGCTAGAGATGAGATGGTCCTATTCTTAGCCGGGAACCATACGGACCTAATATATATACTTTGCTTTGGACATGAAGTTACCTGTGGCTACGTGTTTTTAGGCTCTAAAATTATTTCAAATCATGAAAGATATCTATTTTTTCTTTCACAGGTGAGCATTCCTATCCGAACTACGCTTTGAAACTTGATTATAAAACTTTTTGCCGCTGTTACTTTCAATTTTCACTTCATCGTCAGAGAAAAACTTCTTTGTGTCCATTGTATTAAAGACAGTTCAGTAGTGTCAACTATATCTAAATAAATGTTATAACAGCTCTAATCACTTTATTATTTAAGGCGTTGATTATTTACTGACGAGATAGAGCACGGCAGTGAAAATGCGTCGAAAAAAATACCAGCTTACAGACCTATAAGCCGCTACCCAACCCTTCAGTGTTCATAGTGACTAAAAAGGGATCTGCATGCACACAAGCATAACAAAAAAGCTGGCCTATTTTTTAAAATAATTTTGATGCGGTTTTTACCGCAGTGATTACGATGTGACGCTATATATAGTCAATGAAATAATCTAAGATTACAGGTATAATTTTTTTTCACAACTACACAAGGCTACTTGGGATCATAAAGGCCTTAATAAGGGCTCTAACTTTGTATAGTGAACTTTTTCTTTACTGAGTCCGTAATTTTTTGAATGTCAGTAATAGAATTATAATTAAAGAACGAATGGGTATCCACCCCTAAGTCCTTTTGATCTTTTTAGGGTTCCATACACCCAAAAATTTACCAACGAAATCCTGTTAATAAGCCTCCACAGTCCGTCTGTCCGTCTGTCAGCGGGCTGTTTTTCACGAACCGTAACAGGTAGACAAATAAAATTTTATAGAGTGTGTTTTTCTATTGCCGCTGTAACGACAAATAATCATAATAAAAAAATAAAGGGGGCTCCCATACAAGAAACGGGATTTTATAGGAAACGTGAAGAAACTAGCGACATCTAGTACGATGGTACGGAAACCTGAAACTTTTTGTTGAGGTAGGTGAAATAAAATGCATAATATAGCCTTCCTACTGTTATTTTGAGGTTATTTTAGAAAAACTTACTCAGCTGGGAACGTGCAAGTGCCGCCACCAAGTCAAGCACAGCCGGTCCATCCTTTTCTCGAAGTAATCCACAGTAATTTTAAACCCCCTTTATCAATATTCATTAGATATAGAAGTCTGAAATTTTAGTTTTCAATAATACTTACAGAAGCTACGTTTAAGTGTACTTAGTTTACGAAATAAAATTTTCTGCGAAAACGTGCCAAATGTCGATTAAGATTACTTAGCCATAAAAAGTAGTGAGACGAAATAAAGAGCCAATTCTAAGTGAATAAAAGAAAACAAGTGACTTGGCCGTTAAACATTTTATATGAATAGTAAATCTAAGTAAAAAAGTGAATCTTATAGATTTTTTAAATAATAAGCATAAGAAAACAAAATCTACATACTCGTATCTACCCAGACTGACTCTCTTACAAAATATTTAACGGTCCAGTCATTCGTTTTTATAATCACTTAGACTTGGCTCTTAATTTCATCTCACTACTTTTTATGACAATAATCTTAATCAGTACTGGGAATTTTTTTTACAGAAGGTTTTTGGTGAGATTTAGTTTATCATAACCTTTCGATTTTTAATTTATCAAATACAGAAAATTACGTCCTCGGCAATCAAATATTATAAACTCAGTTCAATGTTTAAAACAATTTTTAGAACAAAATATCGTTTTTGACAGTTCATAAACAGTAAGTCTAATAGCCTATTAGTCATCTAGTAGGCAGCTATCGGAATCCGGATTCTCAAACTGCTTCTGCTATGTAGGCTTTGGGCTTCAAAATGGGGAGTTTCATTGTAAGTAGGTAAGTACGCGACTTCGAGACAGCTTTTGTAATATATCAATGATTCCTTCATGGGAAGCATGTTTAAAAGCATTTTTGTGTTATTATACGAAACAGTTTTCAGGAAATATGTGATACGTGGAGTGGGAAACCTCGATCACACTGGCTGACAGGGGTCGGCCTGGAACATGTTATTTCTTTCATCAGGACAATAATAATAAAGGGAAAATTATTTTTCCATGTCATAGAAGTTATTTCTACGATTGTATCACTCTGTTCCTGTATGAACGTAGGTCCATACAATAGCATACGATTGCCTCAGATTAACCATTCACTAGGGGTGGGTAACTGAACATGGCAAATTATGGAAAGTAATGAAATAATCCCATCGTTATATGGTGGCCCTTTTCAACAAATTTTGCCAGAATAACCTTTATTGCAACTTGATAGAACACTAATAATAGTTACTACTAACAAAGTTTCAATATTAAGATAAGATATGATAAATACTTTTTATTGTACACACTAGTTAAAAAAATATAAACAAATTATAAAAACCTATAAAACTTAACTCAAAAAAATATATAAAAAAACAAACACAACGTAAAAAAAGAAACTTTTGTAGGTGGTGCTATAGCGATAATAATAATGTTATAGTCGTTTTTGTATTTTTTGATTTTTCAATGTTTGCTGTTTGTCATATCCTTAAATGGCAATTTAGCCAGATGCCGCGCAGATCTATCGACAAATTGTCATAAACTCTCAACTTAAAAATTTGATCTCAATCAGAGTAATCGGACCCTATGACTGATGGACGGACGGACGGACTAACGCACGGACAAACAGATGGTTGGAAGTTTTTGGAAAACATGTTTTTGTTTATGACGATAAGGACAAAAGCGACCATTAAAGGCCCGACCACCTGCGACCATTTCATACAATTAAGAGGGAGGCATACTTAAATCCCCTTATTGCACGAGGAGTTTTGCTGCGAAGATTGGATACATAAGCCATCTTCGAGCGCATGCACGGAAAACCGCTTGGAGTCGAAGTGGTCGCCATGACCGAAATCGGTTGGATAGATCATCATCATCATTTCATTTTACTCCCTTGCTGCGCTCGGTCGCTCGATAGTAAAGATACACCTCGGTACCCAGAAATTCACATATTATGATGAAGAAGTAAACCTGTATTTTAAAGACCTTGAAGGAATAATAGAAGAGCATAGAGCTCAAATATGGACATTACGTCGAAAAATAAAAATACTTTTTAACGATTTTTCTTTTGTTTTCTTGACTATTTAGGCCACTTAGTTCTCAATCCACTCTCGTACACACCCGTTAACCGCCTTTTGGAATTTGAACAGTCGGAAAAAGCTAAAATAAACCTAAGTAATTAGAATTTACGTATGAAAATATCTTACTTAAAATTTTCATGGTTACGAACTATGTTAGCTTTATAAAATACTAGCTGTTGTCCGCGGTCTCGCCCGCGCGGATATCAAGAGCGCGCGGAGCGCAAGCCACAAGCGGCTCGAGGAGTATTTTTTATCCGTTCCTGGCATGCGCACCGAAGTTTCATCGTAATCGGTCGAGCCGCTTTCAAGTTTTAGTAAGAATAACGAACAGCAATTCGTTTTATAAGCGAAGAAGATAACAACATAATGCTAATACGTAAGTTTAAACATAAAAATGTCAGAGCTTTCTAAAGGCACTTCTGGCTATGTTCAGTTCGTTCAACGAGCCTTCAATTAAAAAATAGAAGCCTACATTGTAATCCCGTCTTTTCGGATAGATATCAAGATGTATCGGATCCGCGCGCAGTTATCAATCATTTTTGCCGTTCGATCGCCCAAAATAACCTCACTTTGCAGACGCTGGCTGTTTGTTTTTGCTACACCCCTTGTGGCGGATCCGCCAATTGTGCGAGAAATTATTGTACCGACTTCCGGCTTATTTCGAGATGTGATCGATTTCCTAGTTCCCATTATCTTTTTTTTACACGTTGTTACTAGTCGCTGTTGAGATGAAAATAACTACTGTAGCAAAAATAAGGGGTTAAAATAAAAAAATAAGAAATGTAAACCTGTTGGTGTATCCGTTTTCCGCATAATTTAATCAAATTTTGCCTAAATTAAATTTTCAAAAAGCTCTAATTTTATTTAGTCGTGCAAATTTTATTAAATTTTCTTGGAAACGTGTCGTATTTTTTTGTTTGTATACACGGGGTTTCTTTGCGTCTTTTCACACATTTCGGGTTTTCCCCCGGCGTAAAGGCATTATACCTACCTTTTTACTGTTAATTGTCATCTTCTTGGATTGTACTGTCTCTGCCCGTGTATTCTCTTGCAGTTCCAAGAGAGATTTTATGTGGGAGGTCATTGACCAGACTTTAATTTTTTTTCAATCGAGAGTTAGATTCTTACTTTTATAATCTACGATTTTTAAACCCTCCCAGCTTTCTGTTAAGGTTATAAAAAACATTTAAATATTTAGACTCTTTTAGTTAATATGCTTGAGTGATTCCTCTTAAAAAAAGTCACTGCTATGCAGATGGTGTTTTTGCCGTTTGTATATGGAGCTTCGTAAATAATCCATCATAAATGTCGACTTTTGCCAACTTTTGGTAAATATTAGTAGTTAAATTAGTTTGTTCTTTAGGTTTCTTCCTTATCTTGCTTTATTGTGTTTTTTTCTTCTTATAGGGTCGTTCAAATTTTTTTTATGTGAGTTTGTGGATATTTATAGCATTTCTTGATACATACGAGGGTTCGATCTTTTTGTCATTCAGTCTTCACAGTTTTTAGGTCACATTCTCTTGTCGAATTGGCTTTGGAATTTGAATATTTTGTTAGACAGGTGTGTGTTTATTGTCATCGTTTCGGTATTCACGTACTTTTAAGGAAATTATTTTATAAACTTATTATGGCAGTAAAGTTCTCGAGTGGCGACCGCGCATCGGAAAACGTAGCGTAGGCAGGCCTCCCACTCGGTGGACCGATGACCTGGTGAAGGTCGCGGCAAGCTGCTGGGTGCGGGCAGCGCAGAACCGATCATCATCGAAATCCTTTGGGGAGGCCTATGTCTAGCAGTGGACGTCCTTCGGCTGATATGTGATTTTGTTCACCTTTTTCACCTTGTTTAACAGTTTACATGATCGGTTCCCTCCTCGTTTTTTTTAGGTAAGTGTTTTCATATTCCACTTATCGTTTTACCTTTAAACAATAATACATTTGTGATACAGAATAAAAGTCAAAACACGAATCTTTTAAAAGCTCTTAAAGGACTCTGATTCCTCTATAGAAAGTAGCAAAAACACACTCCACTGGCAACATGCAATACCTAATTAATAAAGAGCTTACATGTTTATCCCTACAAACAAAAAAAATAAATGTAACACCTATTTGCTGAGTTCTGCCCCTGTGGAGCGAATCTTTTCTTTTTGCGCTCCTCATTTAAGAAAAATGAGTGATTATCTCAATTAAAACCTTGAAAATACAATATATGGGCACATTTGCACGATCAACGCGATCTGTTCATAATTCATTTAGTAATCTTAAAGTCAATAAAATTGTGTTTTCTTTCTAAAAGTATTTTATCTATAAAAAATATTTAGAAGATACGTATTATGTATATTGTATTTAAGATCCATTTCTAATTTATCTTGTTATTGGTATCTGAAATACTTATTTCTATAGTACCTTGTATTTTGTATTCCAAATACTTTGTATAGGGTACCTTGAACATCTCTGATTGTACTAGTATATTATTTACAGTATTCTTATTTTTATTTTGTTTCATAACCACATATAAAGTGATGATTCAAAACATACTTCATATTCATTCCATATGCTCTCACATCGTCTATGCGGCAGTATTCCGCAAACTCTAGACCTAGCCTAGCCACATCAATGTCACCATTTGCATTTTATTGGCAAAGTTTCTGGCCGCAGAACGCCTATTTTTATGGTAAACTTATTCAAATACCACGACGTCATAACGGGAGGGAAAGGGGTGCCTTGTGCCTGGCACGGCCAACTTCGTCCACCTCCGAAGAGGGCATCATTATAAACCTTATGTTATCTCTGCTAGGTCAGATACTTAACAATATCTAAAAAAATGGTTTGAGTGTAAACGGTATTAATTTTGCAGGCAGGTACTTATATCGATTTTGGTCTTTATTTCGGAGTGTTCTTTTCATTATTATTAAATATTTTAGTGCGTTTGATTACATAACACCTGATAGTAAGTGACGATGTAGTCGAGGATGGTACACGCAAACTCAAATAATGCCTATATTTACTCTCGCCTCACAAGTATCACAGGTGTAGAGTTGTAGTACATCACTAACGTACTAAAGAATTGGCAGTTAAATGTGGATAGTGGTTTTAAGAAGTGCTGTTTTCTTTGTAGAGCCCAACAAAGTTAATTGCATTAAACACCAGACAACACTTCTAAATAAAGAAGTGTTGTTATCTTTTTAGAGCCCACCATGCACTGATTACAAGACGACACTTCTAAAAAAAGAAGTTTTGCTTCCATTTGTACAGCCCAACAAAGTAAAATGAATTAAACACAAGAAAAAACTTCTAAATAAAGAAGTGCTGTTATCTTTGTAGAGCCCACCATACACTGATTACAAGACGACACTTCTAAATAAAGAAGTTCTGCTTTCTTTGTAGAGCCCAACAAAGTAAAATGCAATAAACATAAGATAAAACTTCTAAATAAAGAAGTGCTGTTATCTTTGTAGAGCTCACCATGCACTGATTACAAGACGACACTTCTAAATAAAGAAGTGCTGCTTTCTTTGTAGAGCCCAACAAAGTAAAGTGCACTGAATACAAGACAATACTTCTAAATAAAGAAGTGTTGTTTACTTTGTAGAACCCGACAAAGTTAATTGCACTGAAAACGAAACATCACTTCTAAATACGTACTATTATCTAAGTTGTGTACGTGATGAGTATGGTCAAATATTCTGATACTGCCAAAGAAATATTAATACAAATGGATACTTATTTTCTAAAACAATTTTTAGTCTTGAGCGACTGAGTAGCGAGCTTCTGTACCATCCTAAAACCACCATCTTAAAAAATAACTTTTTCAATTAAAAAAAAATGGCTTTAGTGATTTAATAAACTTTATACGGCCTACTAAACTAAGATTTTCATTAATCCAAAAAAACAGGATGTGGCACTTCCCATACAAATCCGGATTTTTTTTATTTTATTTCAAAAATGGCTCTAACGTTTTTAATGAAACTTTGTGAGATAATAGAACTTAATATGACCTAATACACTGGGTATTTAACTATTCTATGAAAAACCGTACCTCCCATACAAACCCAGATTATTTTTAAATCTTTACTACAAGGAATGCTTATGAATGCTGGAGGTCAAACAACACAAGAAAGTATGCACAGCTTGACTAGAATTTATTTGTTAGGCTCGATTTGTTACTTATTTATTTCAAACTGGTTATATAATGTGAGGTAAATAACCCGGGGATGTCCTCTAAGTGACATAGCGATGTGTCTCTCAGTACAATAAGTGTCAAAGTTGCTTGCGCTCATCGGCTGACTGGTTATAACTGTCGAAGTTATTATTGCTTGCCCGCCTGCTGCTAGCTGCCTCTGCTTCTTAGTAACAAACGCTCAACACTCGCTTGCCGATTTTAGATTTTAGGTCCTTGTTTTAGTCGACAACGCCCTTCTCAGGGGTTCTACTCATAAAACTGGACGACTTTTGTAATAGAACTTTGTTGAAATAATAAAAAAGTACTTTCAATACAAACTTAGCTAATCAGCCAAGTTGTGGAAAAAAAAGTTTTTAGTTAAAACAAAACCTACAATAATTGCTTGCGATATTTGTTCGCGTAAAATTTAAGATTCGCTCTGTCTAAATAAACTTAAAATAGTTTCTGTGTGGACTTTTGCTCCGAATTAATTGTCAAAAAGAGAAATTATTGGGATTCTGTATTTCCAAAATATAACCTTCGACAAGGAAAATAGTCATACCCATTTTCTTATTCAGCTGGTAAGTAAATACCACACGGAATACAAAACACATAAATAAATACAGTGTAAACCCTGTATAAAGTCACTCGATATAACGATTCACTCTTTAAAACGTCAAATTTTCTGACATCCAGTTGGTTAACTTTAACGCTAATTTCTCTCTGTTTAACGAAAACTCTCAATAACGTCAAAAAATGCCCGGTCCCTTGAGTGTCGCTATATAGAGTTTACACTTTAGTTTTCGTGAAACATTAATCCATCTCAATTACAGCAACAAGTTATCTATCCAAAATTTAGGGAAGCTATTTATAATAAATAATAATAATAAATATTCTGGGACAAATCACACATGGTCATCTGGCCCCAAAGTAGGATTCCCTGTGATATGGGAACCAGAGACTGATATAAATACTTATATACGTTTAAATACATACATATATATAGATATTTAACACCCAGACACAGAGCAAACCAATCTGATAATCACACAAATGCTTGCCCTGGGTGGGGATCGAACACACAACTCTCGGATCAGCAGTCAAGAGCAGTAACCACTGAGCTAACGAGTCAGTATTTACTTAGTTACATATTTACTTAGAGAATAAATAACTGGAATAGCATTCCCCAAAATTACAGGTGGCTGTGTTCATGTTGATCAATGCCTCCCCCGTGGCAGAAAAATGTAGCCGTCAGTCGCGCACCGCCCGCCGCGCCGGGGGCGAGCGGAGTAATTAGCTGGAAACGACGCAATAGGCCTCAATGTTCACTACTCATCACCGTCCCAAACATTAGAATAATGTAATTTTATTTTTTCTCAAATATGCGTGGAAATGAGAAAATCTGTCATTTTAATTTGCGTAATTTGTTATAATTATGTTCTTTCGAAAAAAGAATACGTGAAGAATCGAATTGAAGTACAGAGTATTTTAAAGTGAAACTTTTATTATAGCGACATTTATTAACCGCCTCCGTAGCTCAGAGGCAAAGTTCACTGGCTTTACACAGGAGGTCGCGGATTCGATTCCCTGCGGGGTCAATTGTAAGACTCGGTTTGGTTGGTGGTAGGGCATTTTCTAAGCCTGGCTAGCTACCACCATCTTATCGAAGTCTTGCCGCCAAATATCAATGTTTATATCATTGGTGTGTTCCGGCATGAAGATAAGATAGCCAGTTCCCCATTGCGTTGGGGAATCTTGGTAAGCCCGCTTCCATCTTCGACAACATCGTTACTTACCACCAGGTGAGATGTTGTCAAGGGTTTACCAATTGTGTATAAAAAAAATCGTCTTTAATTTTTCGTCTGTGTGTTGCATGTCGCGTGACGGTCTCTTTCATCTGACGGTATGATCGTTTCGTCCTCTGTACCGTAGCGAGAGCAGCCATGATCGTTTCGTCCTCTGTAAAGTTTCACTTTTACCGTGGTTTCATAAAACCACACACTTACTTTTTTTTTAAACACGCTTCACTGGACCGTTTTTAGGGTTCCGTACAACCAACTCAGCCTCCGCTGTCTGTCCGTCTGTCAGCGGGCTGTATTTTATGAACCGTAATAGGTAGAAAGTTGTATTTCTATTGCCGTTATAAAAAAAACCAAAACATTTGAATAAATGAAAACAATGGGTCTTCCATACGAAAAATATATTTTTATAGGTATTTTAGAGGTATTATTTATTTAGCTCTATCATAAAAATTATAATACATACAACCGTGAAACTTGGTGTGATTACAGTACTAATACCGAAATAAAACAAAAAAATATTAAAAACTGAACAAGTGTGAGTTGTACTCGCTTCAAACTGGATGAAAAAAAAACCATTTTTTTTTTAATTTTTGCAAAATATTATACCTTTGGGTGTACGGAACCCTAAGAAGCATCCATCTCTGTCAGAATGACCGAGAGAGTACACCTTATATAATATACTAGCTGTGCCCGCGACTTCGTTGGCGTGGAGGTTTTGAATTTTCCCACCGGGACTCTTGAATTTTCCGGGATAAAAAGTATCCTATATGTTAACCCGGGCTATAAAGAACCACCATACAAAATTTCATCAAAATCGACTTGGTAGTTATTGCCTGATGCGCGAACGTACAGACAGACAGACAGAAATTCCAAGAGTTGTTGTTTTGACCTCTATATCGTTAGTAATGTCCACCACAGTTATTATTTTCAAAAAATATTTCACGTACAGTTTTATTACCTATATATATATAGATTATTAATCCACCAATCCAGTCGATCCACCTGAAGGTAAAATTATGATATCACATACTACATAATTACTATCATGAAAAAATGGTACAAATTATATAATTTTACAACAAAATCCAACCTGTTTGTATTGCCTAGCTACCTCTGTCCGCGCATGCGCCCTCGCCGCCCGCGCACCTACCTAATTCTAGTTACTTATATCAGCGGTCTGTATTTCATGAACCGTAATAGGTGCGAAATTTTCACAGAATGTGTATTTCTGTTGCCGCTAAAACGACAAATAATAAAAAAAATGAGAAAAATTAAGTGGGGTCTCGTAAAGAAAAACGTATTTTTATAAGTGTTTTTGAATTAGCTCTATCGTAAAAACGGTAATACCGTTATATAAATAATCCTAAAGTAAAACAACAAATAACAAAAATCAGCAAAGTATGAGTTGTACTCGCGCTGTGGTCCGAACTGAAAAAAAAGAGTATATTTCTGTCGCTTGCGTTGATCTTTTTTGTTAGTAATGTGAATAGGTATCATCGTCACAGTTGTATGGATAGGTATGTAGTACGGACTCGCACTTGACCGGTTTTTAGATTATTCTTAATTCAAAAACACTCTAGTAATGAATTTTCACACGAAATTCCCGGTATGTAAGGTTTTGCTTGGCACCACAGACGAGCGATGAAAATCTAACAAATTTTGAAAGAAAAAATTCTATATGTTTTTACATACTGTGTCTGTCACAGTGACGTGAAAAAAGTCTCCAATTGATCTGTACGTATACGTGTGATTCGAAACACTTTTTTCGCGTCACTGTATTTAATGGTAATTTACTTTTTGTGTTTTTTATTACTTTAATTGTTTTGAGAAAAACAAGGATATTGGGTAAAATAGAGCATTTTTTGAGACGTACTCGTTTTAAATCTTTGCAGAAAAATGGCGGAAAACAAAATGATTGTCAAAAATGAAGTTGCTACGATTTGATTGAAATTTAGTAGATTTTTTATAATTTTTTTAATGAAATATTCAGTTATTTTCCTCTGATCCATGTTTAACCGTTAAATGACGAATGATAGTCATCTGAGTTACTTTTTACCATCTATCAAAAATTACATTTTGTTCTAAAAATGTTAGGAATACCTAGTTAGCAGCATCATTTATGTACTTACTTATTTTCTGATTTTGGTAAATTAAAAATCAAAGACCTGATGGAAAACAAAACGAGTAAGGTTTTCCGAAATGTAAGTAGGAGGGCAATTTATTGATCAAGAGTTCATAATTTATTTCTAAAGCTGTCGTCATCCCTATTCAATTTACAGCCTAACAAAAGAAAGAATTTTCGTACTGAATTTTAAAGCTCATACACAACCAACCAATGTATGAATAAAGGGTTTGCAATTACGACGAACAGAATGGGGCCCTGGCAGTAACATCAGCATCCTACATTTATTATGCCGTTTTACTACTTAATACCTTTCATACGAGAGCTGTACAAAGCGAGTTGCGGGTTGTGGCAGAACAAAGGTTGGCCGAATGTAACGTCAGTCACATGTCACGCTCAACTCCGAGTGACATCTACCAAGCGAACCTTTCGCAACAAGTTGTTTTATTATAATGTAACTTATAAAATCTTTCAAGCGCAAATCGGACTCGGAAACGAACCATCACGTACCATATCATCATCATCATCATATCAACCAAAAATCGTCCAGTGCTGGACAAAGGCCTCCCCCAAGGATTTCCACGACGACCGGTCCTGCGCTGCCCGCATCCATCGGCTTCCCGCGATCTTCACCAGGTCGTTGGTCCAGCGCGTGGGAGGCCTTCCTACGCTACGTTTTCCGGTGCAAGGTCGCCACTCGAGAACTTTACTGCCCCATCGGCCATCTGTTCTACGAGCTATGTGCCCTGCCCACTGCCACTTCAGTTTAGCGATTATGTGAGCTATGTTGGTTACTTTCGTTCTCCTGCGGATCTCCTCGTTTCTGATTCGATCATGCAGAGAAACTCCGAGCATAGCACGCTCCATTGCCCTTTGATTAACCTTGAGCCTTCTTATGAGGCCCCATAGTAAGCGACTATGTCTCAGTTCCGTAAGTCATCACTGGCAACACACACTGGTCAAAGACCTTAGTCTTTAGACACTGCTGTATTTGGGACGTGAAGATATTGCGAAGCTTCCCGAACGTTGCCCAGCCGAGTTGGATTCGTCGATTGATCTCTTTCATAAAGTTGGACCTGCCTAGCTGGACTGTTTGTCCCAGGTATACAAATTCGTCAACAACTTCCAGTGTAGAGTCTCCAACCTTTAGAGGGGTGGGTGCGACACGGACATTTAACATTACATTCGACTACGTACGTACTTACTACTTACGTACCATACAAAATATTATATATGTGTTACGTAATTACCAAGAAATTACGTTTCTCTAATTGAGTCTTTCCGCGAATTCGACTCGTAATTTACCGATTTTGAATAATGTGTTGATCTATTTTAGAATTAGCACTTTAATGACACAAAGTAAGAAGGTTGTATTTATTTAAATTTTTACGATAGGAAGAACAAATCTAGTTCCAGTTATAATTCCAAAGCTAAGTTCCAGTCACGTTTGTTATACTCACTTAAATATTTTATTTTTCTATGTCAAACAGTCAGGGACAGATTTAACAACTTTGATGACGAAATTTTTATTTTGGAAACAGAATACCTGATGAATATAGGTATGTTATTAATAATAATAATAATAGGTATGTTATTAGAAAACACTGGATAATTTAAAAATATTACCCTATACTAACCCGAGGGGTCGACAAATTTTTTTTTTACCTAATGTTTGTTTAAAAGTTGCATAGATTTCATAATATCTAAAGTTAAAACCTTTAGGATCCATCTAGGGTCGAATATCGTCTGGCAAACTTATACCTTTAAGAGCTATTAAGATATTATTATATCATGGCAGTTGGTAATATTGGTATTAACATCGCATTGTTGTTTATGTATTATTAGGGGCAACTGCTCTAAAAATATTAAAACGCACTTTTCGTAATCAATATCTTTACTACATAAAATATCAGTAAAATAAAAAAAAACAAGTTCTTCTCGACAAAATAACCTAAGAGTAAAATTATTTAACACTAGCTGTTTCCCGCGGTTTCACCCGCGTGGACAACGTTTCTATGACTTTCCGAGGGTGCGCAGTGCGCGAGCCGCAAGCGGCTCGCAAGCGTGGTAAAAAGTAGCCTATGTCTGAATCCAGGTCCTAATCTGTCTACCTACCAAATTTCAGCCAAATCCGTTCAGTAGTTTTTGCGTGAAAGCGTAACAGACAGACAGAGTTACTTTCACATTTATAATATTAGTAGGGATTCAAACTATAATATTCCAAATAACCGAGTTTTCAAGTTTTAGTGTCGCGTGTATCTGTTGCAGCCATCTGGGTAAATCTGCCATTTGATTAAACAGCTAGCCCGTTGATTGAATGGCGACATTCAGTTGCATGACTATGCCGAACGTTGATTAAACAAGCGACACTCAACGATCAACTAGAAGGCTGATTGAACAACAGTGTAGTGTAGTATACTGTAGCGTGTGGCTCGTAGCGCGTAGCGCCGATCGTGTAGCGCGTAGCGTGTAGTGTGTAGCATAATTATGTTCTTCTGCGCAGCATTCTGCTACGCATAGGGGGGTGTCTCGCTTCGCGAGGCTCTATGATTGTGTAATTAGTCAAAACTGACTGAACCTAATATCGCTAGCTAGCTGGCTCATTTAGTTTTTTAGAAAAAACTTATTTTCGTAAACTTGCCAACTCCCTTTTTGTTGTATGGGATTTGTAACATTTAGCGTTTAGTTATCAATCGAGGATTAAAAAAATAATTCTGAGTAAGAAACTGTAAATGAGCGAGCGAAGTAAGCGATATTAAGTTCGGTCAGGTGTGATTAGGTATAGTACTCGTACAGTCAAAGAGCCTCACCAAGCGAGGCTTCCCCTATGGGCAGCAGAATGCTTGGCAAAAGAAGAAGAAAAAATTCGTAGTTACGGCTTGGCTAAATTATGTTTAGCCAAGTCGTTGAACGTTGAGTTCAACGACGTGACCAGTTGTCTTTTAGTTATTCAATTGAATGACGCCATTCACTCAACGGGCAATTGAACGGCAGATTTAATATGATCATTGCGTCATATGCACCGTTATTTTCAATGACAGCCAAGAGATTACCTTCTTTGACACTGATACTCGTACATTTCTCTTTAAAGACATAAGTCAGAGATTATGCGATGTGATAACCTTTTTTAAAGGAATAGCCATTTAATAAATTAGATCATTATAATGCCTCATCTGTCTTTCGAATAGTGAAGCTATTGATTTAGCGTTTTAGCCTTTATTGCGAATGAGTGATTAACAAATGTTCCGGGAAGTGGGCCCTAAATTAAAGTTCGCCACTGTACAATATTTTATTAGTTCGTTACTGTAGATCTGATAGACGAGGAGGGAATAGACCACAGAACATTTAACAATAGGTAAGTAGACAATTTTTACTTTAAATAAAAATACAACCTTTATCAAATATTTAGTATACATATTTTAAGGAAAAAAAAAATATTTCGTTTGCTAATTTAAGTAAAAATAAATACGCTTATTTTTCATTATTGTTGGTGCCATAGTTGAAAATTTAGAGAGGGGAGGGATACTAAAAGAGGCACTTGTAATTACTACTTTAAATAAAGCAGAGTTTACAACCTTTAATTAATTTTATGATACCTAATCAACAATACCCATTCGAGGGGGTGGGTATACTAAAAAAAAAACTTATATTTTTTGGACATGTTGTTTTCATTTTATATTTTGGGTTATGTGTGAGTTACAACTGTGTACTTTTATACTGTGTGTTTTTAACATTTTTTTATAATTGGCACTTTTGAGCCGGCTACGAGGTGGTGCGACATAGACTAAGTACCTAATTGCATAGTACCAAGTACATTATTTTATATTGACTTTATACATAATATAATATTATTGACTTTTGTAAGCAAATTATAATAAAAATCAAGACTTTTTAACATGTAAACTTCGAAACCGTCAGTTGCAGACGAGCATTAAAAGTTATGTTAACATTATGAATGTAATTAATCAAAATGCACCAAGTTCATTGTTTTAGTGCGGCAATCTGTTCTTTGAAGTTAGAAAATGTCCTCATTCATTATTCAACAAGGTAAACAGGACAAAGAAAGTAGGGACATGAACTACGACCCTCGGTTTCGGTCTTTGTTGACAGGCAAGAAACTTGTGGTGGTCTTTGTTAGGTAAATATATACTAAATCTATGGGTAAACCAGAAAGGACCGACCATCTAGGTACTAGTTATTCGATAAAATATTTTAGGTATACCTAAATTGCAATTGTTTAAATTATACAAGATATCTTTACCCGACGCCAATGACGCTGGGTCATATTGAACCGAGCGATTTTCAATTGGGGAAATTTCGAAAAAACTTATTAAAATCTCCTTAGCTGGAGATAAGGCCTCAATTCATATGATTTGTACCATAGTGTAGTGAGCAAGTGCCAGTAAGGTAAAATACCCAGTAGATGACACCTTAATAATTTATTAGTATGTTTATTGACATAGTTTGGTATGAAATCATCTTAGAGGGAAGTTCTAATTGATAATAGTTGCGAAAATTATTCCCCTTCCAGAATGTGATAAGAATTGTAGTAATAAAACTAATGTGTATTTTTATGTTATTTTTTAATAAAATAAAGGTACTATGTTAGTAGTTGACACCTAGTGAAAACAAATATATATAGTAGTTGACACTTTTTATTTTCAGTAGTTGACAGGTATGCTTAGATTAAACTTTTTTGCAGCAGTTTTATACGGAGTTTTATGTAAACGCACATCTTCTACGGCCGCTTCCATAGCCTCTTGTGTATAATTACTACAATTTTCTTTTGTCGGTGGCATCTAAAACACGAAAGAAAAATAATTCATTAGTTGACACATAAAGCTCCAATAGTTGATACCTCCTGTCAACTACTGAACAAAATGGTTCTAAATTATTTTAGAAGGTCTAATAGAGTAATTTAACTTATAAGTAGAAAAAAAACAATAACTAAAACAGTATTAACAAATTATATTAAAATCCATAAGTTGACACCCACATGTCAACTACTCAAATCTATGTAATTTCAAGTTTCAGTAAATGGCATGACGCCATGTAATTTAACATTTTATTGTATGTCATTTTAAATAATACGTAGGTACGCTTCAAACTCTAATTATAATGAATTAATTAAAATTGATTTAAAATTGTAAAATAATATTTACCTTTCCAACATTAATCTCTCGGCTTGCTCTAAACAAACTGCACAAGACTTTTTGGCGGGAATTTGTAGCGTTCAGTTTGTCATTTTGCTTTTATTATCCGAAAAATTACTTTTGGTGGTTTTTGATGTTTAATATTGATAGTGTATTTATCAGCGAAGTATCATTTATGTGTTTCTTGTGTAGGATAATGAAATAAAAGTGTGTATACTGTGTTTCGAGTTCCCACAAGAAGTCCGAGCAAGCTTTAGCAAAAGTGCTATCATTTTGCTAGAGTATGTAGGTTAGGTTAGTTTATAGACAATGATATGATGTGAACGTAAAGAAATAGTGATCTTGAAGACTAAAAAGGAGAAAAATATGAGGAAACAATGATATTGAAAACAAAAAAATGGACTGGATATCTGGATTTGACCAATATAATGAGCTTTTGACTACATAATCTGAAAAATATACTGAAAATTACTGAAGACGTGAATTCTACACATAAATACTACTGAAAAACTTAAACTGAAGACTAGGCGGTATGGCCAATGAGCCTTAGCCTGCCCTAAAAGGGCGAAGAAAAAAAAACAATAAATATGGCGCGGAGTTTTTTGGCGGGATTTGTGGTAGACGCATTCGTAGTTTTATTTTGTTGTTTTTTCATTGTTTTCTGCTAGGATTTTGTTTAAAAAGTGGTGCATTTTGGAGAAAATCGTCTAGTGCACGTGAACAATGTGGAGAACAAGAAAATAAAACGAAGGAGGACGTGAGAACCCAATTTGCTCTAGGTGCAGTTTCATAGACGCCTTACAGCAACTGGGTGTTCCACCTCAGAATGTAGCTGCTGCAAATGCTGTCAAGAACTTCAGAGAAGATTTGTAATGCACCGGCACTAGCATTACAAATCCAAAAGCTAAGGAAGCTTAAATACGTCAGACTTGGCTGTATGGTGTTAGTAACCTTTGCCTTTTCCGCCCTTTTTGTAAACCGGAAAGAAGAAACCAAAAAAAATAAATATGGCGCGAAGTGTGCGGTTGTCATCTGTCGAGCGCGGTAAGTAGCGATGTTGTTTATGATGCCACATTAGTTTGTATTGGTGTCGGTAGATGTCTTTACTGTATCTCAGACACAATCTCGATCTTGGGCTTCCTTTTATTTTCTTAATATTTAATTTTCTTCGTCAAAGTGTCAACTATTGATGCAGTGTCAATTACTCGTGGTTTTACCATAAAGAATGGTAAAATCGCTCATAATAAAACGGCTACAGCTCCATACATTTTTAGTCCAAAAAAAGAATATAATTTAGTTGCCCTTTTGATTAAAACCAAATTATAGTTTGATATCTAAATTAACTTCAACGTCTTGGTACTACAATGACTTCATGGTCATGCAATCGTTCTTACTTTGTATTAAATTTGTTATAATTCAGCAGACAACCAGATACTTAATTAAGAAAAAAAAATCGGGTTATATTTACCCAGCGTCATAGTCCGCGTTGTTTTTACACGTCATAGGCGCCGGGAGGTTTTTGTATAGAATTTTAATTTTCCTCGATTTTGAACATTGAAAATGTTTTTTTACTCGCTCCGGCTACATTTTTCAGCGAACGTGTGACATGGCGATTACTCTGAAAGTATTTTGGAGATCGTAATTATTTAAGGGTCAAACAAAATGTGTGTTTTGCATATTACTCCTAGATAAAATGATACTTGCCTTTAGCTGGTTAAAAGTGGTGACGGACGCCTATCGCTTCACACAAAAGGTATTTTCCCATAATGGTAAAACCGTAGGGCTCAACGGTATATCGCACGTTTGTGTCAAAAATAATATAGATAATTTTATCTACTCTCATATTATAAATTTCGAATTAATAGAAATGTCAAAACGAGTTTATATTGACATACTTACTAGCTGGCTCGGCGAACTTTGTTCCACCTTACACTACACTTCCCTACCCTACCCTACACTACCATATACTACACTACACAACACTACACATCCCTACCCTACCCTACCCTACACTACACTACACTATCCTACCCTACCCTACCCTGCACTATACTACACTACACTACACTACCCTAACCTACCCTACATACTCGTAAGAACCTTCTCTGACAATAACGAACTTAACAAAAAAAGAATAATCGTATTATAACACACTTTTTGTAACAAAATAATATTATGAATTTTTTTATACCATTCCGATCAGGTCAAATCGAAAAGCATCACCAAGTAGATTCTATCAATTATTCATATGCTGGGTGCGCCATTTATACAGCATTACATACAAAAAAGTTTTTATTCCTAATTTTACCTGTATACAACAGCGCCCGCTTTAGAGTATGGGCGTTGATGTGCTGGGTTTTGGCGCTATCATACGTTTTGTTGCTCTGATTTTCGTGAGAAAAAATTCTTGATCCTTCATGTGGTAGGTTCCATCCCAATGCATGAGATTAGATAAATTAAAGTATCAAAACTGCACATAACTAGGTATTAAAACACTCATATGATAAGTATAGCCCAGGCTCGCTTTTTAAACTCATACTCGTGTTTTAATTCCCCTCATTTATGCTACAGTATCATAGTTATTTATGATACGAGGGTGGTAAAAAGTTAAATAACAAACGAGTGACTTTTTAAGCCCAAACCGTGAGCGAAGGTTTACCATCGTCACGAGTTTGTCATTTACCTTTTACATAGACAGTTATGAGAAAACAGGTAAAAATCATAAATTGCATTGCAAATAATTTTTCTCAAACAATCAAGTAACAATGACACTGTAAATGGCGCGAATTTGGTTGCCCAACGATAACCATGAATTACTTGCATACCACGCAGTGCGCATACGTAATTTTTCTAGTGTGAGAAGGATAACTATAGCAACACTATGTTATTGTCCCTCTCGCTCGGTTATATATCTTACTGTACGTCTTGTTTAATTTGAACAATATTTCTTTAATTTTAACATCAAATTAAATTTAGTTGGGTGGTTGCTATGTGAAATTTACAACCAAGAGGCAAAGATGACCTATTATTACTAGCGTACAAGAGGCATACATGCACAATTGAACTTAAAATTAAGCAAGTTAGTAAAGTTAGACCTTTTGTAAATATTAACTAGGAGGCCAGAGCTTAAAATATGTTCTGGAAATTTAAAAAAAACTTGTAATGTTAATAGAACAAGTGTGGTAAAATCAATTTTGCGCACTGGCATTGGCACTGGCAATTAAAGGACCACTTTTCGAGGAACTGTATTGAAATAGTAGTTTATTAATGTGGCTTAACGGTACATATCACGTTTGTTGACACCAGCGCTTGCCAGATAACGTCGTCAAGGGAGTGTGTGTCTCCCCGAGTGCCTCCTACAACCCAACCCGTGGTGGCCGTTGACACCCACTATGCATCGCCAAGCAAGTACGAGTATACTAAAATACACATTCAAATATAGAAACTTCATTACATGTTAGCGATTGTCGATTAATTTTTTTTTGTAATTCAAAACACAGACCCAAAGACGATATCTTGATAGTTTACAGTGTTCCAAACCCTCATTTATTACCAACCTCTTTCTAAAGGCGGAAATATGAAAAACATTGTATAGATTGACAAAACTACAAAACTATACATTTGAATTTCAGGCCCTATTACCTACAAAATCTAGGAATTCATTCGTCGTCACGTTGGATCTGAAGAGTTATCTTTGAAATTGGAACGAGATATCAGAATTTTAGTAGAAACCAGTGCGCGAAATGGCGCTAACCCAATTTTCTGGCGGGAGACAGCGCCCGCGCTGCTCGCACCGATTAGATTCCATAGGAAATAGAAAATTTTGTGTTGCAATATCTGATCAACAATCTGGTGGCACTATAAATATTTTATCCGCTTCGAACAGAAATAACGTTTACGTAACCATTTTCTGGACAAAGTTATTATAAGTTGTTCACAACCTACACCTTAGAAAGCGTTAACAGCATTTTTTTTAAATGCTGCATAAATTGAATGTAGTTTTTAGTAACAAAATCTAGTTATTCCTAGATATCATAAAACTGGTACTAGTACATGTTATGTTACGCTACAATTAATTTCTTAGTGATATTTGCTACGCGCATTAGTTACGATCGATAAATTCTCAAACTTAAAAGTAAGTACTAATTTTATTGTAACATAAAGATTATGAATGGTTGTTTTTGGTTTACTATATACCACACCCTGGACACTTCATACAACGGGCCAGAAATGACATTTAAAATTAAGGAATGACGGAACAAACAAAATGGCGGCGACATCATATACGTTCAACAACCAAACTGTAACCAATCTGTATCAATCTGAGTGACGAGGGGGTGAGGTCGCAATCTAGAGAGCGGCATGGAGTGTCCATACTAATATATTATATACTTTGACTATACTGAGTGTCACTGTTAGAGTTTTACTTCTTATGATGTTACTTGATTGTTTATTGCAGCTATGTACTACTCCTCAACATCTTAAAAATGCATCTCCTGAATAAAATAACGGCGCAGGGTAGTAAATTCGACTGACGGTACGTAGGAGTACGAGCTTTCCATATTTTATAGGAAGCATACGCAAGCCACCCTCTATTCCCTCAATGGGCGCTCGCATGGGACGCGAGAACACGGTTTTGAACTTATCGCGCATCACGGCGGCCACTCGCCACTCGCTGGTTTTCTCAGCTTGTTTCTGGCTCGTTCAACTCCACATTCTCCCTTTAGTTGCTCCTAGGTAATCGCCATCTATCTCTTGGATAGCACGGTTAATTGTGCTACATGTTAATAGAGAGAGAATTGCGTCTACTCGCTATGTCAACTCCCTCGGTACGGCAAGCCGCAGGTAACTTTGAATGGTGCTAAGTTAGAAATGAGAGCAAAGTTCAGCTTTCGGCGGCAGCGAGCTCGATCGAACGGATAGATTAAATTAGAAAATTTTGCCTGGTTTTCCCGCACCTGTTCAGCTATCGTCGAAAGAATCTTCGTGTACAGAACTGACTTTTCCGTTATTTTTGTTACCATTAGTAAATGTGTCCTAAAATACTGGATAGGTACCTGGTATTTGTCGCTGTATTACACAAAGTGGGCAAAAACATAACAAAAATTGCAACGCAAACGAAATTAAAAAAAGAGTGTGTGTTTTTATGAAACCACGGTAAAAGTGAAACTTTTTTTCACATTATAGACATTTACAGAGCACGAAACGATCATCGCTGCTCTCGTCTTGGAGCTACGGTACAGAGGACGAAACGATCATACCGACCGTCACGCGACACACAGACGAAAAAAATTGAAACGATGTAATAAAAGTTTCACTTTAATACTGTCCTTTCACCTTTCTGGTATTACCTATCTGATTCAAATCAAGTTATTTACAATTTCATTGGTTCTAAAAATAATATCTCACTAATTACAAATTACACCTAAAATAGCTAAAGTGAAACGAAAATACCTGAATATTTTTTTTTACTAATCCAATAAAATTTGTAACATTATAATGATAACTCTTTCATTGGCGTGCAGTATTGTAATTAACTTAGACGGCATCTTCGATCGTCAGAGCGAGCTCGATTTGCATCACTGTTGCGCTGCGACTGCGTTCCGTTCCCGTGACGTTGAAGCGAGCGAGCTCTCTTGTAATCTGATTAAGCAATTTTAAACTGGTGAATTGAGTTGGTACCTACTAGTATACGTAGTTTCGAGTTTCGTAGAGCGCGTTCACTGCGTTATTGGCATAACTTTAATGTAGTTACTGGAGAGTTCACGGGTTTTTGCTAAGCATAAAGGTATTACAATTGTTTAATTTTCATTGAACCAGATGAACTCTTAAATGGAGTAAGAAGCTAACAAATAAAACAATTCGATAGTTTTCCCGGTTTTTTCAGGTTACACGTTGGTGCGGCGAGGAACAAAAATCTATAAAAAAAATGTAGCGAAATAGTAGCTGCATGTGCGATATAGTGCTGACAGTGCTATTGCACTCCTCGTTGCAGCTAACTTGTGCACCGAGTTGCATAAGACCCGTTGCATTCGATGTGGATGTAATTTTTTATTGTGTCATGTTACATACTAGTAGCAGGTTCGATTCAGTTTGCCTCTTTCTTGGAAGAAGAAAATCTGTGCTCGTATTAAATTAAAACCGTACACTTCTAGGTTTCGGGTCCATTGTGTATAGAGCCCTTAGTACATAAGAAAATAAATCAGAACAATATTTACAAAAACGAAAAACAGTTTTACTCAAACACACACATAATTTTTTTAGATTGCTACTTTTTAATAATCTTTTAGCATAAGAGAATCAATCCCTATCAAAATCTCAACTTCTATTTTTTAACATTACAGTACCGTATTCACTCCTTTGTCACTCGAAAGTAAAACATGTGTTACGGGATAAATATTTCCCTAAAATGTGCTTGTTGAGCCTAACGGGCGTGCATGCAGTGAACGGCTGAGCATTTATTGTCCCGACAGACTGAACCGTCTCTATGACGCTGCGTTTATCATTTGACTTGCGCTGGATTGGCTCGGGCCCACTGTTCAGTGTGCACCTGCAGTCATTGCTGCACCTGTGGTTGTGACAACGTTCAGCATTACGATCGTAATATAACGGGAAATATATCGCTTCATTAAATCCCCTGATAATATTAGGTACTGCTCGGTGTTACCTAGGTTTATAAATAGTGGGTAAGCACCTACACATATTATTCTGTGTTCATTTATTAGTCAGTACGTTTTCTTCTTTAGTGCCGTTGTTTATGTCTTTTAAAGTACAAAGAAGCGTAGCAGCTTAAAATATATTATTCAAATTAATAAAATGATCTCGCTTCCCGAGAAATAAATTTTAATTAAATAAATGAACAATAACGTTTACGTTAATTAATTTTCTCACAAAAGGATTGAAATAAGAAGACAAATGACGAGCATATTATGATCAGCCTGCGAACGCGCGCAGTTATACAAAGCAGTCCGCAAGAACCACTTTAGGCGTGATTAGAGCAGGGCCCAGGAGCAAAACTGTTCTTTATTAAGAAAGGGTATAAAGCAAAATTTTTTTTTAAAATGAATTATCCGAATTACCTCTTAAATTATAAGACTAATGTCAATATTCTATTCATATACCAACTCGTCGTTCGGTGGGCCGCTACCTCGGGAGGTACATACCGGTTCGAATCCTGCCACGTACCAATGTGATTTCAAATTTCAATTTCATATGTATCTTTATCCGACGCTATTACGGTGAAAGAAAGCACTGCGAGGAGATCTGCACACGCCTGTGAAGAAACTCGAAGGTTGCGTGTGAAGTCGAACAACTCGCGTGGTCGACTATAAATAAGGCCCTATCGCCCGAATTCAGGGTAAGTCATAGCCTCGATCTCGATTGGAACTTATTTGAGCTGATATGATGATGATTATAACTACTTATATTAACATAAAACCTGAAAAATTAAATACCTTTAAAGAGACGGAGGTATACAGTCCCATTTTTAGGGTTCCGTACCTCAAAAGGAAAAAAAAAGAAACCCTTATAGGATCACTCGTGGGTCTGTCCGCCCGTCTATCACAGTCGATTTCCTTAAAAACTAATGGACCGATTGAGTACGTGTTCACATGTAAATCGGTGACCCAAAGACGGAAATTAATAATTAATTCAGTTTTGGGCCACTTTTGTGGGTAAAAGAGAAAATATAAAAAAAGTTTTGCAAACTAAGTTTTGTGACATATCAAATGAAAGGGCTTGTTGTGAGAATCTCACATATATTTTTTATAATTTTAAGATAAATTGTTATTACGTTATTAAAGAAAAGAAGCAAATATTTACAACCCCCCTCCCCTCCCACCTAATCACCGAAACTACTGGGCCTAAAGTTTAATTGTTAAGAAACAAGCGACATCTAGTGGGATATAGTAGTATCGTCTACATAAATTGATTTACGTAGTAATACGACAACAGCAGCAATTAGTTTCTTTTCTCCCTATAGATGGCGCTGTAGATGAAAACTATTTTTTGGTACGAAACCCTTAGTGCGCGAGTTTGATTCGCACTTAGCCGGTTTTTATTTGTTAAAAATTTTTCATTTTCGAGTTCTTCAATAAGAACTTAATTTTTGCGGCTCCTGTAGTGTCCTCAAAGCGGAGTTAATAGTAAGAAAACGTGCGAGAGTGAGAAGGACAAAAAACTTTTATACTCCCTCTAAATGATGCAACTATATTTTACAAGCTTTTATTTAACCTACAATGTTTGTATGTATGTATATAATATGTTTCTTTAGGTCCAATCTTGCAAGCTGAATTTTTCCCACTTTACTGAGCTAAAATTTTGCACACAAGTTTAGTTTGGATGGCAATGCAGGGTTAGCTAAGTGAGTTTATTTTAAATCCAATATGGCGGACTCCTAAAGACGGCGGACCAGTTATTTTTATGCACCCCCATTTTATAGGTATCAAATGAAATGGTTTTGCAGAGAAGAATACGAAATAAATAAAATTATTTTCAAATAAAAGCTTGTACCTAAAAGTTTCTTAGTTTTTAGAAAAAAATTAAATCGAAATACCAAAAGAAACAACATACTTCTTACCCGTTTGTTTCACAATCGCAAGTTGTACACCATCATGACGTGTAGACTGGTTAAACTGTGATTTTAAATAGAAGACTTATTTTTACGTCATATTAAATGAAGTGTAACGCCATGAAATCTATAAGTACTTGATTATATAGATTCTAGCTGTTCTACACGGCTTCACTCGCGTGGACAACGTTTCTATAACTTTTCGAGGGTGCGCAGTGCGCGAACCACAAGCGGCTCGCTAGCGTGAAAAAAAAATAGCCTAGTGTTGATCCTGGTCCTAATCTGTCTACCTACCAAATTTCAGCCAGATATATTTTGTAGTTTTTGCGTGAAAGAGTAACAAACATACATTTATACATTCCAACAAACTTTCGCGTTTATAATATTAGTAGGATTTTGGAAACAGATAGGCCCTTTTTGGCCATGGATTACCTTTTAAAATCGACTGAATGCTAAAATTTAAACTGTTAAGGTTTTTGTTACTGAACTTTAAATTTAATTCCTGCAGTGAAACTGTGACTGCCTTAATTATATCGCGAAACGTGTTAATAACTGAAGTTTACTACTCGACCTTTTATAATAAAGTTTGACATAGGTAGGGTACTTAGGAAAAACAAAGTACTCATAATGTAAATCACCATCATCATATATGATGATATAGCTAATATAGCTCATACACGTCCCCACCGAAGGGCTCGAGCCTACCCTGAATTAGTGCGATCGGGCCTAAATAATGTAAATAAACTAACCAATTTCATCAAGGGCTCGAGTTTCCATACAAATATAGTTCCGCTTTCATACAAAAACTGCAAAGCGGAATGAATCCGAACTTAGCAAATATATTGAGCAGACATAATATCGATGTATGTAATTAGTTTTCGATATACCAATATAAAACGGAAAAAAGAGTAGTTTCAAACTTTCAGTACAAATCTAATTTATGCCTTTGTTTTGTTAAGTTTAAATTTACTACGATGAAAACTAATTACAAACATCGATATGTGTCTACTCAATATATTATTTGCAAAGTTTGGATTTATTCCGGCATGTAGTTTTTGTATTAAAACGGAACTACGTTTGTATGGAAACTCGAGTCACCTGGAGACCCTTTAAAATAAATAAAAAACCCGACTGCATAAAAACATAACGCCTATTTTTTGGGCAGTAGGATAAAAATTTATTCTACGTCACTCACGGGATCAAGAGGGAATATCGCAGTCCAAAATCCATCAAGACGATTAGGCTACAAGCTCAGCCAAATTACATACATTCATGCATATCAGCTCATATACGTCCCCACCGAGGGGCTTGAGCCTACCCTGAATTAGGACGATCAGGCCTTAGTCGACCACGCAGGCCCAGTGCGGGTAGGTCAACTTCACACACAACCTGCGAGTTTCTTTCGCAGGCGTGTGCAGGTTTCCTCACGATGTTTTCCTTCACCGTAAGAGCGTCGGATAAACGTACATATGAAATCTAAATTCGAAATCACATTGGTACGTGGCAGATTCGAACCACGACCTCCCGGGCAGGAGGCGGCGGTCCTAGCCATTATTAAGCCACCGACGCTCTTACACATACATACATACTTACACCCGAAAATCATTACCCTCCTTTTTGGACAGTCGGTTAATAAATAAGTTTCAAGCGATAGCCAATATGTGGTTGGTAATGAAAATTAACTGTGCCTGTAAATGTATTGAAAGACGTAGATAATATTCATTGTCTTTGTAACATTGTAGAAAAAACCACACGAGTGGTCCTTTTGTAAGTAAGTATTGCTGTAAAAGTACGTGATTAAGCACTGCACGAGCCAGGACGGTCTAATGACGCGCTGCATGCTGAGAGTTCGATTACCGTTCGTGTATTTAACGATTTTCTCCATATTCTAATCGCTTGTTTGAAAGATCAGGTATATTACCTACAAAATTGTTGTAGGACCCGTTTTAACCTCCTCCGTGGCGTTATTGTTAGTCCATTCGCTTTACACCAGGAGGTCGCGCGTTCGATTTCCGTTGGGGTCAACTTGTAAGACTCGGTTTGGTTGGTGGTAGGGCATTTTTAAGCCCGCCTGGCTAGCTACTACTATCTTATCTAAGTCTTGCCGCCATACATCAGTGTTAACAACATTAATGTGTTCGGGCTTGAAGATAAGATAGCCAGTTCTCCATTGCGTTGGGGAATCTTGTTAAGCCCGCTTCCATCTTTGACATTATCGTCACTTACCATCAGGTGAGATGATGCCAACGGCTTACCAAACGTAAATAAAAAAAAATTTAACCAAGGAACACACAGTCATTTATTTTTCGATAGTTTGTTTAAAGATCCAAAAACTTTTTTGCTACGTGGCTCAAGGTTTTTTTTTCTTTTTTTTTTTAAATTCACATTTGGTGAGCCCTTGGCATCATCTCACCCGGTGGTAAGTGAAGATGATGCTGAAGATTAAAGCGGGCTTACTAAGATTCCCCAACGAAATGGGGATCTGGCTATCTTATCTTCAAGCCGGAACACATCAATGCTGTTAACACTGATGTTTGGAGGCAAGACTTAGATAAGATGATGGTAGCTAGCCAGGCGGGCTATGAAAATGCCCTATCACCAACCAAACCAAGTCTTACAAAGTTGACGCCGCTGGGAATCGAACCTGCGACCTCCTGGTGTGAAGCGAATGGACTAACAGTTACGTCAAGAAGGCGCTTAAATATTATTCAGAATAATAAAAATAAGCCTTTAGGTCTTAAACCTATTTGTTCACTTATAGCAATTACTAATTTGTTTTATACCCAGATACGGATTATACTCACGACACACACACCAACGCAACGGCTGGCTTACATTACTCGAATATATGGGCTGAACAACCAAATATATCGTGTGACTTCTAACACCTGTACCTACAGCAATAACAAGCTGAATGCAAGTTGAGAAGGGAGGGAAGGAAAAAAGAATAATGCAAAGAAATTTAATTTTACGCTAGCCCTCCGCCTATTCAGAGATGAGTCACAATAAGTGAAAGGGTTCCTTTTCAGGCACATCGACTCTAAAAAATTGAGGTAATGGAATGTGAATAACAATTCGGGCGTCGTCGTCAGGAGGACGAATCGGGAGGTGGGCCGGGGATTGATAGATGGTGCCCGTTTGTAGCATCTGTCGTTAAAGTGAGCATCGATTATAGTACATACCTCGGCGTTTCTTTGTTTAGCAAGTGGCGTTTGACTCGGCTCATCAGTCACGTCTGCTCTGGGGATTAATTTCACAATATAAACAAATGACATGCTGATATTTCCCCCTTCAGAGAGAGTCGGGTGTCGCGATGGGCAGAAAAAAACCGTTCCGATTACAGCGAGATACGATGCTTTTATCATTTGTAGAGCCTTCTGAAAATTGATAAATGGGGTGACTTTGACTATTCACTGTCAAGAGGGTTTCGAGCAACAACTGGAGTCATTTTATTGAAAAAAATATATTGTAAAACTAAAAGTATGTATGAATTTTCCTATAATTAGGAGTAATAGCGCATATTAATGAGCTTATCTATGCAACAACGAAAATGAGTTTTGTTTATCATTCTTTTAATGCGAGACCCGCTGAACTAAATTATTTAGCCAGTTATTTTGTATCATTCTATCATGGAATGTTGGATGTAAGTAAGTAAAGCATTTTTAGGGTTAAAAGGAAAAGAGATTTCCTTATAGCATCAGTTTGTTGTACGTCTAACTGTCTGTCAAGACCAGAATTCCTAAAAAAATAGCTTCAATGCTAAATAGTAACACAATAGAAATATATTAAATACGCACTCAAATTTTTAATAAAAAAAAATATTCGTATCTTCATATGTTTGAAATCCTAGGTGTACAAGTCACACGAGTTCTTGTCCCAGTTGTTTATATATATTATTATGGTTATTGGGGACCCGGTACCTAATTTATTAAAAGGTTAGATAAAAACAGTTTTGTTTGTTAGATAAAGAAGGGCGGTGTGACATAGTTCGTGCCTGCGTTCGCTGTTACCGGGCAACGGGCGCGCCTGGTCGACCGGTAACTATTACAAATAGCTTTGCTCGCCCCACTGCGAGATCATATAATAAAATATTACCAATTCCAGCGACTAACAGATGTTTTGAGCGCTGCAGTGGAAATATAAATTTTAAAAAGCGTTGTGAGAAATATTTCAGGTCTCAGATCTATATTATTAGGTATTGAAGGTTTATTTCATTTATTTGATTTTTTCTTTGACCGGGTCTTGAATGAGCTCATTGGAGCGAATTCGTCTCATGTATAGTTCAATCTATTTACACCCACTCAGTGCCAAAGGATCGAACGTATGGTAGAATCTGGTTGAAAATAGATAGTTTTATTAAATAAATCATAAAAAATACTTAACCTTTAAGTCATTCAATGATTATCTTTAAAACGTCCTACAAATAATAAAATTAGTTATAACATGTACAAGAAAATGTCTAGAATGCTACACATGTACAGAAATTAATTAAATATCAAGTTATTGAAGAATTTTAGGGCTGTAAAACCGTACAGCCATTTTATCTTCTAAAGTTCAGGAGACAGAGTTATCACGTTCTATCTAACTTCATAGTTACGTAAGGTGGGTCCAAGCATTACTGGATGGTTTCTCAGAGCTTTGGAATCATGTAGTAAAAATATATTCTTTTCATCACTAATCCTGAAGAATAATAAAGCTACGTCGAATAACTTGAGTTTTCTTTTCATTCAATTTGTGTTCATTCCTTTGTGCAGGTTCTCAAGTTATCTAAACAAAAATAAAATTTTCTTAATCCACACCCTATCTTGACCAAACTCTCATTATTTTTCATTTACTTTCTCAAAGTCAAATATCATTGTAAATTAAATCCATAAACGCTTCATGATTTTATACTTTTTTATTTATATCTTTCTCCTGAACTAGGCTAGAAAATGTGTATAATTTAATAACAATTAGATGTTTAAAAAATTTCACCATTATTTAATTTCGGTACAAATGACAAAAAAAATATTAGTAGAATTGATGCTGGGACACGCGTGGGCATTTTCTTTTGCAACACAACAGACTGTCTCCTTTACTTTCCTTTTGAAATCCATAAAAAGTGAAAATCTTCTTAGGATTATTGTGATGATACGGTTTTTGCAATATTCCTACGAGAAATATACGACAGACTTGAGCCGCATTCACGCGCTGCCGAAAACGAGGAGCTTTTCCACAACAGTGAATATGATATACTTTTACTACTGATATTCACAATGTACCAATCCTTAGGCCTCAATCCTCACTGCGCACCATTGCAAGAGGATTGAGGGATATCACTCACACAATAAACACATCTTGAACAGCAAGTAAATAGTTAAAATTCTAGGTAGGTATTCAGATTTGTAGAACTTTGCAAGTGGCGCCCTAAATTACTTTACCTGAAACTTTCTTTAGCTTAAATTGTTCATTGGTTATTTCTTAAAATGAAGTAGGTTATTTTTAAAGTAAATATTCTATTACCAACAGCAAATATAATTTAGTTTTTTTTAAAAAAACTCATTTATTTTCTGAAAAGACCACGGAACCCTTCTTTGCGAGATTCCGACTCGCACTTGGCCGGTTTTTATTTTATTATTACTTGTTAGTTTATCCGCACATCATAACACATAATTCTGTTAAAATTTCAGCCGGCTTTAAAGGTCGGAGAGACGGACAGACAGACGGATGGCGTAGACTTAGTAATTGGGTCCAGTTACAGACAACCGTACTAAGATACGGAACTCCAAAAGTTTGCACTTGTTAATTTATTACCCGACTGCGATAGACGTTTTAAGCCCAGATTGCAATTTCGCGCTTTCTGTATAATTATTTTTTGATAAACATAGTATTATTTCAAGTGTATTTTAGATACCTAAAAAAATTAAACACTTTTATTTCTTACTAAGATTAATAAGTAAATAGAACTTTGCGTGGGAAAAAAGGTATTGTAACCTGTGATAGGGTTATTGTTATAACGCGTATTATTTGTAATCATCATCATTACAGCTCATATACGTCCCCACCGAGGGGCTCCAGCTTACCCAGAATCAGGGCGATTAGGCCTTAGTCGGCCACGCGGGCCCAGTGCGGGTTGGTCGACTTCACACACAACCTTCGAGTTTCTTCGCAGGCGTGTGTAGGTTTCCTCACGATGTTTTCCTTCACCGTTAAAGCAATCGGTAAGTATGTACGTAAGTTTTGAAAAACTCATTGGTACATTGGCCGTCCAGATTTGAACCCGGTACCTCTGGTTAGATGGACCGAGTCGTTACCGGTTGAGCCACCGACGCTTTATTATTTGTAAACTGATAGGTATTTATTACGATGAAAATACGATGTGTAGGTAGGTACAGCGTACAACGTTGTAAAAATTTTAATTGGTTCAAACTCTGTTAAACCAACAAGTTGAAAATTAATTAAAGTTTGGCTCATCTCTACTTTCGCGTAAGTATCTAAAGAATTAGGGATAGAGTGAATCACTTTGAGGTGAAACCATTTGTTCAATAATAGTTGGATGCTGGGAATTGGGCGCGATACCAGTTGTGTGTGTGTGTGTGAGATTGAAAGTTTACTGGTATTGCTCTATTTTAAGTGTCCGTTGTCAAACTAGGATTCTTTAAGTCCGTCTGTCTGTCGATATGTTACATCCGTTATACTCAATGACTGTAACAGCTATAAAGCTGAATTTGATATGATTAAAGAAATCTGTGAGGCTTATAAACAAATAGAATTAAATCTGAAAAATATGTTTTAGGTACCCCTTCCTATATTTATAATAGGGCTATTTTTTATTTTCACAACTCATTGTGTGGACATCCCATAATTGATCAGGTATATTAAATCTATTGAGAATAAATGATTTATTAGATATAGTATATTATATAAACATTTTTGCGATGAATGGTTTGTTTATGAAATACAAAGTTTTAAGTGGTGAATTTTGTCAGAGTTTTATGTCCCCACCCACCCCCTATTAGATAAATCACTGTTTTAGGAAATTTAAAAATTTAGTAACAGTTGGGCATTAAGTTTAATTTAAAAGAAAAATTATTATACAAAAGTAGGTTTTCTTAGTTAATATGTAATAGCCGACCAACCTAAGAGATGTACTATAATATTGCGTTTGTAAAAAAAATATTTGATTTTTCCGTTAGAAATTCACACCAATATTTTTTGTAGAATCAAAGTAAAAAATTCATTTTTTTAATTAATTTCACACACACTTTTAAAAAGTCAAGTCTATTAAAAATTATGTCATGATTACAGTCTCAGGTTATGGTATTTGTTGGAGGATAAGCTCATTATCATATATCTTTGTTATTTATATCATCATCATCTTCGTCATATCAGCGGAAAAACGTACACTGCTGGACTAAGGCCTACCCCAAACATTTCCCGACTACCGGTCCTGCACTGCCCGCATCCAGCGGCTTCCCGTGATTCACCAGGTTGTTGGTCCACTGCGTGGGAGGTCTGCCTACGCTACGTTTTCCGCTGCACGGTCGTCAATGACACAAATGACTTTTTAACCCTACAAAGTTTCGAATAGCCTATTTAAATGTATTATATTTCATAAATTGAAATTATGCCTATCATTGTTTTCAGATATTGATAGGTATATGAATTGTTAAGCAACTATTAAAATATTGATTTTCTTTGAACGTATTCTGTAACGACTCACGTAATTGCATCTAATAGATTACGAGAATAGCTCTTTTCTCCAAGATGAAAATAGTTTCTATGTCGGCCGCAGCCCCTACAGTAAGATGTTATAAGACAATACTATGAAAGTAAGTAGCAGTACCTACATCCGTTAACTTTCTTATTTTCTAAATGGCATAAGCAGCTGAAATAAGCCTTCCCGCCAGAGTTTCAACTTGTGATCCCCATTGAAGCGAAACATCCAGAATTATACCAAAGAATACCGTAGTATTTACAAATTCTTATTTATTATTGACCTTTTTTACATTTGGCAAACAAAATTTTATACATTTTGTTTTGTTACCGTTTAATAATAAGTTTTTCACAGTGAACCAGTTCAGAGTGGGCTCGACGCGCCAACCGACTCGGGTCTAATCCAGCACGAGGAAATTAGGTCTTGAAGGATTTAAATAAATGATATTACCACCACTTGCTTTAATAAATACGACGAAAAATAAATAAAAAAGGCGACAAAACATACAATTAAGGATTTGGAAAAACGAAGACAGACAGATGAAAAGTAGTGATGGAGGATGAAGTTAGCATGCAAAGTCAAAAATTAAAAAAAAAACAACAATTAAAACAAATTAAAAAGGAGAAAATACTAAACAGATAGAATAAGAACTAAAAAGATTGACTTCGTTACATCAGTATTTTTGAAAGAGTTGTTTACTTCGTCAATTTTATTTTCTTTCCTATTCACTTTAAAAATAAGAGAACTGTCATCCGTAAACAACACAATATTTGACAGATGTTGCACCATATATGGAAAATCATTTATGTAAACAAGAAAAAGAAAAGGCTTAATATGGAACTCTGCGGTAGGTACACACTTATTTTCACTCTAGAGCCAGATAATTTTATGCCATTCGCTTGGACTTTTTGTGTTCTATTGTCTTAATATGAATTTAAAAGACTGAGATCCCCATCCTCTACACCGTTATGCTTTAATTTTAGAAGTAATATTTGATGTTCAACACAATCAAATGCCTTGGATAAATCACAAAATACTCCAATTGCATTCTCCAATTCCTCAAAGGAATTATGTATGTTGCGATCAAGGGCTACTCCTGCATTGTTCGTTGATCGACCTTTCGTAAAATCAAATTGTTGGTTCTGCAGTAGTTTACTTTTTATGTAAAATATTGTAGTGTTTCAAACCTATATATAACCTTACTAAGAACCGGCAGCACAGAAACTAGTCTGTAGTTTCCCGGATCAGTTTTCGAATCAGATTCATATAACGGTATCACTGTACTAAACTACATTAGGTCTCGAAAGACGCCACTATCAATGCTAATATTAGACAAGATAAATATAGCGCTAGAGTATTGATTACTTTATTGACCAAGCTTACCGATAATCCCCAGAGGTCTACGGTTCTTCTCATTTTAAGAGATTTAAAAGATTTTACCAATCGTTTGTGGTTCAATTTCTCTGAAGGAGAATTTTTGTTTTCAAATACTAATATTATCTTTTAACAACATTTCAGCATACATAGGTTATGAGTTTAGGGCTTCCGTAGCCTTGAGTAGTATTATTGTGAAATATGTTTTGAATTTTTTGGCTACATCGGCATTCGAACAATTTTTTCCCTGATCTGTTCCCAAAACATATTCTTTGCCGCGAGTTTTGACTAATAGTCACAGATTTAAACAGAAGGATTCGCCCGTCTTCATATTTTACTCAGATTTTCTTGATACAAGCAAAAAGTAGCGCCATCTAACATAACTCGTACGAACTAGCGTGGGCGAGAGTTGACGTCAGTGCCGCGTTAAAAGAACCTTGGTAGAATTGTTGCTTTAAAATTCGTTTATTTAATTTGTTTACAAGAAAAAATTCAATTTAAGGTTACTTAACGATGATACGACATCCCATGTTTCTTTTTAGCCTTTCTTTCATGATTTTTACAGCCTCTACAACACAAAAAGGAATTTTTATATGGAATATCTTTCGTCCGCACTGTACAATTTCCCGCAGACGACTGAGTCGCGAGTGTACGAAACTTTCGATTTTCGCACCAATTCGCTGGGAGCATTAGTCGCGTGCGTATGCCGGGTCTTTACGCAAGTATTATATAAGTCACTGCTAATAGTATTCCAAACAGTTTTAATTTTACTATCTTACAATTTAAATTTTTCTAACTTAACAATTAAATTTTGCATGCGGGATACCTGTTTTTTTTTAAGTACTGGTTCACATAATTTATAAATTAGTCGTCAAAAGTGCAAGTTTTAAGACACAAAGGTCAAACAAAGTTTGACGGCTTTAACTGACTTTAAGAAAAACATAAAAACTTTTAGGTACTTTTAAGCTTTAATTTTAGAATAATTTTAATTATTTCGTATTCTTCTTAGAAAATCCTTTTATTTGATACACATATCATGGTGGTGAATAAAAAATAACTGATCGGCCATCTATGGGAGTCCGCCTCATTGGACTTAGAATAATGTCACTTAGCTAACCATGCATTGTTCTCCAAACCTAATGTATTTGCAAAATCTCAGTTCAATTGGAAACCTTAAAATGGTTCTAATTTAGCTTCCAAGATTTGTCCCAAGCTACCAGACAAACTAACCTAACTAACTAACCTAACCTAACACGGCAAGCTAATGCAAAAAAGGAAACGGATCGGTAACAAAAACCTCAATAACTTCCAAAAAAATGTAACCAGCTTTATGAAATAAACACTGCATTATAGACAATTTTATAGTACTTAAATAAAAATAAGTCATAAAAGTTCAAGATTTTAAAGTTTATTTTAAATAAAAGTAAGTTAAGTAAAAATGACAATTTTTCACTAGATTTTGAAAAATGTGCTGCGGTGTCAAATGTGCATTTTTCACACATTTCAGTATTTTGTATTACAACCACGAGCTATTAAAAAAGCTATTACATGGTTTGGAATGTTTACCATCAGATTTCTGAGCCGATGCTGAGGAATATTCTCCCATTCCTCTATCACTGCTTCTTTCAGTTCACGAAGCGTGATTGGAGGGGAATTTCGCTGGCGTACACGTCGTCTCAGTTCATCCCAGGCATCCTCGTTGGGGTTTTAGTCTGGGCTGCGTGCTGGCCACTCCATGCGTGAGATAGAAAGTCTTTAGTATTAGTCTAACATATGTGGACGTGCGTTATCTTGCAGAAGTATGGCCTTCTCGCCCATATTTACTGAAAATGGGCCAACATACTCATTTAAGATTTCATTCACGTATCTATCTGCAGTTAAAGTTCCATTTTCGATCACCACTAGCTCGGTGCGGCTTTCGGAAGAAATTCCAGGTCACATGTGTATGGAGCCTCCGCCATATGCCACTTTCTCTTTATACAAGCTTGGTTATAGCGCTCTTCTGGTCTTCTGTGGACTCTTTGCTTGTATAGCATGAATCTCGACTTGTTCGAAAACATAGCTGCTGACCAGTCATCGAGAGTCCAATTCATGTGTTCTCTAGCGTAACTCAGCCTTAAATGTCGATGCCGCCTTTTGAGTTTAAAAAGCTTCAAGTTTGCTTCAGCAAGACGCCGCCTCACTATACACGTCCTCGGAATACTCCCTCCAACGCGTAGAAGGTGATTTTTGACTTCAAAAGCAGTTTGAGATTGATTTTTCATATTGTTGACAACATATATCGATCTTCCGGCGTTGTTGTGCGCCTTGTTCGGCCTGTTCCTGGTCTGCAAATATTGGATCCAGTCTCTTCAAATCGCTGGAGCACTCTTTGAACGGTGTTCTCGCTGTATAACACTGACTGCGCCCATCTTCAAGCATTGTCAGAATTCTGGTACACTCTTCAGGGGTTAGTGACATGTTTTTAACAGAATTTGATCAGCATAATAAATTTCTGTACACGAAAATCCTTTTAAATTTAGAAATATAATTGTTTTGGTGTACTATAAGTGTAAATAAATAAATAAATATCCTTTGCATGTTATGTGATATCTAAAATGGTATTATATTATGAATTTGTACGTTTCACACAAGTATTGCTTTTTTTCCCCTGTCTATTTTAAGACATGAATAGCACAGTCAATAAATTGTGCCACACGTTAATAAGGAAAGAGAGTAAGTACAAGATGTTATGTTTAATTAAAAATAGGATGACTACATTCATGTAAGCGTTCTCCAATTACTGAATAAAATAAAACATCTGCGGTCTTTACTTCGTTGTCAAAGGAATTGAACAAAAACAGAGCTTAATAAACTTTTAGTCTCCGAACAAAAAGTGATTCGCCCTCCTCAGAACTGATTGTCTCCTGCATTTTTGATGGAGCCGAGAAAAACGAGCAGGAAAAAATAGATTCTATTCCCATTCTTAAACGAACAAACTTGACGGAAACTAATTAGAGTGGTGTCTACTTTAGTTTTCCCAACAGTATTAGACAAAAGCTGTAGTATAATAAAATGTAGGGGCTTTTCCTTGCTTTTCGATACATTAGATTTTCTTGACGTGTTTTTTTTTGTGAAATTTAAACCTTAGTCTTTTTTAGAGTTTTTGATTATCCTTATGTTATTTTGCATGCCAACCTATTTAGAGTTATTTTTTATTTCGATAAGTATATCTTCTTTTAGCTAATATAATGTAAGGTTAACATGCAATGTAAATTGTTTTTTGATTAAATTAATTTAATTGAACATTCACTAATTAGTCGGGTTAGGCATTTTCTGCGAATTAACCATAACATTTGTCAAAAAAAGTAGTTCCGTTTCGTCGTCGTTTGCTTCGTCCTTCGACAAACCTAGCGCCCTATATTCATTCTATATTATGTGCTTCGTAAGTGATCACTATTCAGAGTCACTTAAAATTTTCAAACTTTGTACTAAATAAATTAGGTGTACCTAATTAGTGTACCTAGCCCCAGTATTATTCAAGGTATTTAAACTTCCGCATGTTAGCCGTAGGTATTTGTGTCATAGTGGTATTTGGCGAAGCACCGCCCACAGGGGGCTTTGTTTAATCATATTGTAGAGTGCTGCTGGATTTAAATGTATATCACACACATTTATATTCTGTTTTCATTTACGATATCATAATTACAGCTCATATACGTCCCCATCATATACGTATTTGGCGAAGCACCGCCCACAGGGGGCTTTGTTTAATCATATTGTAGAGTGCTGCTGGATTTAAATGTATATCACACACATTTATATTCTGTTTTCATTTACGATATCATAATTACAGCTCATATACGTCCCCACCGAGGGGCTCGAGCCTACCCTGAATCAGGGCGATTAGGCCTTAGTCGACCACGCGGGCCAAGTGCGGGTTGGTCGACTTCACACACAACCTTCGAGTTTCTTCGCAGGCGTTTGCAGGTTTCCTCACGATGTTTTTCCATCATTTACGATATGTATGCATGAAAATTATAAATTATTAGTGGGAGCCCGCGACTTCGCCCGCACAGATCCCGTTTTTTGCCGTTCCCGTAGGAATATCTCAAAATCCTTTCTTAGCGGATGCCTGTGTCATAATTGCTATCTGTTTGCCAAATTTCAGCCTGATCCGTCCAGAGGTTTTGGCTGTGCGTTGGTATACCAGTCAGTAACTTTTCTTTTTATATATTTAGATGATTATATATAACTGTAGCTAGAAGTATCTTAAGTACCCATTCGCAAAAATGTTATATAAGACCATTGAATTTTATTAACAGTTATTTCTCCGATAAAATTTATTTATTAAAAAATATACCTTATAAGTCAGTACCAATATCAAGAATTATTTCATCGCCTTCAGATACGCGTTTAATTTAAATATTAAGAACAGAATTCAGCGTAACAGAATAATACCGTAATTAGGGGAGGAATCGCCCGGAGCCCCGAGCGAACACGGCGGCACACTAAATAATAGCCTCTATAGGATGTTACCTGCTGCGCTGCGAAGTAGACGGACTCCCCTTCTAATACAATATTAAAAGCTTAATTAAATTATGGAAAGTTGATCATAAAATATGTACTTTTTAATTATCAATAGAATCTTCTTCACAGAACCAGTGGTTTTGTTTAGCTAAGTAGTTGCATGATTTGATGTTGTTTGATAATATATACTAATATTAAGAGGAGGTAAAGTTTATATGTTTGTATGTAGGAGGTAATCTTCGAAACTACTCATCCGATTTAAACAATTCCTTTACCATTAGTTACAATGGAATTTCAGGATGGACATAGGCTCAAAACCCCGCTCACTCTAGACACCCACGGAGGCAAAGCAGCGGGCAACAGCTAGTTGTCAAATAAATGAATACCGTCTTAGTATGATGGTACCTGTAACATTTGAACGGAAACCAAAGCACCCTCACATTTTTTGGCCTTGATGGATTTTTAAAATGTTAAGCATAAATGAAATGAGCTGGTCAGCTATTTAATCTCTGTTTCGGAGAACCTATAAAATTCTGTTATATAGAATATGGAGTAGAAGAGGAAGTATCAGAAAAAAACCGGCCAAGTGCGAGTCGGACTCGCTCACCGAGGGTTCCGTACCACCACCTCTCTGGATAATGAACCTTAAAAAAATAAAAGTATAAAAAAACTAAAAACCGACTTCAAAATTAAATTCACTCAAAAGTATGAAATAATATTATTATACTTAAATACACAATATTAAAAATAACGAAATCAAAGGTGGTCACGAATTAAATTAGGGACTTAATGTTTTTTTGAGGTCGGTACCAGCACACAGTTACTTACGTTACGTATCCAAATGTTTTAGATTCGATGGTTTGCTGACACCGACCTCAAAAAAATGTGGGTCCTTTGATTTTTTTAATATTGGTTAATGTTGTGTATTTAAGTATAATAATATTATTTCTTACTTTTGGGTGAATTTCATTTTGAAGACAGTTTTTAGTTTTTTTAAACTTTCATTTTTATTTTCTTTATTTTTAGTGATAGTGCTATCTATCTAACAACGTTAAACCCAATTACCTACTCACCAATAGGAATTATCAAATCATAATACATGTGTTTCATTAACAGATAAAGAGTCCTGTGGCTTCCATCATCATCTCAGCAGCATAAAAGTTAAGGAGTTAAATCGTCTATCATCAGCTCATCTGAATAACCTAAAAGAATACAACTATCGGTCTATGCTTACCTACGTATATATGTATGTATAATATTGAAAGAATTTTCCTCCAACTCCTAACCGTTAAGAAGTTGTACCTTCCTTCATCAGCTTATCAACATGAGATGATGATTAACAGACGCAAGTATTTTAATAGCTTTAAAAAACATATGAATCACGTAATAAAGTGCCTATAAAATTTTAAGGGGTTATCCTCGATTTCCCTAGGATTCCATCATCAGATCCTGACTTGGTGACAATGGGACCCCTGCGGGAGTATAAAAAAAATAAAAAAAGGATTTTAAAAATCGGTCCACAATTGACGGAGAATTGGTGAACATACATAAAAAAATATATGTACAGTCCAACATAGAACCTCCTCCTTTATTGAAGTCGGTTAAGAATAATAAATCGAAAACTGTACATCATAAAAATAAAAATAAACCGGTTTAAGCTTGTGCCAATGAAGCCCTTTTATACGATACCTATTATTAAAAGGTAGCGGGAGGCGACTAGATATCAGAGTGCAAATCGAGACTTTAACGAAATGTTAAAGGTAGCCACTGATTTTGACAAATACATGTTTCTTTCATGAGAACTTACTAGGATACTGGGAGTCGAAGCTCGGCCTTGTCAAAGACCAGACGATAAATTTCAGATTTATTGTTAAAACTTGTACAGTTTTCATAAAGAGTCCGAAGTATAAATAAAACTGTAATATTATCTACCAGTCACAAAAGTTAAATTACTACTTGTCTTTTATATTCATTACAAGTTTGAGTGATGTGTAATCTACACCTTTAAGCTGCCAATAACAGTTATGTTAATTCTATTTTAATGTTCAGTCTCATTCATATCTATTCAAAGTTCAAATAGACGAATATCGATAGCGGAGGAATTATCTTCAACTGAATTACGTAAACTGGCAATTTGCTCAACCCAGGTACAAAGAAGTATTGTCTAAGACCTTCTCCTTTTTTGTGTGGTAATGTTTTTTTTTGCTGAAAGCAGAACTCTCTTAATTGTATCTATTGGTACATAAATAGCAGCTATATAATATTGCATTGTCAAACACTAGTTTGTAATGTTTAATTTCATTCCAATTTTGCTATTAAGAATACTTTAATTTAATTAAATCGAATTAAATTTGTTAAGAAGAAGACGACATTTCGAAACTTTTGTCAAGTAATGGTAATGACTAATGATTGTCATCAACAACTATTGTAATTAGAGGCCGAAAGGGTTTTTGAATCATGTGTGATATTCCCTTTTGTAGCCCAAAAACTTCGCGGATCAAAGAATTCAGTCCAGCGGTGATTAGTCATCCATCACATTAGTTAAATTCGTTTAAAATATTAAGTAACCTAACGAATAATTTCTCCATTGAAATACAGATTCATAGGTGCGCAGTTTTTCAAAATTTATATTTTAGAGTTTATAAACAATTATTGTGAAAATTGTGTACCTATCCTTGAAAAAATATTTTTATATAGGGCCCCATATGAAAAATATATGAGGGGTGAAGTCAAGTTATGATCGGTAACGTGCTACCGTTACCTATTTTTAGTGTTATAACGTTTTTTTAGTCACGAAGACTAAGGAACGGGAAGGCCCGAGCACTCTCTGCGAAGCCGGAGGCCGAGTTCCGCGTGGGAGCTGCACCTAAGGCGAGGCCCGGAGCGCTCCCTGTGAGGCCGGAGGCCAAAATAAAATTTGTGTAATGAGTAAACTCCTTTCTCGCGTCAGAGCTGAGAGGCTCATTTTTTTTGTTCAAAAGTGTTTTTTCCGCAAAATTGTTTGTAAACATAAAAAAAATGTTTCTTACTTTCATACATGTATACAAAGCTTTAAAAAACATTTAAAGAATTCAACAGAAACAAACCTTGCACTTTCAATATTTTTCCTTTTGAAAGACATTGTTCTCTGATGTTGATAGACATTATCAACAATGCTACAAAAAATGTATGGTTTGTTGGGGTAACAGAGGATCGGAGGAAGAGCGAGTAATTCTAATAACTCCCAATCAACCAATCGAACCAATCGATATTTATTATTACTGGCAACACAGGTAATGCAGCTATTTTGTAGTGCTTATTAATATAGACTGCAGTGATTGTTCTAGAGAAGTACACGTGTGCTGAAGAGCAAAATGAGAAAGTGTGCAAACATAAAACAATGATTTATTTTTATGAAAATTACGAATTATATAAGCTATTCAAATTACGCATGTGGCCATGCGCAAGTTTTTTTTAATATTACCATAAATTTAATATTAATTTAATTTTGTCCGAAAAAGCCTTTGAGTTACATATCTTTTTTAAAGTTTATACTTTTTCTTCTATAACTTTTCGAATAAATTTTGAGAAACACCTTTTTGTTTTCTTTTTAAAAGGGGAAAGAACAGACCACTACACTTAAAAAAAAAGAAATTGCTATATCGGCCTAGATATGAAAGAAGCGAGACTGTTGCTATGGTATGATTTGACTGGGGTTAATGCGGAATAAAATTATGTTTGAAACATATCAATACAAAGAGTAGAGTTGGTTTGAGGATATAGTCCAATCTTCCCCCAACATGGTCCGCACTTTCCCTGATAAAGAAAAACACTACCAACTCAATTAGATTTTATTTTGTTTAGAAAATACCATTAAGAATGGGTTAAAATATATATCCATACAAAACATGGTCTTTCTTTTTTCATAAAAAAATATTTCATATGTCCGTTATCAAATCAGAATATTGAAATTAAAATTACTTTTTAATGTCTTGTAAGAACAGCAAAAACCATCTGCTTTTGCCCCAACATACCTTAATTGCCTAATCGATAGGTGCTCTACTCGAATTGAAAAGGGGAACATCATTTTTTTTGCATTTTGTGATCAAATTGAAGTAAGGTTGTTTGCTTTGTTATTTTTTTTTATCTAGAAATTATCTTAATATTTTACAGTTGCATATATTTCAGTAATTGTTCAGAAAAAATCTTTGTTTCTTTTTATTATAGATGTCCTCTATAAAATCTATTCATTTTGTATACAATCCTATAAATACACTTACGGAGCCACAAAGGCACGTAATAACGTAATGTTTCCATACGAATGGTAAACCATTCATTTCTGCGACCCTGTTCGCTCCCCCAGGCCTCCCAGTCCCAAGAAACAGAGGAAAACCATCTGATCCGGAAAAAGCAATTCTTCCCGTGCCGTTTACTTTTTTTATTGTACATTAAATAAGAACCACATCTATATGTAGGAGGTATAATTTTTTAACACAAGGAGTAGAAGCATGTAAACATTATTAGCCATTAAATTAATACATACTTACATCACAAATTCTCGCAACCAAGTAAAATGTTATAAATTTTAGCTTTGTTAAAAAGAATGTTACTTGGTTTTACTAGATGCTGTCTACCTACATAAAATCATTTTCATCGTAAGCAACGATTGGTATAATAATTAAACACGACAAATAGAACATTTCTTGGAATAAACGCAAAATAATTATCTATCTCTACTATTATGTAGTTAAAATTATAAGTTTCTATTTACGTTATTCGTCTCCTCCGCAACTAATAGACAATAGACAGATTTTTATTTGTCACAAACAAACACGTAATAAGTAAGTAAATAAATATTTTTATTGCATAATAGAAAAAATAGCAAAATAAATAATAATTTCAAATAGGGTTTTCACTGACGGATAGTTTAATTTTGACGTGAAAACTTCTTTACGATCAAGGGCGTATTGCGTTAAAATGAATAACAGTTTTTTGCTGGGTTAATGTGTAACTTAACCAACTTGGTTAAAAAAAACCTAGTGCTATTTTCATGGTCTCGTTACAAAGAGCGAGTACGTGGTTTGCAAGCTGCTCGCTTTGGTAATGGTTAAAATGCAATAATGCACTAGCAAACCTTCCATTTTTCCAACAGTTTTGTTTCTGTTAATTCCTGGCTTTCACAATTCCCGGTCAGTTTCATTTGTGACCTTTGTGGATGCACCTCTCGTAGGAAATTTTGCAGAAGAAAAATATTTAGATTATGTATTTACAGGAGATATTAGTTCAGATATTAATATTAATCTATTTGTTTATCAAATTTTATCAAAGTCGTTTTAGCCGTTGCGTCATCACACAACAAACGTCTAGTCTTTTATTTGGTAGATGTAAAACTTCATCATAAATGCGTCAGTCTGGATATTAGTTAATCGGTATGTTATATTTCAGACAATTATTGTATACAACTAGTCTCAGATAGTAGAAAAAATACGTTAATACTTAGTTTAAGATGTGCTTTCAAACGTAGAGGAGTTAAAATAAAGGCTCCTTTTGAATTGTTTAAGGAGTTTTGTCTATTATTCTTCTGGTTCCCATGATCTACTCAGTACTTTTACTTATTTACTTAACTGCTTATTCGCATGGCTGTGCCGCATCGTCACGTCCGTCTGTCCATCGCGTGACTGCGCGCTTCCTCTTTTGGATGGGACGCGTTAGTATATAGATATTTTGGTATCGACGTATTTTGGTAGCGTTAACGTATCGAGATATTATTCTTGAAAACTTTTACTTTTATACCTACTAGGTGCACAGCTTTCGAGCTGAAATCTTGTTTTCGTTGTAATCTGTAATGACCGGATAAATCCACGTGACGAAGTCGCAGGACAATAGCTTTATGCAGAGTAAGACATTAATAATGACTTTCTGTGATACTCAAAACGGAATCAAAAAGTATAGATGGTAAAATATTATCCTAGTTGTCTACCTTTACTTCTTAAAATCTTTATTTTTTACTTTTAGCTTGTATGTTAGTTTGTTTCAAATCATGCAATCAATTTGCAAGTAACTAATCGGTGGGCTGAATTTTTTTATAAATCTATATTCTCGGTGACAATAGATCCTTTTGGTATTTTGAAGTTGATCTTATGATGAGTAGAAGGTACAAAAATCGTCTTTTATTTTCAGTAGAATTGTAGCTAATACAGTCTAGTTGTTCGGAAATGGCGAAACATGTAAACAACCAAGTTTTTTTCTTAAAATAAACCATTTTCAGTTGGTATTTAAAATAAACTAAGCACAAATGGTGATTAGACTAATAAAATGCTCGTAAGAACATGCTTGATGTCCAAAATGTAAAATCATTATGATAAAATGTAATTAATGATTAAAATGTTTAAAAACAGGGCATTCCTATTTGACGAGAGCAAAGGGAGATATCTCCACCAGGCGAGGTGGTATGTCTTGTGTCCGGCCGTGGACCAACTGTTGATAGTTGGTACTTGTATATATACTCAGTATCGAAGAAATGTAAATAGTGCTTTCTAGATGTCGTATTTATTTTGTCCTATAGTCGCTTGTGTTAAGTTTCAGTGACGGGTTACTGCAGTTCGCTACATCACTCCCCCTTAGAGACCGGAGGTCAATCCAATTTGAGCTGGCAGTGTAAATTCACGGGTGCCGTCATTTTCGGTAAGTCGGGTCGATATGCATGTGACAAGCCGCGATGTCCACGGTAAGTCGAAATGAAGGCAGGCGTAAGGTGTTATGGCTAGGAAAGCAGGTGATGCACGAAGGTGAAGTAACAGGCCAGGAAACTCGACGTCTAGGGTTGCGATGGTCCTGATAAAAACTTCGGTGAGATGCGACTGCTTTGCTGCTGAGGCTTGCTTTACCAGCTGGAGGCTTTATGTTGAAGTATCGCGGTGCTGGTTGAATGAAGGAGCGTTGGTTGTGTTCAGCTCGGGGTCATTACTGTAGAAAACGGTGCGTTCCTATTTGACGAGAGCAAAGGGAGGTGTCTCCGCCAGGCGAGGTAGTATGCCTAGCACCAACCGTTGATGGTTGGTACTTGTATGTATATATACTCAGTAGCGAAGAAATGTTAATAGCGCGTTCTAGACGTCATATTTCTTTTTACTGGGTTACTGCAATTGCCGCCACAAATGTTTTGTTTATACGTTTGACCATTCCAAAAAACTAGAATTTACTTTTTCGACCCCGTAGTACGGTACGTACGTATGTAGGGTAGAGAAAATATTGTTATCACGAGAAAAAGTCTTTCCAATTTTCATGAAAATGTGTTCTTTATAATTGACACGTACCGAAAAACCGAATATCTTAATTCCATCCGTCCTTGCGTCCGTCCGCCATGCGTGGCTCTAGAGGAAAAGTCTTTAGTCCGATTGATACCAAATTTCGTATATAAGAGTTTAAAATGATTTTATTGAGGTTTTATCAAAAGTTTCTTCGTACCGTCAAACCGAGGAGTAGCTGTCATATAACAAGAATTGTTTTTTTTTTACTCAAAAATGGCTTTAAGTGGCTCCGATCCTCTTTAAACCCTCCTTCCAAATAATATTTTGTACCTAAAAGATTTTAAGTTTTTCGGGAAATTATTCTAACTTTACTATGATTTTGGCTTCCATGACTTTAACATCGATACTTTTATTCGATGTCGTCTCACTACACCAAAGGGGCTAGGAAGGAAAGGAGGAGGAGGGGAGAAATATTTTTATTTCCTATTCTAGTGGTTAATAGGGCCATTAAGGGCTTCATTGCTTTGTTTATCTCCCTGGACGGACACACAACCAGTTCGATTTGTGGAAATACACGGGCTTGGTTACTATTTTCTGTTTGTAATGAAGTGTTTGCAGGAGTTAGTTTTGGTTAGTAATGTAACATTATGGATCGATAGATAAAACTATTTTTTTAACAAATTAAACAGTATTTTTTTAAAGTTTCTATTTAACTTGCAATGTTTGTATGAGGTTTGTATGTATGTTTGTTTATTTAGTTCAAATCTTGCGATCGATTTTAGAGCGCCTTCCAGAGGTATGATTCAGCTGCAATTTGGAATGAAGCCGTTTTCCCGGTGATCCTTATGTTATTTTGAAGTTGATCTGATGATGAACTTTGGAGGTAGAATTAAGGTCCCGGAATCGTCTATTATTTTTCAACTAGCTGTACCACCTTACATTACACTACTACGCTACGCTATACTACATGTGACCAAGGAATTAGCGATTCATTTTTATGCTTTACTGTAGCGTGGTAACGCTGTCATTCGTTCTAATTTCATTCGAACTTTTTTCATTCCATCTATTTGTTCCATTACTCTTGCGCTGACATGTGTTTTAAAACCCACATTCAATCAATCATTCAATATTGCTATCGTTTAATATTTTTATTAAAAATAAATTAAAAGAAAATATCTTGCAATAAAATATCGTAAATTAAATTATGTTTTGTGTAAATTATTTAAATCTTTTTTTTTAATTTCGTTGTACTTTTTTTAGGCCTTTTATATAAAAATTAAATTTAATTCTGTGAGCACGAACGGCATTTTTAAAAACCCACGCCCAATCGTACACCTACCTACCCGTCGTGCTGCAATACTAGCTGTCCCGTTGAACTTCGTTCCACCTTGCACTACACTACACTACCCTACCCTACCTTACCCTACCCTACCCTACCTTACCTTGCCCTACCCTATCCTACTCTACCCCACCCTACCCTACACTGCACTACACTACCCTACCCTACCCTATTTACCTATAAAATTGCCGATTCAGTTTTTGAAGTTCAATGCCAATTTTTATTGAAAATAAAAAAGTTATTGTTTTTTATTATTGAACCTATGGTAACACTACTTATGGTCTTTTATTAGTAACTAGTAGCATGTCTTTCATGTTACAATCCCCTGAGCTATGTATAGTGCGTGCCACTAAAGTTGAGACTTGAAACACGACGTAAATCATTGAAAACACAAAGTTGTAAGATGATTAACGTGTACACCTATATGTCAAAAGAAGCAAAGGATTCTGGATATCTCTATGTTATGGAAAAAGATTTCGTACACTTCCTACTTTGTGTTTTAAATGTTTACGTGGTGTTTCAATTCTCATCTTTGGTGGCACGCATTATACCACTGAATTTATTAGACTAGTTAATTTTCTTGAGTTTTCCTGAAAATTACGAAATCTTATGCGGTGTATTCCCAAATATGACATTGTAACGAAGAAAATGCTGCGATTACTCTAGAGCTTTAACAAAATATCTAAATAATAGGCATATGTTTACCACCATTTAATTTATTATAGTCTAATGCTATTTTGAGAGTAAATTTTGTTTCAATAACTATTGTTCTTAATAATAATTTTCACCCTTTTTTATAAAATCAGCGATTTCATAGGTAAAGACCTAATATTAAGATAGAATCGTAGGAAATGTAATACTGTGCTCACCTTTTTTAAATTTGGAACCGTAATTTTTTTTATATTCATTTGAGCATTTGGCTATTTGAGCATAAAAGCTCTTTCAAAACCGTAACTAAAACCTTTTAGGTTCTTTGAAAATTAGGCTGTTAAGGAACCTAAGTGCCCGATAATCCGATAATCATAAATTTAATGGTAACGGTACTCCTTGATATCGAAAATATGTGATTTAAATAGATACATACCGTATGTTTTAAAAAGTCACCATCGTCATCATAGCACCAGTAAGACGTCCACTGTTTGACAAAGGCCTCCACCAAGGATTTCCATAACGACCGATCCTCCGCTACTCACATTCAGCGGCTTCTCATCGGTTCACCAAGTGGGAGGCCTACGGTACGTCTTCTGGATCATCGCTGCCACTCAAAACTTCAAAAAATTACCTACCATAAATTTATAGCTTACTTTGCTTAACATCTTCAACAACATCATCATCACATCAGCTGAAAGACGTCCACTGCTGGACAACAACAAGGATTTCTAAAATGACCGGTCCTGCGCTGTCCCGTTCACAAGGTCCTTATTGGTCCACCGAGTGAAAGGCCTGACAACATAAACAAACATAACAGTACCAAGTTAATCCAGAATTGTAAATAATTAGTAAGCTTATAGGGACAAGGTGCGCACAGGCACGCCACCGAGCCGCCGGCCGGCGGACGGCAAATCGGTGGTAATCGCGACGCGGCGCGTGGATATCATTTGCATATTCATGGCGGAACCCTTCGTTTAATGACGGCCGCGGAATGATCGTTAAAACTCACCAAAACTGACATGTCAGCGTTATTTAGCCTTTTCCTCTTTAACCCAAATGTGATTTTTTTTGCGACGAAATCAATCCTTTTTTTCGACAGATTTTATGATATACCTACATTATTAAAAGTAAGTAGGTACTAGTAATTGTTAATTTTATTCACGGTTTTCATTAATGTTCGAAATCATTAATTATGCATAATAACCAAATATGGTTTGAAGTAATAGCGAGTCAACGTACTATATGGATCATCATTGCAGCTCATATACGTCCCCACCGAGGGGCTCGAGCCTACCCTGAATCAGGGCGACTAGGCCTTAGTCGACCACGCGGGCCCAGTGCGGGTTGGTCGACTTCACACACAACCTTCGAGTTTCTTCGCAGGCGTGTGCAGGTTTCCTATAAGGAAACCTGCACACTATATGGATACTTCAGGCAAATAATACTAAATATTACTTCAGGGTTATATCTGCTTCAACTAACCAGACCTGGAATTGGCGTTTTAACTAGTAAATGTGCACATCAACAGAATATTATCCCTTATTGACTATAGCATAAATTACTGTATGTATGTATGTATGTGGTATGTGCGGTATAAACAGTTTATTTATTGCTAATTTGATTCATTTTGTAAAAAAAACGTACATTGTATACTTATTATAATGCATAATATACTGTTTGTCAAAAATTATAAGATTTATAATATGAATGTTAATAATATATTTTTACCAATAAAAGCGTTGGGTAATTCAATCGGTAACGACTCGATCCTCCTAACCAGAGGTCCCAGGTTCAATTTCGGACGGCCAATGTATCAATAAGTTTTTCGAAACTAACATATACTTACCGATAGCTTTACCGGTGAAGGAAAACATAGCAAGGAAACCTGCACATCTGAGTCCAGATGTGTATGAAGTTCGCGTTGCACACGTCCGTAGGAGTAAATCTAAATGCCCTGTGACCGCGGGTGATGGTAAGTGCAACACCAGACAACCGCCGTCTATCCCTAGGATCACGGTTAATTGTGCCACACGATAAGAGAGAGAAGAGACACTAATGAAATTATTTAAATTACATATAATTGAGTAAAGGACGCGTCGTTGCGATGTGGTTGCGTTGTGGTTAGTGTTTGCAAGGAACTGGGAGGAGGACTCGTGCGTCGTTGACGCCATGTGGTTGCGATGTAGCCAACAGCTGGTGCGCCGTGATGCCGGTAGTCGCGATGTGGCCGACTGGCCGGCATCGCACAAAGTTGATTTGAACGGCAAAATGTAGTGCGTGTGAATAAAACTACGTGTTTTTATACAAATTTGGTTGCGTTGTGGTTGTGTTTACATCCGATTAGCAATTATACAGAATTATACCCATAGGAGGAGGGTGATGTACTCAGCGTTGATATTGAAGCCGAGTCCACCCAATTCCAAAAGATTAAAAAAGTCTTCCAGGGCGGTGGTGAACAGTTTCTGAGATATAACGTCTCCCTGTCTCACCCCTCGCTGCAGCCCAATAGGTTTCGAGTTTTGGGAGGCAAACCGACATTGTGACGTTTTCATTCAAACACTTTCAGTACCTCGATTTGTGTTGAGCATTTCTAATTATTACATTAGGTTCCTTCTAGTGAAAGTTCTATAGGTTTATAGGTACAGGGCATTGCAAATAAAAGCTATAACCATTTTTTATCAAAATCACGTTTATTTATTTTAACATGTCTGCACCTATTTTGAAAATCAATATTGATCTTCTTCGATGCCTAATTCTACTACGTTCACGCAAATTTGGCCTCTACAATTTTTGCACACACTTGTACATCGTGAATCGGCTTTCACACATCCACATTGACATTGACTAGCTGGTCTAACTAATTGCATTACCCCGAAGGTAGAAACATATTAATGCTCAAGGAAGCTCATGGGAAAACAAAAAAAAAAGAATGGACAATTCCCTAGACTTACAGTCTTCAAATTTGGTTCAAGGAGTCAATTATTTTTTTATATGCTGTAAGTGGCTGTAACACTATGCGTCAGATTTTTATGAAAAAATTAAAATACAGACGGTTCAACTATTTAACAGTGCTTAACAACAGACCCGACTTGCACTACATTCCCACCGTTTACAACATTGCAAATTCATCCTCTAAAGAGATCGAAAAGGCCGGCGAACGCATTATTATTGTGATTTTCAAAGCTCGAAACTAAGAAGTAGATTTAAACCATAGCAGATTTGTTTGCTTTAAAAAAATACTGGGACAGGCTAAGGATGTTTTTATTTTGTTGAAATTGCCTACATTGACTGCTACTCGCCATCACTCTCTACTAAACCTTGCATCATGTGCAAAGCTGGAGGAGTAACAATTTACCGCCAAAAGAATGGAGGTGGAAAAAAATGGCAACTGCCTAACTCTCGTTTTGTGGTAGACGATGTGGATGTGTGAATGCCGATTGTCTATGTTCAAACATATAAAACGAAATATATGTATACTTTTTGCACATATGTTCAAAACCATAGGTGCAAAATTTATAGACGCCAGAGATGTGTGAACGTAGTCGAATTAGACACTGAGGAAGATCAATGCTGACTTTTAAAATAGGTGCAGCATAGTTCGTTGTAAATAATAATTGTTGTATTAAATACCTAATAATAAATAAATGTGAGTTTGAAAAAAAAATTAGGCTTTAATTCGCAAAGCCTTGTACGTATAGAACTTTCACTATAAGGAACCTATTGTTAACAAAAATGACATTAAAATATGTTCTTAATATACTCGTACATATCTTGCTCTTGAGGAAACTAAACTTTTGGGCAAAAAAGGAACATAAGTGACAAAAAAAGTTGATGTTGTATAATGTGACATCGCTTTTGTATGTATGAGAGATTTATAGTAAATTTATTTCGCTCCTGTACATTTTTCATGTGTCGTGTACGGTTTTCTTTTAAACTGAAAAAACACGCTCCGAGACACTTTCAGGGACGCGGGGGTGACGCTCACCCTAGGCCCTAGAGGATGCATAAAATTTAACTTAAATCCATATCGTACACATCCTGAGAGATAAAACTACTATTATATATTTTTTTCCGTACATTGTTATCTAGAATGCTTAAACTAAGATTCCTTGGGACAAAGTTCATAGAGTTCATCATTCAGATCAAATATGAATTTTCCTATAAAAACTATTCTTTATTGTCTTCTGCTCTTTATACTATCATATCAGCCGAAGGAAGTCCACTGCTGGACATAGGCCTCCCCCAAGGATCTCCACGACGACCGGTTTATACTATATTTCTACCTAATTTCAGTAAAATTGGTTGAGTAGTCTAAGATTGGGAGAAAAACAAACAGACAGATATACTTTAGAATTTATGTATTAGTAAGGACAAGAATAGTCTCGATAGTATAGATAGTAAGTTCGCTAGGCGTGAGGGTCAGCAGTTGGGATGTGTATATTATGGTAATTGCAGGAGGCTTTATAATAAAAAGAAAATATAAGTTGAAAAGGGCCGGTCCGCGTGAGGACACGAGATAACATAGCCGAAATGATTGATGTGTTCGCCTGTCCTGAAACATCGCGTCATTCCCGGGTTTTAAATAAAATTAGCGAGGCCACTTTTGTTTACGGGTGTACGTCATATCTAATAATAATAAAAATACGGGCCTACAATACACCGGAATATAGGGAAAAATCCCATCCCCTCGCAGATTATCAAGGCGTCCGGATTATATTGCTAATAAAATGAACAATTTTAACACGAAATCTTTTCTAATACATAAAAATGTTTTTTTGTTTATTAGTGCGTATTTTATGCACTGCCATAATGTTCATCCGATTGCTTTGAAACTTCGTACAGTTGCTGCGCCCATGCCCGGGAAAGTATGGCAGCCCGCACTAAACTTTCTCGAAAGTTTTTCTCAGTGCTACTTTCTTTTAATTCAAAAATTGAATGAATAAAATTTGCAATAATTTGATGAATTCATGTTACATGACCAAATATCTATCTATATCTATAATAATAATACCGTTAAACGAGCAATCCTTGTAAATATTATATAAAAGTATATAAAATATGAATCTCGGAACGATTTGCTTGAAAATTAGATTACGGGGATTTTTGGGGGCGAAAAATCGATTTAAATAGGTCGCATCTCTAGGAAAACGCTATTTTCCGAGATTTTCGCACTGTCGCAAATATGCCGCGATTGCCGCGCAATAGCTAGCGTATTTTTAAATGTTTTTAACGGCTCTGGGTACTGTGCCCCTAGCAAAGCTCAGTCGCAACGTCGATGATTTTTTTGGCTAATTGAGTATAGGTTACTTTGGGAAAGTTGTTCCGTTTCATGAACTAAATCACCAGCTAAGAGATCGCTGGTGATTCCACGCAGGAGTATCTGGACACTGAACAAATTTTGTTGTACAACTGTAATAAAATCACAAATAAACCACATCCCATTTATAATTAGCCAATCACATGCTAAAATAATTACATAAGGGAATTTCACAAAGCTTTTTGCGAGCTGAGTGTACGTAGCTTAAGGAAAATTGTTCAGTTTCATGAACTAAATCACCAGCTAAGAGGTATGCAGGCATGTCGTAACGTTTGGAGGTCATCATTATTATCATCATATCAGCTCATATACGTCCCCACCAAGTGGCTCGAGCCTATCCTGAATTAGGGCGATCGGGCCTTGTTGGACCACGCGGGCCCAGTGCGGGTTAGTCGACTTCACACACAACCTGCGAGTTTCTCCGCAGGCGTGTGCAGGTTTCCTCACGATGTTTTCCTTTACCGTAAGAGCGTCGGATAAACGTACATATTAAATCTAAATTTGAAATCACATTGGTACGTGGCAGGATTCGAACCACGAACTCCCGCACAGGAGGTGGCAGCCGTTACGCCACCGACGATCCAGGTATGTATAGTCACCCTTACTTTTAAAACCCATAGCACTTAAATTAACATAATATCCTCCTCGCGTCAATCACTACTCCCCATGTTTTTTAACGTAAATGTTTTAACCCCATCGAGAGACGCAAAACGCTATAAAATGCACAATAGAGCTTAGAATTTGAATAATATGATATTCATACAACATGCTCTATACTCATATACATACCTATCTGCCCACATCTTTATAACATTTCATAATCTTGTGTATTACAATAGAGATAAGGAAAGCAAGTAGAAAAAGGAAAAGAAGAAAGTAAGTAGTTAAGTACTTGAATCATTAAACGGAAAACAATAACTCTATTCGATATGTGCGTTGGTAAAGTGGTTCCATCTGGAATCCCGCGGGACTCTTCGAGTACGTGAGTGGCATCGCGTAATGCGCCTCGGAGAAGAGGGACTAGTTTTAGGCTTCTTGCACATCTATCTCTTTTTCTGATTTACGGCAGCGTACAGGTAACCATTCGTCATTGGGCAAGATGGCGGCCGACTCTTCAAGATTTGCTTTGAGGTACTAGGCTAGCTTTGGTACACATAGTAGCTAAAGGCATGAAGGAAAAAGAAAATTCGGCGCCACCGCAATTTTTTTCCTTCATGAGTAAAGGGGTTTTATTTTTGCTAGTACACAACATGTAGCGAAGCTACTAGCATTTAAAAAATGACAATAAAAGAAACGAGAACAGATTAAATTAATTTATTTCATTTTTAATCGACTTGAAAGAAAGGAGGAGGTTCTCAATTCTTCGGAAATTTTTACGTCAATGATAAGTTTACCATAAATGAATAATATAAAAATAAATTCAATATTTAAAAAATACGACTGCGTAAAACACTACCCCTCTTTTTTGGGAAGTCGGGTAAAATTTATCCTATGTCTCTGTATTTTTAAAAGATTGTATCTTTTAAAGTAGTTTTATAGTAGTCACGTTTGTTTGGCGCTTGTTTGTGTGTGCTAATTTAATGTATTATGTATTCATTTCATCATTAATGGCGTTTCAAAACAAAAAAGAAAACCTGAACCAAGGAAACAACACGCGGCCGCCATTTTGATCCCAGCAGTGAGTAGTCGCGGCCGCCATCTTGCCGAAGCAACGGACGGCCGCCATTTTTGCAGCACAGCGCGCCACAGAGCAAAATGTTGGGGGTCTGTAGCCATCTTGGAAATGCATAAGGGCTAGCAGGGGAAAAACTTCGGGTTGTCTTCTAGCCACGTCCTTCTTGGAGTTGTAGATAAATAATCATTCTCATTGTCTAGCTATTTCATTTCCGTAGATGAATACAAAAAAAGAATATTTAGTAGACGAACTGCACAGGTGGAGTTTTTTTTAAACGCAGCTATAGTAAATAAAAACCTTCACTGTTGAACCTGCCTTGTTTGAGTCGACGGGAACGACGACTTTTTAGTTAATTTTCATTCTGGCATCTAAACTCAACTTTTTTTAAAATTTTTCTTTTTTTCTTTTCCTTTACTCTTTCTTTCTTTACTCTTTTTTCAAGTGATTTGTTTCTTACATGTGGTCTCAGATACCTGATTAGTAAAGTGGGCACATGCTACGTATCAACTTGTGAAACGATAAGTTGCGAATGTACTCGTACGTACAAAAACGCAACCGCGTCACTGCGTACTCGCGATGGAGCAAGCGTGACTCTGGAACCAGCCTCACCTATCGCTAACGGTAACGTACCATCTTCGCAAACATCCAATCAGTCTGTTGATACTATCAAATAGCGTTACAAGTACTGCTTGAATGCTAACGGCCGTGATGCGAGTCTCTGAGCTTTGCCTCCAATACCAAACCTGTTTAAATTTTAGAACAAATGTCTCTTTATCTGAGCATAGCATCGTTTAGAATTAGAAATCACTAAATACGAAAATCCAACAAATGTCTAACAATAGATTTTAGTGCTCTAATTGGTAAGCCCTCGGCATCACCTCACTTTACCCGTTAGTCTAAAAATATGCTGGGCTAGGTGAGAGACTGATAAAATTTTTCTTATTCTAAGCGTACATTAATTACTTTAAACATATCTAAAATAATATTTTCTGAGCTAATCCACGGAAAGATTATAAGGGTTCCTTGTTGACTTCGGTACCCTCAAAACTATATCACATTTTTAAAATTTGGAAGATTGTATAGCTTCCTTCCAGTAGTTTGTCGCGGTTCACCTACTCAGTCCACCTAGGTAGATCACGGGCAATATGTTTTTGCCATAATCCCCCTAGGTGGACTAAGGTGATCCACGGAAAAAAAATAATGCCCGCGGTCCCCACTTTAGGCATGCAACTTCTGCATATAATGCATGACATGACAGTTTGCTAGTATCATCGTTAACTTAACGAACCTTTTATTGCTCGCTTCGCTCGCTTAATTCTGGTCCACCAGGGCATTTCATGATCTGGCCACGACAATACATATATTTTAATACTAAACTTCAATTTTGTCATAAAAATATCAATAGGCTTTTGTTAGGTGTACCATGGGCAATACTTATAAAATATATAACATTTACAGAAGGTGGATCACGGGATTTTTTTTTCCGTGATCCACCTTTCTGTAACTGTTTCTTCTTTACATCTTTATTAACTTCAAAACTAAGTAAAATATTAATTGAAGCAAATTTTATGAAAAAAATGTTGATTCATGAAATGAAATGACTGTATTTTTGTCGAGTTATTTTACTTCTGTAAATATTCATTGATAAAAACTAAATAATTTAAAATAAAATCGCCGAAAACATTGGAAGAACACCCTGTTTCCCCGCCCCTACATGCCTTTGCCGCAGGCTGAGAATCTGAATGCACCGGACGAAACGAACAAAGGTAAACGGAATTCCACAACAATGAAATGAAATGAGTTTCGCTACCATAAATAGCCATCTTGGGCTCTACGAATCTTTGTAAGTGCTACCTACAAAATCTATCAACATTATTCTGCAGCGACCTTAGAAATAACTCATACCTCCTAGGTACTCGTATCAATAGTAACGTCGTCGCAAGTTGTGCAACCCATGAGTGTGGTTGATAAAGATCAACGATAAGCGAGTCCACTTACGTTCAAGATAATCTTGAAAAAAAAATCTATCCATATTATTAGTGCCTAACATACCAATCCCAAAAATATCGATATTATTTAGGTATACTATTCAAAGACATTGCAACTTTGTACCTATCAGTTTTCGGTAATTATCGGAATTACAGACAAAAAAAAATATTGTCAAGAGCTTTGAGTTCTAATGTACTCCTTAGTACATTATTACCCAAAGGTCAAGAGTAAAATAGAAGATTGTTATACCTACAAGGGATGTAAGAGAGCTATTACAGAACAAAATCCAATTTGGCCCCCGTGTGAGCGATTTAGACCATCGAGCGAGCGAAGCGAGGAAGGGAGAATATAGTTCGAGGGTGTAATAGCTACTGCAACCGAGTTAAGCATTCTACTTTCCATCATTCATGCGAGGTAAGTTAGAGTAGAAACTCCACAATGATGATGGTTTGTAAGTTATAGATAGCTGAATGAAATACACAATCAATACACATTCTGACAAAGATTATATTCCTTTTTCTGCACGCTATTTAATGAAATATTCGTAGGACTTTAGGTATATCGGTCTCTGTATTTGTTCGTAAAAACTTGTAATAACTTATTTTATTACAGTCGCAAGTGAACAAGCATCTAATGAAATGAAATCCCGCCATTTAGTTTTCAAATTCCGCCATTTCCATTGTTTTTTTTTTCAGTAAAAAGTTTTCTTATCATTTTATAAGAAAAGATATTGTTTCACTAAGGCGTTTTTCATAGCTTGAACTGTAAAGTTCACAGACTCTTTGTACAATAGTAAATCCTACTGACTGAGCATGTATGATGTAAATAAAATTCATGGACTCTTTGACAGTATTTAGTTTTAAGTCAAACACCTACTGTCGATAGTTCTACAACCCTACTCACAAGCCACATCTAACTGAACTGTAATTATTATTAAATACACGGAGAACAATAATGCGTACCTACCGCTTTTGGTACGATTATTGACGGACAGACAAACGGCGATGGAACCCTTTACCATTAAGAGGGACTCAAGAAACCTTGTCGACGTTTTACGTAATTACATTGTTTTAGTAAACGATTTTCATTATGAGAAATTTTAATTAAAAGTTACTTTGATTACGTAATATTATTTACACAGGTTCTCTTAATTTAAAATTTAAACTTGAATAAGTTTAAAGTTTAAATTTTAAGGCAGCAAGGCAAAAGAGAGAAAAAAGGTAGCTTTTGATGGCCGTTCGTTGCGGTTTTTTTGCCATATGAACGTGCTCCAGCACGCACTGATTCTTTAGGTAATACAACTTTTCATACACTCAACCACCAGCGTTTAACCGATAGCATAAACTATCAGTTAATTTTGTTGTGGGTACAGAAGTGCAGGGCCTCAGGATTATATATAAAATGGTCTCCGAATCTGTGTAACCAATTTAAATAATCGGGCCCTTTTGTTCGAGAATGATTGTCGCTTAACTCGATTGTGCGGTGCTATTCTGTGCTATGACGAGTTATTGATACACGGATGTGATAAAACATATTTGTACTGCAGCTTCGAAAGGGAGAACGAATATGAGGTGTCACCAAGATGAGGCTACTTTCCTCTCAGATTGGGCCTTCTCAGCACGCTATTTGCAGAAAAATCATAAGCTGCTTTGGTGACATTTCCTAACCATCGAGATCACCTGATTTGATCCCAGGCGACGATTGTTGGAAAACCTCTTGAAAAGAGCATATGGCGTAAATAACGCTATAAATTGTAACCAAATGAGAATAGATTTTGTTCAACGATTGATGGCTAATTTAAGGGTATTTGATGACTTCACTCATCGGGATAGTAGACATCTCGACGAAGTGAGTTTATTACATATGAAAAATCTGCATTTATGCTGTTAAAATTTTGAGAACAGTATTTTTAATATTTTCCAAATATTAAATTTTGTGATCGAATCAGAAACGAGGAGATCAGCAGGAGAACTAAAGTAACCGACATAGCTCACAGAATCGCTAAACTGAAATGGATAGTGGGCAGGGCACATAGCTCGTAGAACAGATGGCCGATGGGGCAGTAAAGTTCTCGAGTGGCGACTGTGCACCGGAAAATGTAGCGTAGGTAGGCCTCCCACGCGGTGGACCGACGACCTGATGAAGATCGCGGGAAGCCGATGGATGTGGGCAGCGCAGGACCAGTCGTCGTAGAAATCCTTGGGGGAGGCCTTTGTCCAGCAGTGGACGATTTTCGGCTGATATGATGATGATGATGATGATGAAAATATCTAATGAGAAACCTTGTTTTGTTAAACTGCGTTCAAAAGCCGTTATGTGTTTGTATTCTTATTTTGTTTTCCTCATGTACAAAAGTAATGATATTAATTGTTTTTCTTTCATTGCGTATAAGTTTAAAATTACCGTAGATTCACGCACGTGCAACGATCGTAAAGGTATCTCACTCCCCAGGAGTACTCCTCCCGCCCCGGCGTTCTCCCCACCCCCTCACCACCAGGAGCTGCGGTGAATCGACCCTCCAGCCCGGAGACTTGTAAAATATTTAATAGATTTTAATAATACCGTTCGTTCGTTTACTCAGAAACCTGTTTAATAAAATCAAGCTTTGGAACAAAGGTTTCATAAAGGCAAATTGTAATACTTAGTTTTTAAGTAGATAATATACATATTATGTACGTACGAGTATGTGTGGCTTTCCTATAAAATTTTAATTAATTACTCACGCACCTGCATTTAAATGCTTCACAATACACCGTTAGGTTTCAACAACCATTTCTTTCTTAATTACTTTCTTTACCATGCCTAGAAAACCAATTTCAATGATCATAATATTATTAAAAAATACCTAAAGTAGCAAGTTTTTTCAAAAAAAATTTTTTTTTATCTTTTACATTTAGCTTGCATTTCAATGCTTTACAAATACACCGTTAGGTTTGAACAACGTAACTTTCTTTACCATACCTAGAAAACCAATTTCAGTGATCATACTAAGTATTTAAAAAAATACCTAAAGTAGCAAGTATTTTCAAAAAAAAAAAATTAATCTTTTACATTTAGCTTGCATTTCAATGCTTCACAAATACACCGTTAGGTTTCAACAACGTAACTTTCTTTACCATACCTAGAAAACCAATTTCAGTGATCATACTATTTAAAAAAATACCTAAAGTAGCAAATGTAAAAAAAAAACTTTTACATATAGCCTGCATTTCAATGCTTCACAAATACACAGTTAGGTTTCAACAACGTAACATTCTTTACCATACCAAGGAAACCAATTTCAGTGATCATATTATTTAAAAAAAAAAACCTAATTTATTTTTTTAAACTATTACATTTATTTATACCTTCTTTTCCACAAAAAAAACCCAGTGAAAATTCCGGTTCCTGTGCACCGGTAATTAACACTGAAAAGTCAATAAGCCAGGCATTGTTATGCCGGAACAAAATAAAGCAACTGGTCAGGCTGGCTTTGTTCTGCCGTAACACAGCGAAACTGCTGCCCGCCGCGAAACTTCGGACAATATTGCGCAGTCGAGTGCCGGCGGCTCCCTCGTAAATCATACAAGTTAGCATTGCGATTCCTGTACGGAAATAAATAAGTTATGTTTAGCAAGCATGCATCGACCTAAACTGGGGGTTAGGAGACAACAAACGCTTTTGTAATCAAGCCTTATGTGAGGCCGTTGCGTTGAACTGTTTAGAACTCTCGAATAACTTCGTACTCATAGTATTCTATGGTAGTATTCTATGGTAGTCGCAACAGTGTTTGTTAAACGCAACGACCTTACTTGAAGCTTTGATTACAATGGTCTTGCTTTTTAAGGCGGTAATATTACAGATTTTCGTTGTTTTTGACGCCAAACCTAAACGATAGAAAACCGAAGATTGAAAAAAAAAACTCTTATGTTTAATGATGTTCATTGAAGTAAATGCTATTAAAAACACGATTGAGCAGTTTTGCCTCGATAGAAAAAAATCCCAAAGATAGGTATACACCGTTACTTTCAACTCTGGTTATGATTAATATTTTTAAGTATAAATAAAAAAAAAATAACACCAATATTTGTTACGATAATACAAAGTTAGAAATGTTATTATTTTTTATACTTTCATTCAAAAAATTGAAAAAAAACTAAAAAAACATTGAAGAAGTGCTAAAGGGTTGTTATTTTCTTAACTCTTTACACGTAAAGAAAAACAGAGACAACTGTTCCAATCATCGCCTCGCCTTTCATTTATTTCTGCACAGAAATAGCGACCTAACTAAAATAAAACAAAAAAAAAAGGTTCCATACCAATACATCTTCATAAATCAACTATGCACAAGATATTACTAGATCCTACTAGATGTCGCTAGTTTCTTAAAGTTTAAAAAATCACGTATCTTGTTTCTTTATTTTTTTGGTTTTAGCGGCAATAGAATTACATAGGTATACTGTGTAAAAATTTTAACCTGTTCATGAAATATAGCCCACCGACAGACAGACATACAGTGAAGGCTTGTAATAGGGTCCCGTTGGTCACCCTTTGGATGTACGGAACTCTAAAAATGCATAGCTAGTAAAAAAACAAACTTTTTAGGTATTAATTTTACTATTGATTTGCCTCGGACTCTTTAGTCTGCTCTTATAGTGTTACTAAAACTGAACGTTCGACGAGCCGGCACGTCCGGGGCTTCATTTGAATTTCAGAAAGTATCGCGCGAAAACAATGGTAGAGAAGTCAGGAAGAATAGCTCCGGGAAACGACGCGCGTTCGTTTCTGCATTATTTTTCAATACAATACAATACGATGTTCAGTGTTTATACATATATACCTATAACATCGAAAAACCTAGAAACTTTTAGGTATACCTACAAGCTTTTATTTGAAAATAGTTTTTAAGTCAGTGTGCTTGATTACAAATTAAAAGAGCCGTGCTAAGAGGTTACAGTATTTCCTATAATTTTATTGAAAACAATAGACGATCCTGGGACCTTGATTCCACCTTCGTAGTTAATCATTAGTTCAACTTCCCAACATCAAAAGGATATAATATTGTCACGGGAGTACGGCTTCATAGCAAATTTCAGCTCAATCAAACCCCTGGAAGACGTTCTAAAATCGATGGCAAAATACGAAGACTTACATACGAACATTGCAAGTTAAATAAAAGCTTGAAAAAAGTTTATTTATATTATAATTTAAAATTTTAAAGAAGCCCTGACAAAAAAAACCTCTTCTATATATATTTCGTATTAAATTTCGTTCTTGATGAATGTTTGCTTTCACATACACCCGAGATTTCAAATAACCACAAAGAAAGAAGTCTGGACTGGTCAGATCGGGTGATCTCGCAGGCCAAGGCAAATCCCCAAAACGAGAGTTAACAGGGCCTGGAAAAGTGTCCCTCACATAATCCGTAGAGTCGCGCACTGTGTGTGCCGTAGCACCGTCTTGTTGAAACTAGATGTGCTCCAGCCCCAATTCATCCAAACTGGGTATCAAGAACTCACGTAACGTGGTTCTTTAGAGTTCGCATTATCGCATTGCCTGCAGCGTCTTCGGAAAAATAGGGTCCGACCACTCTTTCAACGCATATGCCACACTGTACAGTAACTTTCAGAAGCTGTAAAAGTGTTTCTTGATTAATGCGTGGATTATCAGTGCCCTTGAATAGAGTATTCTGCCTATTGACATGTCCCGAGAGATGGAAATGCGCTTCGTCACTCATAACCAATTTTGAAGGAAAAATATCCTCTTTAAGGTTGAGGTTGAGGTTTATGACGCGCTGGCTGTACTCTAGACGAACTCTGTGGTCAGTAGGCAGTAGTTGATGAGTCATCTGAGTTGTATACGGGAACATCTTTAAGTATTTCGCCAAAATACACTGCAGAGTCCGCCTGGATATGTCCTATTGCGGGGCACGACGCTTCATTGATGTTTCTGGACACTCTTCCACATTTTCACGCACAGCATCGATATTTCCGGCTGAACGGTCTGTTGTTGGTCTGCCAGACTTCATCATATCAGCCGACGGACGTCCACTTTACGTTCCGCTTTCATACAAAAACTACGTGCCGGATTGAATCCAAGCTTTGCACATATATTCAGTAGACACATATCGATGTTTGTAATTAGTTTTCGATGAAATTATATCATCATCATCATCATCATCATATCAGCTGACGGACGTCTACTGCTGGACATAGGCCTCCCCCAAGGATTTCCATGACGACCAGTTCTGCGCTGCCCGCATCCTGCGGCTTCCCGCGACCTTCACCAGGTCATCGGTCCACCGAGTGGGAGGCCTACCTACGCTACGTTTTCCGGTGCGCGGTTGCCACTCGAGAACTTTACTGACCCAACGGTTATCTGTTCTACGAGCTATGTGCCCCGCCTACTGCCACTTAAGTTAAGAAATTCCGATAACTATGTCGGTTACTTTGGTTCTCCTACGGATCTCTTCGTTTCTGATTCGATCACGCAGAGAAACTCCGAGCATAGCACGCTTCATTGCCCTTTGGGTAACCTTGAGCCTTCTTATGAGGCCCATAGTTAGCGACCATGTCTCAGTTCCGTATGTCAACATGCACTGGTCGAAGACTTTGGTCGTAAGACACTGCGGTATCTGCCAGACTTAGGTCTATCGAATGTTGAGCCAGTTGCTTCGAGGCGTGTGGCATAGTGTCGAATTGTGCGGCCAATCGGTGCCGGACGGTGGGTAAATCGTCGACGAAATTCAGGTTGTGTTTTTATTACTGATGAATTATTCCGTAAAAATATTGAAACGATTAATCCACGTTCTTGGGGAGTAAAACGCTCCATGTTTATTTTCAGTGTATTTTACATTAGTTTACTACACAAATTTTAACAACATAATGACAGGAGATGTCATATTAAAAAAGGAAATTTCTATAGTGCCATTACTTTTGCGCTACCTTACATTAAACTTTAAGGGCCAAAACATTATGATATCAGCTCATATACGTCCCCACCGAGGGGCTCGAGTCTACCCTGAATGAGGGATATCGGGCCTTAGTCGACCACGCGGGCCCAGTGCGGGTTGGTCGAATTCACACACAACCTGCGAGTTTCTCCTCAGGCGTGTGCAGGTTTCCTCACGATGTTTTCCTTCACCGTAAGAGCGCCGGCGATAAACGTACATCCCTACTATCCCTACTATTTATTTATTTATTTTATATTTTATATTAATATTATAAATGCGAAAGTAACTCTGTCTGTCTGTTACGCTTTCCCGCAAAAACTACTGAACGGATTTGGCTGAAATTTGGTAGGTAGACAGATTAGGACCTGGATTAAGACATAGGCTACTTTTTACCACGCTCGCGAGCCGCTTGCGCACTGCGCACCCTCGAAAAGTCATAGAAACGTGGTCCACGCGGGTGAAGCCGCGGGAAACAGCTAGTATGAAATATAAATTCGAAATCACATTGGTACGTGGCAGGATTCGAACTACCACCTCCCGGAAAGGAGGCGGCGGCCCTAGCCGTTACGCCACCAACAAAACATATCTTTTTTTTGCAGGTTTTTTTTTAATTTTTTATTTAAGTTTTTTTTTTGCTTTTTAAACTTAACGTATCCCAAACACGATACCTCTCCTCTAAGTTGGTGAGGAGTTGGGTATCCTGCAGATTGCAGAAATTGCTGCAGCGTTAAAATAATAGTCCACTTGCAGGTGACTTTGAAACTTGTTTGGTATTTAGATTGTTTATTAGGCGTATACAAAGGAGAAAAAATAAATCGGCCAAGTGCTAGTCGGACACAGGAAATTAGGGTTCCGTACCACCACTACTAATTATATGGTCAACTTCCAGGAAACTTTTAACTTGAGATTTGGGAACGAAATAGGTTATTGGGCGTATTAAAAAAAAACTACAGACCGGCCAAGGGCGAGTCGGGCTCGCGCACCGAGGGTTCCGTACCACAAAAATATATATAACATACTGTCTATTGCTTGAATAAAGAGAGGAAATAAATATGATTACTTTTCAAAAATTAATGATATCAAAACAAAAAATAAATGTGAAGGGAGCCAAGTTCGATACAAAACATTTTAAGAGATCTGAATGGGTAGGTACCAAGTTCTATGATTAAAAAAGATAAAAGTCTGATTAATCAAACACGCTATAAAATACTCGCCTCATTTCAGGATCGTCAAAAAAATTTATTAAAAAACGTGTAAAGTTATGTATTTTTAATTATTGGTAGGTTTTTTTTATTTCAAGAATCTTATAACACACATTAATTCACAGAAAATTCCTTGGACTTCTAATACAAATCGATCGATCAGAGTGACATTAAAGAACACAAATCTCATAAAGACAAGTGACAATATCACACTAAGTTTATTAAGTTATCTGAGTACTTTTTATTATTTAATATAAAATATATTTACTTATTTTATTTATCAGTTTATTGTGTACAAATAAAAGATATAACAGGCGTAAAAGAAAGTCATACAATGTATATTACTTATTTCTAATTAGAAATTTCTTTCAGCAAACCCGGGAAAAAGTTAGTTTTAATTGAAATGACAAGACAGGTGCACAAATAAAGAAGCTATTAAAATATTTAATACACAGTCGTGTAAAATTCATAATTATATATAAATTTGGATATTTATTAGGGCTAATTGTATAATATACATATAATATATAGGGTCTTAACAAAGGTATGCACTTTTTTAAACTGGATCTTTTACTCATGAATCTGAACAACTTTCCCCAAGAAACCCATGGTCAATTCGCAATTATTATTTTTTAATTAAATTATTTAACTGCTCAGAATACAACTCCCAGGGTGTATGATAAGCTGAGGCCACGCGAGTTCAATGAGCGCGCGGGCCTGCGCGGTAGTACCTATTCTGGCGTATTCCACACAATTTAATATTTAAATAAAAAAACAAATGCGAATGGAATATGGGTTTTCTTGAGAAAGTTGTTCAGTTTCATGAGTTCAAGATCCATAATAATTATATGATTAATTTAATTATATTCAATTATATATCACTTAATAATTCCCCAATGCAATAGGAAACTGGCTATCTTATTTTCAAGCCGGACACATCAATGTTGTTAATACTGATAGTGGCGACAAGACTTAGATGTTGGTGGCAGTTAGCCAAGCGGGCTAACAACGTGCCCTACCACCGACTAAACTGACTCTTACAAAATTGGACTTCGCCGGGAACTGAACCCGCGACCTCTTAATGTGAAGCTTAATTATAACTACTAGCTTTTTCCGCGGTTTCGCTCGCGTGGACATCGTTTTTATGACTGTCTTTGAGGGTCAGTGGTGCGCGAGCTACAAGCGGCTCGCGAGCGTGGACATGAGTTTACTCCAGATCCCAGATCAGGCAATTCTGATTAGCAATCTATTTCACTTCCCACCCCCTCAACCAATTCTATACAAACAATTACTTCAATCCTTTGCCTCGTTGTGACACCGACGTGCGCGAGCGTGGAAATGAGTTTTCCCCAAATCCCTCGGGAACTATGTCAGGATATACTAATAAGTAAATTATGCCATTTCTCATCCGCTCAATCATATCTGTGCAAAAAATCACAGCAATCCATAAATCCGTTGCGAAAAAATTCACCAAAAAAGGGTATTTTTTTTGTTCCCTCGGGAGTCGGGAACTGCATCGAACTATGCTATTTTCACGGGATAAAAAGTAGCATTTGTTCTTTCCCGTAACTC